>CM059801.1:38455000-38580000 GCA_030435695.1 Brachymystax lenok tsinlingensis
TCTCTCTCTGTCTCTGTCTCTCTGTGTCTCTCTCTCTCTCTTTCTGTCTCTCTTTTGAGACACTTGTAACATCACCATGTCTTGCAGTTTGAGCAGTTTGAGAGCACGATTGGCTTCAAGCTCCCTAACCACCGTGCAGCCAAGAGGCTGTGGAAGACCTGTGTTGAGCACCACACGTTCTTCAGGTAAGAGCTGTTTGTAGCCTGTCCTGCCTTCGTATCCACACCCCATAACTTATTCCACATTTTGTTGTGTTACAGCCTAAATTCAAAATATATATATATTTTTTTTCTCACAATACCTCATAATGATGAAGTGAAAACATGTTTGTAGAAAATGTAGCAAATTCATTGAAAATTAAATACAGAAATATCAAATTTACGTAAAGTATTCACACCCCTGAGTCAATACATGTTAGAATTACCTTTGGCAGTGATTACAGCTGTGAGTCTTTCTGGGTAAGTCTCTAAGAGCTCTCCACACCTGGATTGTGCAATATTTGCACATTTATTCTTGAAGAATTTCTTCAAGCTCTGTCAAGTTGGTTGTTGATCATCGCTAGACAGCCATTTTCAAGTCTTGCTGTAGATTTTCAAGCTGATTTAAGTCAAAACTGTAACTAGGCCGCTCAGGAACATTCAATGTCGTCTTGGGAAACAGTTTCATATACAGGTGACTTCACCGTGCTCAAAGGGATATTCAATGTCTTCTTTTAAAATGTTTACCCGTCTACCAATAGGTGAAATCAAATTGTATTTGTCACAAGCAACGAATACATCAGGTGTAGACCTTGCCATGAAATCCTTACGTACAAGCCCTTAACCAACAATGCAGTTCAAGAAATATAGTTAAGAAAATATTGACTAAATAAACTAAAGTAACACAAGAAAATGACAGGGGGTACCGGTACCGAGTCATGTAAAGTGACTATGCATAGATAATAAACAGTGAGTAACGATTGTAAAACAGAGAGAGGGGGGGTCAATGTAAATAGTCAGGGTGGCCATTTGATTCATTGTTCAGCAGTCTTATGGCTTGGGGGTAGAAGCTGTTAAAGCAACCTTTTGGTCTTAGATTTCGCGCTTCGGTACCGCTTGCCGTGCGGTAGTAGAGCGCACAGTCTATGACTGGAGTCTTTGACCATTTTTTTGTTCCTTCCTCTGATACCGCCTAGTATATAGGTCCTGGATGTCAGGAAGCTTGGCCCCACACACTACCCTCTGTAGCGCCTTACGGTCGGATGCCGAGCAGTTGCCATACCAGGCGGTGATGCAACCGGTCAGGATGCTCTCGATGGTGCAGCTGTATAACTGTTTGAGTTTCTGGGGACCCATGCCAAATCTTTCAGTCTCCTGAGGGGGAAAAGGTGTTGTCGTGCCCTCTTCACGACTGTCTTGGTGTGTTTGGACCATGATAATTTGTTGGTGATGTGCATACAAAGGAACTTGAAACTCTTGACCCGCTCCTCTTCAGTCCCGTCGATGTTAATGGGGGGGCCTGTTCGGCCCTCCTTTTCCTGCAGTCCACGATCAGTCCCTTTTGTCTTGCTCACAATGAGGGAGAGGCTGTTGTCCAGGCACCACACTGCCAGGTCTCTGACCTCCTCCCTATAGGCTATTTCGTTGTTTTCGGTGATCAGGCCTACCACTGTTGTTGTCAGCAAACTTAATGATGGTGTTGGAGTCATGTTTGGACTCGCAGTCGTGGGTGAACAGGGAGTACAGGAGGGGACTAAGCACGCACCCCTGTGGGGCCCCAGTGTTGGGGAACAGCGTGGCAGATGTGTTGTTGACTACCCTTACCACCTGGGGGCGGCCTGTCATGAAGTCCAGGATCCAGTTGCGGAGGGAGGTGTTTAGTCCCAGGGTACTTACCTTAGTGATGAGCTTTGTGGGCACTATGGTGTTGAACGCTGAGCTGTAGTCAATGAACAGCATTCTCGCATAGGTGTTCCTTTTGTCCAGGTGGGATTGAGATTGTGTCATCTGTGGATCTGTTGGGGCGGTATGCGAATTGGAGTAGGTGTAGTGTTTCTGGCATATGGGGTTGATGTGAGCCATGACCAGCCTTTCAAAGCACTTCATGGTTACCGACGTCAGTGCTACGGGGTGGTAATCATTTAGGCAGGTTACCTTTGCTTTCTTGGGCACAGGGACTATGGTGGTCTGCTTGAAACATGTAGGTATTTCAGACTCGGTCAGGGAGAGGTTGAAAATGTCAGTGAAGACACATGCCAGTTGGTCCGTGCATGCTTTGAGTACACGTCCTGGTAATCCGTCTGGCCCCACGGCTTTGTTAATGTTGACCTGTTTAAAGGTCTTGCTCACATCGGCTACGGCGATACAGTCATCCAGAACAGCTGGTGCTCTCATGCATGCTTCAGTGTTGCTTGCCTAGACGCGAGCGTAAAAGGCATTTAGCTCGTCTGGTATGCTTGCGTCACTGGGCAGCTCGCGGCTGGGTTTCCCTTTGTAGTCCGTAATATTTTTCAAGCCCTGCCACATCCGATGTAGTAGGATTCAATCTTAGTCCTGTATTGACGCTTTGCCTGTTTTATGGTTCCTCTGAGGGCATAGCGGGATTTCTTATAAGCTTCCGGAATAGTGTCCCGCTCCTTGAAAGCGGCAGTTCTAGCCTTTAGCTCGGTGCGAATGTTGCCTGTAATCCATGGCTTCTGTACACATGGAAAATGTACGTACAGTCACTGTGGGGACGACGTCGTCGATGCACTTATTGATGAAGCCGGTGACTGAGGTGGTATACTCCTCAATGACATTGGATGAATCCTGGAACATATTCCCGGAACATATTCCAGTCTGTGCTAGCAAAACAGTCCTGTAGCTTAACATCTGCGACATCTGACCACTTCCGTACTGAGCGAGTCACTGGTGCTCCCTGCTTTAGTTTTTGCTTGTAAGGAGGAATCAGGAGGATAGAGTTATGGTCAGATTTGCCAAATGGAGGCTGAGGGAGAGCTTTTTATGCGTCTCTTTGTGTGGAGTAAAGGTGGTCTAGAGTTTTTTTTTTTTTTCCTCTGGTTGCACATGTGACGTGCTGGTAGAAATTAGGTAAAACGGAGGTTACCTAGTCAGTTGTATAACTGAATGAAAGGGGGATACCTAGTCAGTTGTATAACTGAATGAAAGGAGGATACCTAGTCAGTTGTATAACTGAATGAAAGGGGGATACCTAGTCAGTTGTATAACTGAATGACAGGGGGATACCTAGTCAGTTGTATAACTGAATGAAAGGAGGATACCTAGTCAGTTGTATAACTGAATGAAAGGAGGATACCTAGTCAGTTGTATAACTGAATGACAGGGGGATACCTAGTCAGTTGTATAACTGAATGAAAGGGGGATACCTAGTCAGTTATATAACTGAATGAAAGGGGGATACCTAGTCAGTTGTATAACTGAATGACAGGGGGATACCTAGTCAGTTGTACAACTGAATGACAGGGGGATACCTAGTCAGTTGTATAACTGAATGAAAGGGGGATACCTAGTCAGTTGTATAACTGAATGACAGGGGATACCTAGTCAGTTGTATAACTGAATGACAGGGGGATACCTAGTCAGTTGTATAACTGAATGAAAGGAGGATACCTAGTCAGTTGTATAACTGAATGACAGGGGGATACCTAGTCAGTTGTACAACTGAATGACAGGGGGATACCTAGTCAGTTGTATAACTGAATGACAGGGGGATACCTAGTCAGTTGTATAACTGAATGACAGGGGGATACCTAGTCAGTTGTATAACTGAATGACAGGGGGATACCTAGTCAGTTGTATAACTGAATGAAAGGGGGATACCTAGTCAGTTGTACAACTGAATGACAGGGGGATACCTAGTCAGTTGTATAACTGAATGACAGGGGGATACCTAGTCAGTTGTATAACTGAATGACAGGGGGATACCTAGTCAGTTGTATAACTGAATGAATGGGGGATACCTAGTCAGTTGTACAACTGAATGCCTTCAACTGAAATGTGTCTTCCGCATTTAACCCAACCCTTCTGAATCAGAGAGGTGCAGGGGGGGCTGCCTTAATCGACATCCACGTCTTCTGCACCCGGGGAACAGTGGGTTTAACTGCCTTGTTCAGGGACAGAACGACAGATTTTTACCTTGTCAGCTTCCGATTACAAGTCCAAAGCTCTAACCACTAGGCCACCTGCCGCCCCATTAGGAGGCCGTGAAACGGCATCCCCTCTGGCGCCATTATCATATCCCCATTGGGAAAACCTCCCTGGTCATGTCATTGTGGTTGAATCTGTGTTTGAAATTCACTTCTCGACTGAGGGACCTGACAGATAATTGTATGTGTTGGGGTACAGAGTTGAGGTAGTCATTCAGAAACGATTGCACACAAATTGAGTCCATGCATCTTATTATGTGAATTCTTTAAGCACATTTTTACTCGTGAACTTATTAAGGCATGCCCTAACCAAGGGGTTTGAATACTGATTGACTCAAGACAATTCAGCTTTTTTATTTTCTAATTAATTTATAAAAATGTCTAAGAACCTAATTCGCACTTTTACATAATTGTGTGTTTAGGCCAGTGACACAAAATCTCAAATGAATCCATTTTAAATTCCGGCTGTAAACACAACCAAAGGTCAAGGGGTGTGAATACTTTCTGAAGGCACTGTGACACAGCAGAAAATTCCTACAAATTAAAAGCTGGTCATAATCAGATCGTTACTGTAAAATGTAACAAGCGTAGTGATTCTCTATATCTCCAGATATAGGGTTGATTTATCCCCTGGGATTATCCGTATGACGACGAAAAGCTTTATGTACTGTAAATTAAATGTATTATTATTGTAAAATATATACGGATAGTTTTTTATTATTAATTTATCCTAATTTATTTTTCTTCTACTCTGTCAGGTTGGTGTCTCCAGAGGCCCCCCCTAAGAAGTTCCTAGGTCTTGGTTCTAAATTCCGCTACAGCGGTAGAACCCAGGCTCAGACCCGGAGAGTCTCCTCTCAGATCATCAGGGCCGCGCCCATCTTCGAACGCTCCTCCTCCAAACGCTACACCATGTCCCGCAGCCTGGACGGAGGTAAAGGCTGCTTATTCATTAACTGTGTTCAAATGTTCACAATGCCCAAATCAAATAAATGTTTATTTGTCACATACACATGGTTAGCAGATGTTAATGCGAGTGTAGCGAAATGCTTGTTAACAAAATACTGCATAGCTTCCTGAGAACGTGAAGCGAGGCTGCCATCTCTGTCGGCGCCGGAAGTTAGAATACGTTACCTCATTCTAAGTAGTATGCTGTATACTTGAAATAGAGTCTCTAAGATTAGCTGGTATTCTAGTGTGGACATTGAAATAGTCTCTTGGATTAACTGGTATGCTAGTGTAGACATTGAAATAGAGTCTCTTGGATTAACTGGTATACTAGTGTGGACATTGAAATAGTCTCTTGGATTAACTGGTATGCTAGTGTGGACATTGAAATAGATATTAGCTGGTATTCTAGTGTGGACATTGAAATAGTCTCTTGGATTAACTGGTATGCTAGTGTAGACATTGAAATAGAGTCTCTTGGATTAACTGGTATGCTAGTGTGGACATTGAAATAGATATTAGCTGGTATTCTAGTGTGGACATTGAAATAGAGTCTCTTGGATTAACTGGTATGCTAGTGTGGACATTGAAATAGTCTCTTGGATTAACTGGCTAGTGTGGACAATGAAATAGTCTCTTGGATTAACTGGTATGCTAGTGTAGACATTGAAATAGTCTCTTGGATTAACTGGTATGCTAGTATGGACATTGAAATAGAGTCTCTTGGATTAACTGACATTGAAATAGATATTAGCTGGTATTCTAGTGTGGACATTGAAATAGAGTCTTGGATTAACTGGTATGCTAGTGTGGACATACAAATGAGCTCCGCCCCTCTCTAGGCAGCAGTACTTTTCCACAGTGTACATTCATGGCTTATCACTTTCTGCAACATAATTCAATCTGGACAGTTCCTAGCCGTGCCTCCCTTCCTGAGGACAGGGAAGGCCTCTTCTCTGTAGTTTGGTTTCACAAGGATTCCTTTGTTCTCTCAAATATCCTCGTCTTACATTGCAAGATAGTACCACCATGTTCTAGTCTCTATACACACACATTAATTGGATTATCCCTATTGCATACATTTTCAGAGTGGAATATTCTTAGTCATTACCTAAACATACAAATTTCCCTATCAGAACTATTGTTTGGTTTCTTCTGGTGACTAACAATACCCCTCACCGTCCCTCCTCCCAGCACCCGTAACAGAGAACCACGACACACTGATGAGGGACGCCACGCCCGCCAAAGCTGTCGCCGCTGGAGACCTGATCACCACGGTAACGCCGGAGAAGAAGGCGGAGGAGGAGGAAAAGGCCGAGGAAGACGAGGGACAGACCAACGCTACAGAGACGTCAGATCCTAATGTCCCCTCAACCCCCCTCAGACACGACAACAAGGTAAAAATTGTCATCCTCGTCCTCCTCTTCCTCATATTAGCCAACGAGGTTAGCCGTAGAAGTTTTGTTTTAAAGAGTTCCATTACCGTAGTACCAATATGATTGATCCAGGGTAACGCAGTTTGATGTCACACTCAACTCTTGAGTTGGATGAAGTTCCACACAAGCTTAAAAACACGTCCTTGCTCTGAGTCAGTTCTAGATGAGGACCAGAGGGGTATACTACAAAGCAATATCAATGACTTAGTCCACTAACTTGGAAGAAATATTCTGAAATGATATATATTTTTTTTTTTAGAAAGGTAAGCTTGAAATTATCTAATTGACTCAAAAACACATCGAAGTCTTTAGTCAATAGTTATCAAATCAATAGTTATTTCTGGTTGTTTATCAAAGATATCCCGCTAGTTCGTTGATCCTGCTTTATTCTATTTAAAGAACGCTAGATTGACGGAATCCTATACGTCTGTCTATCTGTGGCCATTAGATTTTCTTACTCCCTGATGTAGCGTTATCACTGTCAGTACTGTCAAAGGACGTTGCAACAGCGTTATCACTGTCAGTACTGTCAAAGGACGTTGCAGCAGCGTTATCACTGTCAGTACTGTCAAAGGACGTTGCAACAGCGTTATCACTGTCAGTACTGTCAAAGGACGTTGCAACAGCGTTATCACTGTCAGTACTGTCAAAGGACGTTGCAGCAGCGTTATCACTGTCAGTACTGTCAAAGGACGTTGCAACAGCGTTATCACTGTCAGTACTGTCAAAGGACGTTGCAACAGTGTAATCACTGTCAAAGGACGGTACAAAGTACGATAAGAGTCTTTACAACCCGTGCCTAGATGAGCTTCTTGTTTCAGGTCTTTTCCTAAACACGTAAGGAGTGTCATTTCCTTATTTAGAGTATAGAGTGTCACCCACAAAATGATTAATTCATTAAAGGTTTATACAAATAGAACGTTCCGTCAGAAAAACAATAGTCCAAACCCCATGACTCTTATCGTATATGGTTAAAAAGATCTACGCCGATTTACTCTGAGAATGTAGCATGTTTCGAGTGGATGGAACGTCGTAACGGGCATGATCAGACCGCCTCAGTAGTATTCTGTGGCGCCACTCCTTGGCAGAACGATGCTAACGTCGAACGTCAACTGACAAGCTAATTTACTAACGGCGGAAGGTTTGTGAGTGAAAACATGGGCTTTTTCTAAATGAAATCCACTGAATACAAAACTAAATGAGGACTAAAATATATTCTGAACAGAAATATAAGCGCAGCATGTCGAGTGCTGCTCCCATTTTTCACGAGCTGAAATAAAAGATCCCAGAAATGTTCCATACGTACAAAAAGCTTGTTTCTCCGAGGAGTATTTTTGTCTGTAATAATAAAGCCCTTTTGTGGGGAAAAAAAACATATTCTGATTGGCTGGGCCTGGCTCCCCAGGGCTGCTCCCCTGCCCAGTCATGTGAAATCCATAGATTAGGGCCAAATTCATTCATTTCAATTGATTTCTTTCTTTCTGTGTACTGTAACTCAGGAAAATCATTTGAATTTGTTGCATGTTGCATTCATTTTGTTCTGTATATATTTACTTACAAAGCTAACAGACTAAATTTCAATATCCACCCTCCGCGAAGACCGTCTGTTCCTGTTTTCATTTTTGTATTTCTGAGTCTTTCACTTTAAATCGCCATAGAAACGGCCCCGCTCAACGTTAGATTGATCGCCAATATAGGCAATGAAAGCCAAGAATCTGTAGGTGAACATGACGAAAGGTATCAAATTCGATCTTGGATTTGGAGGTGATTCCGGCGGGAAACCTCACAACAGTGTGCGGCTTGGTTGGGGTCGTGTTTCGGAGGACGCACGGCTCTCGACCTTCGCCTCTCCCCGAGTCCGTACGGGAGTTGCAGCGATGAGACAAGACTGTAACTACCAATTTGGATACCACGAAATTGAGGAGGAAAAAGGGTTAAAAACGTTTTTTTTTTTTTTTTTTTTTTAAACCATATAACATTTACACTGTCAAGTCTATTAAGGCTATAATATTGTAGAGAACAATCAAATGATTCATTCTATGTAATTGATAATGACATGGGGCAGAGAAAACAGCGTTTTTGACATACATTTTCATAGCGCCCTCTTGAATTGTCCGTTTTTTTCTCTACAGCGTATGACTTGGCCGTTATTATTGATTGCCCTGATGCTTCCAGCTTATTTACCCACTGCTATACTAGAACTGACTGCTTCTTGTCTAACTAGCTTGTCTTTTCTCCTCCCGTCCATATCATTCTGCTCATATGTATCCATACCACCTCCCGTCCCCGCTCCCTCCATCAGCGCTCCCCATGCCTGTACTCCTCTGACCCCCTCCGCTCTGAGCTCTCCCTCCCCTCCTCCCCCGTGGCCTCCACTAAGGTCCGTCGGCGGCGCAGGGAGAACGCGTCCCGTAAACGCTGTGCTTCTGTCAGTCCGGCTAAATCCTCTGCGGGATGCCGTCGGCGCCAGGCCAAAGCGGACCGCGCCGCCGCCCTCTTAGAGGAGCAGGTGTTACTCCTGTCGGCCCGGAAACAGCGTCTAGAACAGCTGAAGGCCCACGGGAGGCGGGGCGGCACTCTGTTCTCCTTCTCCCTGCACCTCCCCGACCTCTCCTCTTATCTGGATGAGGATGGCTACCTCACCTTCCCCGACATCACGGAGCTCACCTTCCTCCCTGAGAGCGTGCAGCACTTCCGTCCGTTCAGGTCACCCTCTCTCATCCCCTGCTTCCTCTTCATCTTCTTCTTCCTCTTGTCCACGTCGTTCTCGGTGCCCTACGCCCTCACGCTGTCCTTCCCGCTGGCGCTGTGTCTGTGCTACCTGGAGCCCAAGGCGGCTTCTCTCACCGCATCCATCGCTCAGGGCCTGCATCAACATGACAGTTGTTCAGAGGAAGAGGATGAGGAAGAGGTGTGTCCTACTTACAGTAGGCCTTAAACTATACTACTCCAGTAAGGTCACAGAATAGTCTTATTGTGTCCTGTCCAGACTTGGGCTACGTCCAAAAACGTCACCCTATTCCCGATGTGGGCTCTGGTTAAAAGTAGTGCACTATATAGGAAATAGGGTGCCGTTTTTCAGATGCGCCCTCAACGACCTTGTCTGTCAGTGTTCCTACTTTCAGAGCCTTGCTTCGTCACCAGATGACATCGTCACGACATCACCATCACATGATCAACGTTATTATCTTTATACCATACAGAGATGTTCATGCAAGTTACTATAGCATCATTTCCTGTTGGATGGCTTTTTAAAAAAATATATATATATTTTTATTAAGAATGTCAGCTTCTAATATAAAGGTAAATTCCAATGTACTTTGGCGTGATAGTTCATTTACCACAGCGGGACCTTTTCAGTTTAAGGGTGGATTTAGAGGGTGAAGTATGTTGCTTTATGGCTTATGGCTACCCCATCTCAGTCGTGTCATCTTCATTCCACGGCCATTATACTGTGGCTGCTTTAGATTAGATGCATAGACTCATTGTTCCACTCAAGTCACCCAGTCAGTCGCTCTCTAGCTAGATGACACACACACACTCACACACGTCACAGTAAAACGGGAAACGTTTTGCAAGACCAGAGCTGTTATGATGCAAGCCTCTTGATGCTTAACACTGTAGTCCATACAGAATGGACTGGAGTCCCGTAGAGATCTAGTTCGTACAGAATGGACTGGAGTCCCGTAGAGATCTGGTTTATACAGAATGGACTGGAGTCCCGTAGAGATCTAGTTCGTACAGAATGGACTGGAGTCCCGTAGAGATCTAGTTCGTACAGAATGGACTGGAGTTCCGTATAGATCTAGTTTATACAGAATGGACTGGAGTTCCGTATAGATCTAGTTCGTACAGAATGGACTGGAGTTCCGTATAGATCTAGTTTATACAGAATGGACTGGAGTCCTGTAGAGATCTAGTTTATACAGAATGGACTGGAGTCCCGTAGAGATCTAGTTTATACAGAATGGACTGGAGTCCCGTAGAGATCTAGTTCGTACAGAATGGACTGGAGTCCCGTATAGATCTAGTTTATACAGAATGGACTGGAGTCCCGTAGAGATCTAGTTTATACAGAATGGACTGGAGTCCCGTATAGATCTAGTTTCACTAATGCAGAGAGACTGATAAGTCACCTCCATACCCACTACATCCCTATAGAATCATCATCTTGCACATGGATGAAAAGGGGAGGCCTGAAAGTCTGACTACTGTTTAACACCAGGTCAAAGTCTGACTACAGTTTAACACCAGGTCAAAGTCTGACTACAGTTTAACACCAGGTCAATTGAAGGCTTTGAAGGAGAAAAAAGGAATAGTTTTGTTTTATAAATGGTCAACTTACCCAGCTAACTTATGGCCTAAATAAATCAAACTGGAATAAAGTATTGCTTTCCAAATCAAATCGAGCAAAACCTAATTTAAATTGAACATAATTATTCAATTTGAATGAGTGGCCTTAAACCGTAAGGTTAACATTTCCTCTGAGTCTGTTTGCAAACTATGCTGGCTTTCTTCTGTTGCTTTTTTCTTCTCTGCCTTGCCGTTGTTTTAGCAATTGTAGTGTTGTTTTTTGCTTTTAAAACAACCTCTGCTCGTTTCCCAAGGCTGCTCCATACTCTCTATTTGCGATCGTTACTGTTAAGAAAAGGTTTGTGTCCAAAGTTTGAACCCGTTTCTCTCTCATTCCCTGCTTTCTGATTGGAAACGGTTCCGTTGGCTGTTTTTACATAACAGACGGACAGCGAGCAAACTGACTTTGCCTTCGACGGGGAAACCACGGCCACTGAGGTTGGTAGATGCGTTCAGGAGAGGATCCCACCCTGGAGTCTGGAAGCATGGAAGACTCCCAAGTGTAACCATCATTGAGGGAGAGAATTTCACAATGGTTGAATTCTTGGGAGTTGCTGTTTATTTTCAGTATTCACAATGGTTGAATTCTTGGGAGTTGCTGTTTATTTTCAGTATTCACAATGGTTAAATTCTTGGGAGTTGCTGTTTATTTTCAGTATTCACAATGGTTAAATTCTTGGGAGTTGCTGTTTATTTTCAGTATTCACAATGGTTAAATTCTTGGGAGTTGCATGCTTTTTTTTTTCTCCCCAGTATAGTTTGTTTTTCTAAAGCAAACTTTCTGCTAAGTAGCAAATATATTTTGGGGTGTTATGTGTGCATGTTATTAGTATATTTATGTGAAGGACTTTCACTCAGGACTTAATCTCAGGTTTCCTGATTCTGTACTGTACCTGTCCCTGTCTCTCTCCCTGTCTCTCTCTCTCTCCATCCCTCTACTTTGCTATCTCTCTCTCTCGCTCTCTCCACCCACTGTGCCCTCACCTCCTTCCTCCTCCCTCCGTCCCTCACCTCCGTCCATACCTCTCTGTTTCCTCCTTTTTTCCTCCTTCTTTCTCTCCGCTGTCAGTCGGAGCCGGAAGAAGATGATGATAATTCTGAGATGAGAACACAGGTACTCGGGGTTTAACGTCATGGCCCGGTTTCCCAAAACCATCTTAAGGCTAAGTTCATTGTTAGAACATCGTTAAATCTACGAGCTGTTTCCCCAAAACCATCGTTACTAAAGTTGCTCTTGAAAACACTCGTAATTGCCTACCTCAGACCACTCTAGAACAGCTACAGTTGAAGTCGGAAGTTTACATACACCTTAGCCAAATACATTTAAACTCAGTTTTTCCACAATTCCTGACATTTAGTCCTAGTAAAAATTATCTGTCTTAGGTCAGTTAGGATCACCACTTTATTTTAAGAACGTGAAATGTCAGAATAATAGTGGAGAGAATTATTTATTTCAGCTTTTATTTATTTCATCACATTCCCAGTGGGTCAGAAGTGTACATACACTCAATTAGTATTTGGTAGCATTGACTTTAAATTGTTTAACTTGGGTCAAACGTTTCGGGTAGCCTTCCACAAACTTCCCACAATAAGTTGGGTGAATTCTGACCCATTCCTCCTGACAGAGCTGGTGTAACTGAGTAAAGTTTGTAGGCCTCCTTGCTTGCACACGCTTTTTCATTTCTGCCCACAAATGTTCTATAGGACTGAGGTCAGGGCTTTGTTATGGCCACTCCAATACCTTGACTTTGTTGTCCTTAAGCCAGTTTGCCACAACGTTTGGAAGCATGCTTGGGGTCATTGTCCATTTGGAAGACCCATTTACGACCAAGCTATAACTTCCTGACTGATGTCTTGAGATGTTGCTTCAATATATCCACATAATTTTTCTCCCTCATGATGCCATCTATTTTGTGAAGTGCACCAGTCCCTCCTGCAGCAAAGCACCCCCACATGATGCTGCCACCCCCGTGCTTCACGGTTGGGATGGTGTTCTTCGGCTTGCAAGCCTCTCCCATTTTCCTCCAAACATAACGATGGTCATTATGGCCAAACAGTTCTATTTTTGTTTCATTAGACCAGAGGGCATTTCTTCAAAAAGTACGATCTTGGTCCCCATGTGCAGTTGCAAACCGTAGTCTGGATTTATTATGGCGGTTTTGGAGCAGTGGCTTCTTCCTTGCTGAGCGGCCTTTCAGGTTATGTCGATATAGGACTCGTTTTACTGTGGATATAGATACTTTTGTACCTGTTTCCTCCAGCATCTTCACAAGATCCTTTGCTGTTGTTCTGGGATTAATTTGCACTTTTCGCACCAAAGTACGTTCATCTCTAGGAGACAGAACGCGTCTCCTTCCTGAGCAGTATGACGGCTGCGTGGTCCCATAGTGTTTATACTTGCATACTATTGTTTGTACAGATGAACATGGTACCTTCAGGCGTTTAGAAATTGCTCCCAAGGATGAACCAGACTTGTGGTCTATCATATTTTTTATGAGGTCTTGGCTGATTTCTTTTGATTTTCCAATGATGTCAAGCAAAGAGGCACTGAGTTTGAAGGTAGGCCTTGAAATACATCCACAGGTACACCTCCAATTGACTCAAATGATGTAAATTAGCCTATCAGAAGCTTCTAAAGCCATGGCATCATTTTCTGTAATTTTCCAAGCTGTTTAAAGGCACAGTCAACTTAGTGTATGTAAACTTCTGACCCACTGGAATTGTGATACAGTGAATTATAAGTAAAATAATCTGTCTGTAAACAATTGTTGGAAAAATGACTTGTCATGCACAAAGTAGATGTCCTAACTGACTTGCCAAAACTATAGTTTGTTAACAAGACATTTGAAAAACAAGTTTTAATGACTCCAACCTAAGTGTATTTAAACTTCTGACTTCAACTGTATAGAGCCATTTATATTTCTCTCTAATGCAGTTAGGGTACGAAATTATTGACAGCCTTGATAAAGATTAGCAATAAAGACTGTATAAGTAATTCAAATACTGAGCTATATTGTATGAAGAAAAAAAAGTATATATGCTGATTGAACAAAACATTAAGAACACCTTCCTAATATTGAGTTGCGTACATGTCATTTACAGAAAGTATTAATCGCAGTGCTAGCTGTGCCACTAGAGATCCTGGTTCGAGTCCAGGGTCTGGGAGACCCATGGGGCGGTGCACAATTGGCCCGGCGTCGTCCGGGTTAGGAGAAGGTTTGACCAGGCAGGGATATGTTCTTGTCCCATCGCGCACTAGCGACCCCTGTGGCGGGCCGGGCAAAGTGCACGCTGACAGGGTCGCCAGACGCACTTTGTTTCCTCCGACACATTGGTGCGGCTGGTTAAGCGGGCATGGGGTCAAGAAGCAGTGCGGCTTGGCTGGGTCGTGTGGCTCTCGAGTCCGTGCGGGAGTTGCAGCGATGGGACAAGACTGTAACTACCAATTGGAGACTACGAAATTGGGGAGAAAAAAGGGGTACAATTATAATAGTGTAAAATCATTTTAATTCCTTTTTTTTTTTTTGCATACAATATAGCTGAATTATTATTTTTTTTACAGTTTATTATTGCTCATCTTTATGAAGGGTGTCGATAATTTTTGGACCCCGCTGTATACGTCTCTGCTGCCTGTATATTGCCTCGTCTAGCATGCCTTCTGCTGCCACATACAGTAAATGTTGTTATGCACACAGGGCCTTCAGAAAGAATTCACACCCTTTGGACTTTTTCCACATTTGTTGTGTTACAGCCTGAATTTTTTTTAAATCAATTAAATGTATATTTTTTTGGTCACTGGCCTACACACAAAATACCCCATAGTGTCAAAGTAGAATTAGGTTTTTATACATTTTTACAAATGAAATAGAAAATGAAAAGCTGAAATGGCAGTAAGTATTCAACCCATTTTTTTGTTATGGCAAGCCTGATTTTAAGTTCAGCACTTAAAAGTTGCTTAAAAAGTCACTTAAGTTGCATGGACTCACTCTGTGCAATAATAGTGTTTAACATGATTTTTTTTTTTATGACTCTATATGCCACACACATGATTATCTGTAAGGTCCCTCAGTCCAGCAGTGAATTTCAACCACATATTCAACCACAAAGACCTGGTAGGTCTTCCAATACCTCGCAAAGAAAGGCACCTATTGGTAGATGGGTAAAAACATTTCACTATACTGTCCCATAGTGGTAGAGCGTGCTCACCCCCTGGACGTTGTCTGCTGAAGGGTGTATTTGTTTTCATAAGTGTTCTAATCACAGACAATGAGTTATTCTTCAATGTGTAAGAAGTCTAAGAAAACGACTGAGACGACGATGGCTAAGCCGGGTTCGGGGTCGAGATCATGTCCCCAGTCATGCGGTTATAGCGTTTCTCTGAAAGATCCTCACAATCTAATTTGTCTTGTCTTGGAACACGCTCAGGCGGCCCTCGACTCGAACACGTCCGTGTGCGCATTGCCACGTGCTGTGTACAAACTCTCTGGAAAGACGTGTAGCATTCTTGAGGAAGCTTGTAATTACCGATTGCGACTTTCCTTTCCCGGATGCCAGTACCTCGGCTGGGACCGATGTCCAGGAAGCGGAGATTGATTGGGTGGTCGGGAAGCAAATGTCTGCCTGGGCGTGGGGTATGTGGTGGCTGCCTGCGCCCAACCTGGCTCCTGTGCACTCTTGACGCCTGTTACGGGAGGCTACTCGAAGAGAGAGGGCGGCCAGGTTCGATGGGTACCCAACCTCCGCCTCAGTCACGCATCGCATCCGGTCCTACGTAGACTTTCGAATACCGAGCTAGCTAAATGAGCGCTGCAGGTTGGCTGACTTGCAGAGGTGAGCTAGCACTAGCTATTCCTGTCTCCCCACGGAGGAGTTGCTGGGGTAGCTCTCTTGTTGAGTATAAAAAGCGTTAAGTCGCCTGGTTATTCTAAACAGACCGTGCTGCGGTCAAAAAAAGGCTAGCTAGCCCAGCTTATGCTAAAAATCCTGCTGGCTAACGTCGGCTAGCATGCTTAACTTCCGGGAGTAAAACTTACTAGCTTTCCTCCAGTGTTATGGCAACCCCATTCCTATTTTCACTTCCTGGAGTTGGAGGGAGGGAAGGAAACGAGATTTGTGTGCACCTCCGATGAAGAAGCAGCCCCCTAGCACATGGCTGGGGTATCCCCTGGAGAAAAAGGACCTTGGCACGGGTCTGAGTGACCAGTGCGTCCCTCCCCAAAACATTACTGTGATAACCGTGCCCCCACGGGGTACTACGTCAGCCATTGCCAAAGCCCACTGTGCCCGTGAAGTAGTTGGAAGCTTGTCCATGTTTAATGCTGCCACCTCTGTTACCCCACGTTCCACGGTGTCTAGGGTGAGAGTGACTAGTTGGCTCATTGTCCACAAGGGGGCAACCCTCCCCCATAGGTGGCTCATTACTGGGATTCATTGCTGATTTCTGCCTGTAGCTCACTAGGTGTCGAGTGATACAGGTTATGGGCTCAATAGGTGATTGGTGGTTGGTAGTGGAGTCAACGGGACAAACAAGGTTGGACACAACCATGCTATTATCCCACACGTAGTCTCTGTGGTTCATATTAACTCCCAAATGAGCTGTGTCTCCAGCTCAACGCTTTTCATTCCTGGGAATTAGATTCAATTACGAATCGCCCCTGTCTTTTACAACAGAAAGGGTCAGTTCTTTCAGAGCTGTCTGTCCCATTCCCAGCTAGGTTATAAGGGTCAGTTATTTCAGAGCTGTCTGTCCCATTCCCAGCTAGGTTATAAGGGTCAGTTCTTTCAGAGCTGTCTGTCCCATTCCCAGCTAGGTTACAAGGGTCAGTTCTTTCAGAGCTGTCTGTCCCATTCCCAGCTAGGTTACAAGGGTCAGTTCTTTCAGAGCTGTCTGTCCCATTCCCAGCTAGGTTACAAGGGTCAGTTCTTTCAGAGCTGTCTGTCCAATTCCCAGCTAGGTTATAAGGGTCAGTTCTTTCAGAGCTGTCTGTCCCATTCCCAGCTAGGTTATAAGGGTCAGTTCTTTCAGAGCTGTCTGTCCCATTCCCAGCTAGGTTATAAGGGTCAGTTCTTTCAGAGCTGTCTGTCCCATTCCCAGCTAGGTTATAAGGGTCAGTTCTTTCAGAGCTGTCTGTCCCATTCCCAGCTAGGTTATAAGGGTCAGTTCTTTCAGAGCTGTCTGTCCCATTCCCAGCTAGGTTATAAGGGTCAGTTCTTTCAGAGCTGTCTGTCCCATTCCCAGCTAGGTTATAAGGGTCAATTCTTTCAGAGCTGTCTGTCCCATTCCCAGCTAGGTTATAAGGGTCAATTCTTTCAGAGCTGTCTGTCCCATTCCCAGCTAGGTTATAAGGGGCTTTGTCGCCAGTACCTATGACTGGTCGGTGGGTGCCATCCAGTTACAGGAACTTACTTATCTTACCGGCTGAACAGTGAGGCTCATTGTGACAAGAGTACCCCCAATTGGCACGGCCAATTGGGTACGTCACTGATCGCAGGAGCCCGTGTACCCAGAGTGAGCCAGGCTTTAGGCAAACCTTGGCACCTAAACAGTTTTTTTTTTTCCTACCGAGTTCCCCAGTGGTCACCGGTGTTAAAAGGGATGAGTTCGATGAAAAGTGGAAATGGAAGAAGAACCAATCGCTGTCTGCTCCGACCAATTGCGTGCATGCGCAGTGTCGCCCTGGATCATGCGAACAGTGACGTCAGCGTACAGGCTACAATTTGTTGTGCGTCTCCTAAACGCTTCTGCAGCGTCATCACGTTGAGTGTTCCGAGGCCTCAGGTTACGACAAGGAACGGGTCTTTGTGTCCCGTACTAGACCTACGTGCCCTCAGCAAGCACCTCAGTCTACAGCCGATTGGCTGTTGGTGGCGGAGTCGAGGGGGCAAGCAGTGCTACGCACATCCATGCCACTGTCCTGTATTCAGTCTCTAGGCTTCATAAGAAACCAGAAAAGGAGCTGTCTGACTCGGTCTCAGCACATTCTGTTTCTGGGTCTCGAGCTAGACTCACTCGCAAATCATGCTTTTCTATCCACACGTAGGGTATCCGGGTTCCAGCTCTGCTTAGCCACATTTCGGCTGGGTCATACACAGTGCGTTTTCGCCAGTGCCTATTCCTACTAGGGATGATGGCTTCTGTGATGGAAGTCGTTCCCAAAGACAACTCGATTCGGGGGGGGGTATGGACACTGGTGCAGAGTGCACTGCATGTCAATTACCCGGAGTATCTGGTATCTGGCACTCAGGCGCTTCCCCCCTGTATATGTCAGGCTGGATTGTGCTGATCAGAACCGACAATATGTTAAGTGGTGGCGTGCATCAACAGATGGGGAGAGACTGCCTCCCTCCTAACCTTGGCTCGCTCCCTATCAGGAGGTTGAATACTTATCTAATGTATGTTAGTGTTTTATTTATTTTACAGATTTTACCCCACTTTGGCATTAGTGTATTTTCTGTAGGTTGTTGACAAAAAAAAAAGAAGACAAATCCATTTGAATATCACTTAGTAACACAACATAACGTGGAATAAGTCCAGGGATATGAATAATTTCTGAAGACACTGTATATACAGTGAGGGGGAAAAAAGTATTTGATCCCCTGCTGATTTTGTACGTTTGTCCACTGACAAACAAATGATCAGTCTATAATTTTACTGGTAGGTTTATTTGAACAGTGAGAGACAACAACAACAACAACAAAATCCAGAAAAAACGCACGTGAAAAAATGTTATAAATTGATTTGCATTTGCTGTCGGCTGATATGTTCCGGGGTAACTCCGTTTCCGACTCAGTGACATGACTCTCACCATTATTTAATGGACCAGCAGCTTTACACAACAGAACTCCGTCTCTCTAGTGTAGCGCGCTAGCCGTAACCCTCCAGATATTAATTATTCTAGCTTTGCGCGGTGCACCCGAAACTTCTTCACTTCATACTATAACATCCAAAAATTGTGGGAAAAAAAATGACATTTTTTTTTAGAAAATGAATTTCTTTGCCCAAGTTTATCATGACATGGAAATTAAAAAAAGAATACGTCGGTGATTCGTATATATTACCGGCAAACTTTCTGAAGAAGTAACAGCCCGACCTGTCCTGGTGTGTGCGGTGCGCAAGGAATTTATTACCATGTCAACTAGATGGAAACATTCATTCTATCGATTTACAACATTATTCTATTATTTAGTCTTCCAGGACAACGTGTAATAACAGAAGATAAGTTACATGTTTCTAATTATGGACAAGTTGAACTAACAAAAATGTTTAAAATTATAAGCATAAACATATATTTAAATCAGGCAACAACAACAACATCCTGCACCCCCCTGTCAAAAGGATTTCTGCCGTCTTTTGACTGTAGCCCACAGCGCATTTTCAATATTTGCGGGTTGGGGTTTGGTACGGGCATTCACTTTATACGGTCGGGTACGGATGACCCGCCGCCTTTTGTAGTCGTTAGCGATGCTAATGATTAACGCCTTTTGAATAAGTTAACTACAAAGTAGCCTATGCCTACCTGGCAGAATCATTTATTATTTGTATCAATACAGTGGTCAATTGTTTTGTTAGTATCGTGATACTAAAACCATAGTACCGAAGTCAAAATGACGATATCGTGAGAACACTACATTCTTATTGGCTCGCTCTCTCTCTCTCTCTCTCTCTCTCTCTCTCCTCTTGTCTTTCCAGTATAGTTTCATAAGGCGAATTAAAGGAGAGAACGTTTTTATCAAGCATAGTAATCTCATGTTAGAGGTTGGTGAGAAACAAAACGCATGATGTGCATCACGCATGCAGGTCTGTTGGTGTGAAGAACCCTAACTGTGGAAGAAAAGAAAAAACTGACTGCAGCAACAAAATCATGTTCAAAGACCAGTAGTAATATGTATTGAAGTGTTGATACTCACCTTATCAAAGTCAAAGTCACCATTATTAGTCAGTTGTACAACCGAATGCCTTCAACCGAAATGTGTCTTCCGCATTTAACCCAACCCCTCTGAATCAGAGAGGTGCGGGGGGCTGCCTTAATCAACATCCACGTCTTCAGCGCCCGGGGAACAGTGGGTTAACTGCCTTGTTCAGGGGCAGAACGACAGATTTTTACCTTGTCAGCTCGGGGATTTGAACTTGCAACCCTCCGGTTTCAAGTCCAACGCTCTAACCACTAGGCTACCTGCCGCCCCCTATCGACTTGGTACAGCTGTAGTGAATTGCCTAAACCCTAAACCCGTACCCTTAGCTACTTATCATTGTGTGAAATACTCTTAACTCTGTGTAGCGATAGATAGGACTGAATGGAGAATCTTCTAACCCTAAACCCTTAACCCTAAGCGAGAAGTGGGAGTGTTGTTCTGAAGCCATGCTGCATGCATCCTCATTAGTCATCCTGGAGTTGCGTCCCAATTTGGCTCCCTATATAGTGCACTACTTTAGACCAAATCCCTATGGAGCCTGGTCAAAAGTAGTGACTATAAAGGGAATAGGGTGCCGTTTGGGATGCAGACCTACTCTGTTTGGTTTATCCCATTCTGGTCTAGTCATGCTACTGTGCCTGCTGTCTGTGCTGAGCCTCCAGGGACATTTATCAGTTCCTCACAGCCCTGGGATACTACTGCCTGGGGCTTAGCCTTAGAGGGAATCATCCCCGCAGCCCTGGGATACTACTGCCTGGGGCTTAGCCTTAGAGGGAATCATCCCCGCAGCCCTGGGATACTACTGCCTGGGGCTTAGCCTTAGAGGGAATCATCCCCGCAGCCCTGGGATACTACTGCCTGGGGCTTAGCCTTAGAGGGAATCATCCCCGCAGCCCTGGGATACTACTGCCTGGGGCTTAGCCTTAGAGGGAATCAAAGCTACCATATGAAATACAAAACACCACGCATGGCTTGTCTCCGGACCCTCGTATTGCCTGCCTAGTTGCCTTCCTTACTTCCTGTTAGCCTGCTTGTATCCTGCTTGGTGATTGGTCGATCAGCACCTCACGTCCTTCTAACTTGCTCCTGATTGGTGGATCAGAACACAGAGGCGTCGGAGGAGCTGGTGAAACATCAGAGAGACATCAGTGAACTGAAGCGCTCCTTCCTGGAGACGTCAGGTGGCGCTGAAACCCCGGGACTGACCGAGTGGGAGAAGAGACTGTCCTCGTCTCCTCCGGCACGCTCCCACAGCGAGGGATTGGAGGAGGCACCCATGATAGAGCCACTAAACACCCCACAGGACCCAGTAAGAACCAGGCCCTTAGGGAGTACTAGAATACATGCTAGCTAGCTGCATGGGTACACTGCATGGATAAACTGGCTGTGACAGAGACACTGAGGGGCACTTAGGTGGGAAAAGAGACTGTCAACTGCTCTGGCCACATCCAGTGTGTAAGATCCAGGGTGGATGAGCTAACTGCACGGATGGGGCCCAAGGTTTTTTCACACGGTCAGGGAAGACCGAATGCATGGGGACACTGTCTTATGCACTAGAGAAGAACCTGGACACTCAACGAACATGGACACTCTATGTAATATAGAATTGTGTTTTCTCTGTAGGAGACAGAGGAGGTTCCTGCTGTAATATATAATATAGAACTGTGTATCTCTCTGTAGGAGACCGAGGCGGTTCCTGCTGCTGAGGAAGAAATGAAGCAGGAGGTACAAGCCAATGGCATTGAGGCAAGACATCCATTGTGTGTGTGCGTCTGTGTATCTCTCTGTGTGTCTGTCTGGTCACTGTAAGCTAAGTCTCTCCTTAGTGTGTGTGTGTGTCTGTCTGTGTCTTCATCTGTGTCTGCGTGGTCACTGTAAGCTAAGTCTCTTCCTGTAGGCTGCCGGCATGGTGAACTCTAGTGATGTGGGGGCGGGGACTGCAGGAGCACAGGGGTGTGGTCTGATGACTGTAACTGATACCTTAGAAGACGTCACCAGTGACTGGACGGACGGAGAGACGGATGGAGTGAAGGAGGACGGAGAGGAAGAGAAGTTCCTAGTATCTCCAGAGCTGAAGATAAGTCCAGGGACAGTCAGACAGGAAGTCTCTACAGCCATCTTGGACAAGAGAGGAACACTCATCATCCTGAGGGAGATGGAGTCTGAAGACAAAATGGACGCCAGCAGAGACGTTACCAAGGCCAACCAGGAGAAAGGAGGGGGGACTTCAGCAACCGTTAAGGAGGATGAAGATGACGAGATAGATGGAGATCCTCTCACCAAATCTAAGGAGAAATATGCCATTATCAACACGCATGAAGATGACACCAGTGGTGAGGTAGATGCTGAGGCCATGTCTAAGGAGATCAGCAACAAGAGAGAGAGATCTCTCAACTTAAGCCAGACTGAGACGGATGAAGAAATGAGTGGCGTTAACTCACTGAAGATGAGTGTTGTCGACTCACTCCAGAAGACTGAGGCTCCAAGTCCCTCTGAGGTCTTCTTGACCAAGACAGCGGAGTTCACCACCGTGTCACACGAGAAGCTGACTGAGCTGATTACCCAGGATGCACCGCCAAAGAGAGAGGAATCGTGTGGCCTGGATGAAGCTGTAAGCGACCTATCACAGTGGACCTTCCCCGACGGTCAATTTGCCACCAAACCATCCCCTGGATCTCTAGCCGTGGTACTGTATATAAAACAATACAAGCTGCATGTGAGACTTCCTCCTTCACATGTCCTACTGTACCTAGCTGCTGTCCCCCCCAGCACCACCAGCACCCTCCATCCCTCCAGACGAGCACCCTCCATCCCTCCAGCGGTGCTCCAACCAGTATTACTGAGACGTATAGTAACACTCTGTCCTGCATGGCTACACTTCCAAACAAACTATCTGTATGTCCCCTTTTATCTCCCCACTTCAGGCACAGGCTTTCTGTTGCTCTCAAAGCTTTGCTTCATTTTGACACATGGCTCCAAAGCTTGCTGTAACTTGCAGCTACCAGCTCCTCGGGTGGGCAGCTACCAGCTCCTCGGGTGGGCAGCTACCAGCTCCTCGGGTGGGCAGCTACCAGCTCCTCGGGTGGGCAGCTACCAGCTCCTCGGGTGGGCAGCTCCTCAGGTGGGCAGCTACCAGCTCCCCGGGTGGGCAGCTACCAGCTCCCCGGGTGGGCAGCTACAGCTCCTCGGGTGGGCAGCTACCAGCTCTTCGGGTGGGCAGCTCCTCGGGTGGGCAGCTCCTCGGGTGGGCAGCTCCTCGGGTGGGCAGCTCCCCGGGTGGGCAGCTACCAGCTCTTCGGGTGGGCAGCTACCAGCTCTTCGGGTGGGCAGCTACCAGCTCCTCGGGTGGGCAGCTTCTCAGGTGGGCAGCTACCAGCTCTTCGGGTGGGCAGCTACCAGCTCTTCGGGTGGGCAGCTACCAGCTCCTCGGGTGGGCAGCTTCTCAGGTGGGCAGCTACCAGCTCCTCGGGTGGGCAGCTACCAGCTCCCCGGGTGGGCAGCTACCAGCTCCTCGGGTGGGCAGCTCCTCGGGTGGGCAGCTCCTCGGGTGGGCAGCTGGCAGCTCCCGAGGGCAGCTACCAGCTCCCGGGTGGGCAGCTACCAGCTCCCGGGTGGGCAGCTACCAGCTCTTGGTGGGCAGCTCTTGGGTGGGCAGCTACCAGCTCTTCGGGTGGGCAGCTACCAGCTCTTCGGGTGGGCAGCTACCAGCTCCTCGGGTGGGCAGCTCCTCAGGTGGGCAGCTACCAGCTCTTCGGGTGGGCAGCTACCAGCTCTTCAGGTGGGCAGCTACCAGCTCCTCGGGTGGGCAGCTCCTCGGGTGGGCAGCTACCAGCTCCTCGGGTGGGCAGCTCTTCGGGTGGGCGGCTACCAGCTCTTCGGGTGGGCAGCTACCAGCTCTTCGGGTGGGCAGCTACCAGCTCTTCGGGTGGGCAGCTACCAGCTCCTCGGGTGGGCAGCTCCTCAGGTGGGCAGCTACCAGCTCCTCGGGTGGGCAGCTCCTCAGGTGGGCAGCTACCAGCTCCTCGGGTGGGCAGCTCCTCAGGTGGGCAGCTACCAGCTCCTCGGGTGGGCAGCTCCTCAGGTGGGCAGCTACCAGCTCCTCGGGTGGGCAGCTCCTCGGGTGGGCAGCTACCAGCTCCACGGGTGAGCAGCTCCCAGCTCCTCGGGTGGGCAGCTCCCAGCTCCTCGGGTGGGCAGCTCCCAGCTCCTCGGGTGGGCAGCTCCTCAGGTGGGCAGCTACCAGCTCCCCGGGTGGGCAGCTACCAGCTCCCCGGGTGGGCAGCTACAGCTCTTCGGGTGGGCAGCTCCTCGGGTGGGCAGCTCCTCGGGTGGGCAGCTCCTCGGGTGGGCAGCTACCAGCTCTTCGGGTGGGCAGCTACCAGCTCTTCAGGTGGGCAGCTACCAGCTCTTCGGGTGGGCAGCTACCAGCTCCTCGGGTGGGCAGCTTCTCAGGTGGGCAGCTACCAGCTCCCCGGGTGGGCAGCTACCAGCTCTTCGGGTGGGCAGCTACCAGCTCTTCGGGTGGGCAGCTACCAGCTCCTCGGGTGGGCAGCTTCTCGGGTGGGCAGCTACCAGCTCCCCGGGTGGGCAGCTACCAGCTCCCCGGGTGGGCAGCTACCAGCTCCTCGGGTGGGCAGCTCCTCGGGTGGGCAGCTCCCCGGGTGGGCAGCTCCCCGGGTGGGCAGCTACCAGCTCCCCGGGTGGGCAGCTACCAGCTCCCCGGGTGGGCAGCTACCAGCTCCCCGGGTGGGCAGCTACCAGCTCCCCGGGTGGGCAGCTACCAGCTCCCCGGGTGGGCAGCTACCAGCTCTTCGGGTGGGCAGCTCTTCGGGTGGGCAGCTCTTCGGGTGGGCAGCTACCAGCTCTTGGGTGGGCAGCTACCAGCTCTTCGGGTGGGCAGCTACCAGCTCTTCAGGTGGGCAGCTACCAGCTCCTCGGGTGGGCAGCTCCTCGGGTGGGCAGCTACCAGCTCCTCGGGTGGGCAGCTCCTCGGGTGGGCGGCTACCAGCTCTTCGGGTGGGCAGCTACCAGCTCTTCGGGTGGGCAGCTACCAGCTCATCGGGTGGGCAGCTCCTCAGGTGGGCAGCTACCAGCTCCTCGGGTGGGCAGCTCCTCAGGTGGGCAGCTACCAGCTCCTCGGGTGGGCAGCTCCTCAGGTGGGCAGCTACCAGCTCCTCGGGTGGGCAGCTCCTCGGGTGGGCAGCTCCCAGCTCCTCGGGTGGGCAGCTCCCAGCTCCTCGGGTGGGCAGCTCCCAGCTCCTCGGGTGGGCAGCTCCCAGCTCCTCGGGTGGGCAGCTCCTCGGGTGGGCAGCTAAAAAGCTTTTGTTATGACTGTTTTGCTGCTCAGCACCATTTTATTTCCTCCAGCTGTGTCATTGGTCATTGGCAGTGACATCATTACTTAGTATCCTGACATTGCTGAAGCTTCTCTCACTATTGCCACCAGAAACATTGTACCGGGTCTGTGTTGTATTAGACCCCTTCCTATCTGAAACGTTCAGTAATGTTGCATCCTCCTGAATTCTTCTGTGTTAGATTTGACTCGCCCTCCTCTCTCCTTCTCTCTCCCTGCCTGGCTGTCAGTCTTCACTGGGATGGGTCCCCTCCTCTGTAACCAAGGTGACCACACTCCCCTGGTCGTCATGGAAGCGTCAGTCACAGCAGTCATGTCGTGTCGGATTTTATAAACAACGTTGTTTAGTCATTTTTTTTTTTTAAATCCACTAGAGGGCGCTGTTAAATGTGTATAATGTTACAAAACTGGAATGGGACATAAGTTGTACTGTAACTCACTTCCCACTGTTAACTGGTCTGTCAATAGACTACCTTTTGTGTCTGTCTCTCTGTAAATGTTTTTTGTAAGCTTGTATTTTTACTTTTAAAGGTCAGCTACTGTGATTCTACCAGAGGTCAAGTTATATAACGTCACTCTTGTCCCTGACAGAGCCCGGCTGAAGAGGAGGAGACCGGAGGGAGCCGGGAGGCTGCCGAGACAGCACAGTCTACAGCACCTACGGTGAGCCTCTCCCCTACTGATTCTGCAGAACCACAACTAGAGCCACTAGTCACTGAACAAACACAGGCTGCAGGCTTGCACCCAGAACCACTCCCCTGTAAACGCTGATCTAGAACCAGTAATGACTGTAGAGGTACTACCAGAACCAGCTGTCATTACATATGCTGTGCCAGAACCTGAACTGACAGTAGAGGTACTACCAGAACCAGCTGTCATTACAGATGCAGTGCCAGAACCTGAACTGACTGTAGATGCTGAAGTAGAACCAGAACTTAATGCAGAGGTCCAACCAAAAGCAGCACTCCGTACAGAACCACAGACAGAACCACTAGTTGCTGTAGAGATACAGCCAGAACCACTAGTTACTGTAGAGATACAGCCAGAACCACTAGTTACTGTAGAGATACAGCCAGAACCACTAGTTACTGTAGAGATACAGCCAGAACCACTAGTTACTGTAGAGATACAGCCAGAACCACTAGTTACCGTAGAGATACAGACAGAACCACTAGTTACCGTAGAGATACAGCCAGAACCACTAGTTACCGTAGAGATACAGCCAGAACCACTAGTTACTGTAGAGATACAGCCAGAACCACTAGTTACCGTAGAGATACAGCCAGAACCACTAGTTACTGTAGAGATACAGACAGAACCACTAGTTACCGTGAGATACAGACAGAACCACTAGTTACTGTAGAGATACAGACAGAACCACTAGTTACCGTAGAGATACAGACAGAACCACTAGTTACCGTAGAGATACAGACAGAACCACTAGTTACTGTAGAGATACAGCCAGAACCACTAGTTACCGTAGAGATACAGCCAGAACCACTAGTTACTGTAGAGATACAGACAGAACCACTAGTTACCGTAGAGATACAGACAGAACCACTAGTTACTGTAGAGATACAGACAGAACCACTAGTTACCGTAGAGATACAGACAGAACCACTAGTTACCGTAGAGATACAGACAGAACCACTAGTTACCGTAGAGATACAGACAGAACCACTAGTTACCGTAGAGATACAGACAGAACCACTAGTTACTGTAGAGATACAGCCAGAACCACTAGTTACCGTAGAGATACAGCCAGAACCACTAGTTACCGTAGAGATACAGCCAGAACCACTAGTTACCGTAGAGATACAGCCAGAACCACTAGTTACCGTAGAGATACAGCCAGAACCACTAGTTACCGTAGAGATACAGCCAGAACCACTAGTTACCGTAGAGATACAGACAGAACCACTAGTTACTGTAGAGATACAGACAGAACCACTAGTTACCGTAGAGATACAGACAGAACCACTAGTTACCGTAGAGATACAGACAGAACCACTAGTTACCGTAGAGATACAGACAGAACCACTAGTTACCGTAGAGATACAGACAGAACCACTAGTTACCGTAGAGATACAGCCAGAACCACTAGTTACCGTAGAGATACAGCCAGAACCACTAGTTACCGTAGAGATACAGCCAGAACCACTAGTTACCGTAGAGATACAGACAGAACCACTAGTTACTGTAGAGATACAGCCAGAACCACTAGTTACTGTAGAGATACAGCCAGAACCACTAGTTACTGTAGAGATACAGACAGAACCACTAGTTACCGTAGAGATACAGCCAGAGTCAATAGCCACTGTAGAACTACAGGCTGCAAAAGCACAGTTAGAGCCAGTACT
Organism: Brachymystax lenok tsinlingensis; assembly: GCA_030435695.1. NCBI lineage: Eukaryota > Metazoa > Chordata > Actinopteri > Salmoniformes > Salmonidae > Brachymystax > Brachymystax lenok. The sequence continues at coordinate 38,482,508 of CM059801.1, forward strand.
CACTGCAGAATTCACTTCTGCGACGCAGCCAGAACTAATAGTGACTGCCGAGTCGGAGCTAGAGGCTGTACGTTCTGCCGAGTCGGAGCTAGAGGCTGTACGTTCTGCCGAGTCGGAGCTAGAGGCTGTACGTTCTGCCGAGTCGGAGCTAGAGGCTGTACGTTCTGCCGAGTCGGAGCTAGAGGCGGTACCAGCTCCTGTCATTTCTCTGTCATTCCTTCTCATGTCTTCTCCCTCTGTTCCCGGTATCTTCCAGAAAACCGAGGCTGTGCCAGCAGAGTCGACGACCACCGAGGAGGTACCTGTAGTCCACACAGAGACTAAAACCATCACGTACGAGTCTTCAGAGGTGCGTTCATTAGGGCAGCGACGTAAGAAGAAGAGGAGAAAAGGAAAGCAACAGTGAGAGTTTCTTCCTGGTTCAGGTAGTCCCTTTCCTTTTCCACTCATTTGAGTTTGTCACGTGACTTCTGACAGGGTGACTACGATGGCGACGTGGAACCCGGTGTTCTGATGAGCGCACAGACCATCACTTCGGAAACAACCAGCACCACCACGACCACGCACATCACTAAGGTCAGGGGTCATTTCATCAGCTGACCCTTTTTGACCACTGAGTGTCTCTAACCATAACCCATTATAAACTAATTACCACTGAGTCTCTAACCATAACCCATTATAAACTAATTACCACTGAGTCTCTAACCCATTATAAACTAATTACCACTGAGTCTCTAACCCATTATAAACTAATTACCACTGAGTCTCTAACCATAACCCATTATAAACTAATTACCACTGAGTCTCTAACCCATTATAAACTAATTACCACTGAGTCTCTAACCCATTATAAACTAATTACCACTGAGTCTCTAACCATAACCCATTATAAACTAATTACCACTGAGTTTCTAACCATAACCCATTATAAACTAATTACCCCTGAGTTTCTAACCATAACCCATTATAAACTAATTACCACTGAGTCTCTAACCATAACCCATTATAAACTAATTACCACTGAGTCTCTAACCATAACCCATTATAAACTAATTACCACTGAGTCTCTAACCATAACCCATTATAAACTAATTACCACTGAGTCTCTAACCATAACCCATTATAAACTAATTACCACTGAGTCTCTAACCATAACCCATTATAAACTAATTACCACTGAGTCTCTAACCATAACCCATTATAAACGAATTACCACTGAGTCTCTAACCATAACCCATTATAAACTAATTACCACTGAGTCTCTAACCATAACCCATTATAAACATTCTAAACTTCTATTGAACTTCAGTGACTCCTTCAAAGTGTTGTTGAATATCTTTCACATTTCTTGTTGTCCTTCATGCTGTTTATGGTCCTTGGTTATCAGCAAAATATCAACAGTATGCTTTTCTTCATAACGCTCAATCACTCTCGTTCAATCCGTTCTGCTTTTTCTGTCTCCTTCATAACGTTCCATTCCTCTGTCAATCCGTTCTGCTGTCAGACGGTGAAAGGAGGGATCTCTGAGACCAGGATAGAGAAGAGGATTGTCATTACAGGAGATGCAGGAGATATCGACCATGATCAGGTCTCTCTCTCTCTCTCTCTCTCTCTCTCTCTCTCTCTCTCTCTCTCTCTCTCTCTCTCTCTCTCTCTCTCTCTCTTTCTTAATCACTTTCTTTCTTTCTCCATTTATATTTGACTTGTCATTGATTATTTTGAACGTATACAGATGAGGATGACAAATGTATCATGAATCTGGAGAAGATATTAACTTCCCAAATCCTGTCTCGCCTATAAAAAGTGACAATAATGACTGAATATAATGGATGTATTTTACTATGTAATGTTATCTCACTTGTCTGGTTGATGTAACTAGTGTAGTAGACTACTGCTAACCTGTAGGTTACCCTGTAACAAGTAGTCCTACTAGACACACTCACTGACTCCCACTCCCTGCCGTCCCTCCTTCCTCCCTCCCTTCCGTCCTTCCGTCCTCCCTCCCTCCCTCCCCACCTCTTCCCTCCCTCCCTCCCTACCCAACCCCTCCCTCCCCACCTCCTCCCACCCCACCTTCTCCCATCCGTCCCCTCCCACCCCACCTCCACCCTCCCTCACCACCTCCTCCCTCTCGTCCCTCCTGTCCCTCCTCCCTTCCTCCCCACCTCCCTTCCTCCCCACCTCCCTTCCTTCCTCCCCACCTCCCTTCCCGCTCTCTGTCTCCCTCTCCTGGTATTGGTATGGTATTGCACCACCAGGCTCTGGCCCAGGCCATAAAGGAGGCCAAAGAGCAGCACCCTGACATGTCAGTGACCAAAGTAGTGGTTCATAAAGAGACAGAGATCACACCTGAGGGAGAGGACTGACCCAGGTAAGGAGACCACCGTATGTGGTCGTGGTATGGTTCGGTTGTGGTCTGGTTGTGGTAAGCTGGGCTGGGCTTGGAAGCTAGTCCACTCATCTTCCTCCATCTCTCCTCGGCATGCTCCTGCACCCCCCCATCATCATCAGCACGTCTCTTACTGGCACTGATGCCTGCTCCCCCACCCTCTTACTGGCACTGAGTCTTGCTTCTGAAACACAGGCTACTACACATCCTCACAAACCACCTCATCCTACGTCTAGACATTAACTCTCTATGTATCTACTGTCCTTCCAGTTCCAGGAGGAGTTTGCCACTTGCAGACAGTGGAAAATACATTGGAATCGTTCAGCTAATGTATGCGCACAGGACATGTATGTAATAGTTTCCCTATCACAAAGCTAGTAGTTCTAGCGCTGTAGTTCTAGCGCTGTAGTTCTAGCGCTGTAGTTCAAGCGCTGTAGTTCTAGCGCTGTAGTTTTAGCGCTGTAGTTTTATCTGTAGTTCTAGCGCTGTAGTTTTAGCGCTGTAGTTTTATCTGTAGTTCTAGCGCTGTAGTTCTAGCGCTGTAGTTCTAGCGCTGTAGTTTTATCTGTAGTTAAAGCGCTGTAGTTCAAGCGCCAGTAGTTCAAGCGCCAGTAGTTCAAGCGCCAGTAGTTCAAGCGCCAGTAGTTCAAGCGCTGTAGTTCAAGCGCTGTAGTTCAAGCGCTGTAGTTCAAGCGCTGTAGTTCAAGCGCTGTAGTTCAAGCGCTGTAGTTCTAGCGCTGTAGTTCTAGCGCTGTAGTTTTAGCGCTGTAGTTTTATCGCTGTAGTTCTAGCGCTGTAGTTTTATCTGTAGTTAAAGCGCTGTAGTTCTAGCGCTGTAGTTCTAGCGCTGTAGTTCTAGCGCTGTAGTTCTAGCGCTGTAGTTTTAGCGCGGTAGTTCAAGCGCGGTAGTTCAAGCGCTGTAGTTCAAGCGCTGTAGTTCTAGCTGTAGTTTTATCTGTAGTTCTAGCGCTGTAGTTCTAGCTAGAGCTGCAAGTCAGGTCTGCTAAGTTAACTTGTCTGTATGGACTCAGCTCTAACCTGGGTACACTAGTTTCGATACGGCTCACAAACTTGCAAAAAATATCAGTCCGATTTATATTAATTAGTAGGTTTAATTAAATGTATCTATCTGAAACAGATCTGTAAAGTCATCCAAACAAAATCATGTGGATGACCTCCAACCTCTTCTAAAAAGCTTCTAAAAAGAGGAAGTGTTGTCGTCATTAAAGAGACTAAAACTCTAGATTTCACCACTTTTGGTCATGTGTTTGTAGACAGAGGCAGGTCCAATCTGTTGCATCTAGGTCAGAGGAGTGAGTTGCCACGTCACCATAACTGCAAACACACGCCAGGGGTTGGGTTCAAGAGGGTTCAACACAGATAGAAATGTAGTGAGTAGAGCCGGCGTTGATTCCTCACTCTACGTGTCAGAGACGCATGCATGTTCTGTGTAAATAGGTTTATATCTGAACGTTGCACAGTGTGCAAACTGTTGTTGTGTTTCAGTATCCTGGCCTGTCTAGTCTAGCCTCTACTGTCAGGTTTTTTTTTTTTTTTTTCTCCCTTTGGTGGATTCTGATTGGTTGACATGCATGGTGTTGGTTGCTTGTGTGATGGAATAGAAGCTCTATGGCGGTCCCCCCACCCCCACACTCCTTCATGTTACTCTGAGTCTCTCCTTCTGGTTTAAGGATTTAACCACATCTTTCTTTTGATTTTTAAAACATTTTCAGCGGACATACTCTCAAATGTTGTTGACCTCTTTAAGCCTTTACACTCGTGGGAATTGGCCTGTATGGATGGGGGGGCCCAAATTGAAACGTTTCTAACAGAAGAAATAATATAAAAGCAGATGTATAACAATGGGTAAAGCAATGGAAAGAGAACAGTTTGGAGATAATGGGGAAATGATTAGACCATAAAGGTGTTGGACACAACAGGTCACCTGACCAGACTGAATCCAAACGTCACGCACATTTTACTGTACTTTTCACAGCGTTTTATTAATATCAACATCTGAAAATACTGTGATACATTCAGTAACATAAGAATATTCCTTGGACGATGTGGGGTAGGTGCAACATAAGCCCCCCCAAAAAAAAAATGACTCTTAAGGGTTTGAGTGAGAGGACTAACTGGTGTCTTCAAGTGGCCACACGACTCTCCAAAGTGGGCATAGTTTATAAGTAATTTCAATGCAGTTTTATGACTCAAAGAAGATTCTTCAACTATAAGGTTCTTTTTTTTTTAACTCTCCTAGTGTCGTTGAGGAACTAGAGCAAGGACACTTGTAGTTGTTTAGTTTGGAACACATCCTTGCATCCTCGCCATTCACACAATTACAGCGCCTTGCTAAAGTATTCATCCCCCCCTTGGTGTTTCTCCTATTTTGTTGCATTACAACCTGTAATTGAAATGGATTTTTTATTTTATGATTTCATGTAATGGACGTACACAAAATAGGCCAAATTGGTGAAAGTGAAATGGAAAAAAAATAACTTGTTTTTTAAAAAAATCCAACAATTAAAAAAAAAAAAACTGAAAAGTGGTGCGTGCGTATGTATTCACCCCCTTCGCTATGAAGCCCCTAAACAAGATCTGGTGCAACCAATTACCTTCACAATTACCAATTACCTTAATTAGTTAGATTGCACACAGGTGGACTTTATTTAAGTGTGACATGATCGGTCATATGATCTCAGTGTATATATACACCTGTTCTGAAAGGCCCCAGAGTATGCAACACCACTAAGCAATGGGGCACCACCAAGCAAGCAGGACCATGAAGACCAAGGAGCTCTCCAAACAGGTCAGGGACAAAGTTGTGGAGAAGTACAGATCAGGGTTGGGTTATAAAAAATATCAGAAACGTTGAACATCCCACGGAGCTCTATTAAATCCATTATAAAAAAATGGAAAGAATATGGCACCACAACAAACCTGCCAAGAGAGGGCCACCCACCAAAACTCACGGACCAGACAAGGAGGGCATTAATCAGAGAGGCAACAAAGAGACCAAAGATGACCCTGAAGGAGCTGCAAAGCTCCACCGCGGAGATTGGAGTATTTGTCCATAGGACCACTTTAAGCCGTACACTCCACAGAGCTGGGCTTTACAGAAGAGTGGCCAGAGAAAAGCCATTGTTAAAGAAAAAAATAAGCAAACACGTTTGGTGTTCGCCAAAAAGCATATGGGAGACTCCCCAAACATATAGAATAAGGTACTCTGGTCAGATGAGACAATAATTTAGCTTTTTGGCCATCAAGAAAAATGCTATGTCTGGCACAAATCCAACACCTCCCATCACCCCGAGAACACCATCCCCACAGTGAAGCATGGTGGTGGCAGCATGTTGTGGGGATGTTTTTCATCGGCAGGGACTGGGAAACTGGTCAGAATTGAAGGAAGAATGGATGGTGCTAAATACAGGGAAATTCTAGAGAAACCTGTTTCACTCTTCCAGAGTTTTGAGACTGGGACGGAGGTTCACTTTCCAGCAGGACAATGACCCGAAGCATACTGCTAAAGCAACACTTGAGTGGTTTAAGGGGAAACATTTAAATGTCTTGGAATGGCCTAGTCAAAGCCCAGACCTCAATCCAATTGAGAATCTGTGGTATGACTTAAAGATTGCTGTACACCAGCGGAACCCATCCAACTTGAAGGAGCTGGAGCAGTTTTGCCTTGAAGAATGGGCATAAATCCCAGTGGCTAGATGTACCAAGCTATAGAGACATATCCCAAGAGATTTGCAGCTGTAATTGTTGCAAAAGGTGGCTCTACAAAGTATTGAGTTTGGGAGGGGTGATTAGTCTGTTTTTTTGTCTTATTTCTTGTTGGTTTCACAAGAAAAAATATTTTGCATCTTCAAAGTGGTAGGCATGTTGTGTAAATCAAATGATACAAACCCCCCAAAAAAATCTATTTTAATTCCAGGTTGTAAGGCAACAAAATAGGAAAAATGCCAAGGAGGGTGAATACTTTCGTATGCCACTGTAGGTAGATAGATAGATTCGATACTTTTGCAAGCCACTGTTCTGTAGTTGTTTACGCAATTCCCGAATGTTCTTCACAATAGACAAACAAATAGGGTCATTCTGTTCAGAACAACCAATGGTATGACGCCATGTCATCTTGTAACTGTATGTCAACCATAGTGATTATAAACACGATCATGACATGAGTTTTATATGAAAATATGGACTTGGCTTGCTTGTAATGACATCAAAACGCTATTTATTATCATCCTAAACGTCTCATCGTTCAAATGTCATTGAGTCCATTTCATTTTACAGCATTTCCTTTATTTAGACAACGACAAATGTGCAAAAGTTTGCTCAATTAGCGGGAGGGATGGGGTGGCAATTTCGTGTGTCGCGCCCAACTTTAGAACAGTTGTCCGTCAAACATCATAATATCATGTATAGCATATTACTGTACAGCCACAGCGTTCCAATTTAGGTGTTTATCAGTGCCCAAATCCGCCATTTTCAACCCATATATATATATATATATATATATATATATATATATATATATATATATATATATATATATATATATATATATATATATATATATATATATATATGGCTACGACTGTAAAGGTTTGGTGATGACCTTTAACCTACATTACTTGAAGTCCTCTAGGTTTTTCCAGGCTTTTTCTTCTGAGTTCAAATATAACCCACGTGCTACAGCACTGTGTGTGTGTGTGTGTGTGTGTGTGTGTGTGTGTCTGCTACAGCTGTGTGCGTGTCTGCCGTGCAAGACCAATGATGAGCCTTGCCCTCAGCTCTGTGAGGTCTCCATGGCCTTGTCCTCAGCTCTGTGCGTGCTACTCTCCTTGCTGTTGCTCTCTGTTAGTGATGCTTCTCGGGACAAACATTTCGCTGTGTTATGTTTGCACTGTCATTTACATGACATGACTGTAATCTGCCTCCCAACAGTGTACTGTTTTCAATGTTGTTCCAAAATGAGTGGAAATTCACTAACCAACGTTCTTTCTCTTTTAGGAGTAAGGCCCAGGACCGTTTTTTAAAGTCCCCTGGTGGAAGGACTCCCCTCAAACCATCCAGCATCCAACATCATGATGGGGTTTCATTACATTACTGCGCTGCCTGCTGGGCCTGTTATAACTACAGTAGAGACTACACAGCCAGCCTATTGTTCTACAGACAGTCTGCTCTATGGAAATATCATCTATAGAGCGGGCTTTCCCCGTTCAAGTCAATGATGCCATAATCGATTTTAATTCTACACGCTCTGCGCTCTCTACGGGTCCCGATCCTAATCTGAGTTCCATGTGCTTAACTTGGCCTTACTGCCTAAAATCATGATGTCAATGGGAGATTCAAGTCAAAACAATGAGGTAGTTCAGATTTATGCCTATCGTCAGTCCCATCCGTCATCATCAAAATGTATATTGCATGAGCAGAATGACGCAATTGTTATGAAAAAAATAATAATTATCGAGATTTACTGTGAGATGATAATTAACAAACAGGCTATTTTATCACTTGAACTCTCTCTCTCTCTCTCTCTCTCTGAACTCTACAAACGGTTGATTCAATCACCGCCTTGCTATCTATTTAAGATGATATTATAACAGTTTGTTTTGGTCCACGTTGTTTATTTTATTTATGAAATGAAAAATCCATCACTCCGGAAAAAGTTAAACTGAGCACACAACAATATTATCATTCTAATAGCTTAGTAGATAGTAGAAGTGCCGACTTCAATGCCACCATACCGTCACTCCACTCGCATCGTCTCAGATAGAAGGACATTTAAATCCACTTTTACAACAAAGTCCTGTATGTTTATATGTGTTGTCCTGGGCAACAGCAACTGCAAACAAAGGCAGATTATATCTTCTATATTCAGCAACAAATTATTTTATTCATGTTGTATTGTATTTTGTCTGAACATTTGTCAGTATTCTTTATTCAACCATTGCAGCATATTTCAAAATAGCCTGTGTCCCAGATCGGCCTGTGCTCTGTCCCCCAGATCGGCCTGTGCTCTGTGTCCCAGATCGGCCTGTGCTCTGTGTCCCAGATCGGCCTGTGCTCTGTGTCCCAGATCGGCCTGTGCTCTGTGTCCCAGATCGGCCTGTGCTCTGTGTCCCAGATCGGCCTGTGCTCTGTGTCCCAGATCGGTTTGTCCTCTTGCCAACTCTTTATCACCCATTGAGCGACATGGAGATGGCATGATAGCACTATCCGACTGGCACCCAGGCTATGTTTGAGACCGTGACGGTCTGTTTTAAAAACACTGTCTCGACGGGGGTTTACCGAGTTGTATTGTTGTGATCTATCTGCAAACGGACACAAATGGTATACGTTCTCCTCTGTATTAATTAATGGCTGGACTACAGTTCCCACAATGCTGTGTGTAAACTGACTGAAAGGCCAAGGACTCAAACTAACAGGACTGCTTTGTCCAGATGAACATATTTTGGTCTGAAATAGCACCCTTTCCCCTATATAGTGCACTACTTTTGACCAGAGCCCTATGGGATGCACTATATAGGGGATAGGGTGCTATTTGTGACTCATCCAAAGACAAGTATTTGATCTGATCTGTCAGTCAATCAGGTGAATTTCTCAGCAGCCATAATAGCTCTGTTCTACCAGTATCATTGGTGTAAAGTTGCTCCTAGACACTGATCTTGGGTCAGTTTTGCATTTTCCCCACTATGGCAAAGGTTGGGATTGGGGGAGGAGATCCAATTTTTTAATTGAACCTTTATTGTACTAGGCAAGTCAATTAAGAAAATAAAAAAATCTTATTTACAACGACGGCCTACCCAGGCCAAACCCTCCACAAACCCGGGACGACGCTGGGACTCCCGATCACGGCCGGTTGTGATACAGCCCGGGATCGAACCCGGGTCTGTAGTGACGCCTCCAACAGTGCGATGCAGTACCTTAGACCGCTGCACCACTTGGTCCCCAAAAGCTGATCTAAGCTGATCCTAGATCTGTACCTAAGGTAAACTTCACCCCAGAGCCAGTATCATCAATATACAACTATATATATATAAAAAAATATATATATATATATATATATATAGTTATATATATAGCTACAACCAATTATTATGTTCCAGCACCAACAGAACGTGAAAAAATACAAAGTGGCAAATGCATATTATTGTGATTTTTTTTTTTTCTTTTTGAATAAAATATTGATTATATTATTCTGAAGCTCTCTGTCTCTCTGTCTTCAGTGGATGTAATGAACTACTTACCTCTTGTAAAATATGTTGATCATATGCTTCTGGAAAAACAATATAATTTCAGCACACTAATTTATTATCCGATTATATGTAGGCTAATAACATAATGCAGCAATGGTCCTCAGACAATGAGCATCGTCCAATGTTTGCCACATGCTGGATTAATTAAATGCTTATTCTGAAAATGTTATATCAAAATGTATGTGTCACATGCTTCATAAACAACCGGTGTAGACTAACAGTGAAATGCTTACCTTCCCAACAATGGCTATATACATTATTTTATTTTTTTTCAAAAAGTCAAAAAGGGCTCTGAAAACTTTCCGAATGCACTGTAAATGGGGTACCAGGACCGAGTCCATGGGTATGAGGTAATTGAGGTATGAAGTGACTAGGCAACAGGATAGATAATAAACGGTTGCGGCAGCGTATGTGATGAGTCAAAAGAGTTAGTGCAAAAATGGGTGAATGAGGAGAGTCCAGGTAGCTACACTGTCTTCAGTAAGGACTCACACCCCTTGACTTGTTCTACATTTTGTTGTATTACAGCCTGAATACAAAATACATAAATTATATCGATTTTGTGTCACTGGTCTACACACAATACCCCATAATGTCTAAGTGGAATTTTGTTTGTAGACATTTTTATTTTATTTTTATTAATAATAAAAAAAATATAAAGCTCAAATGTCCTGAGGTGGATAAGTATTCAACCCAGTTGCCGAAGAGGAAGGAAACTACTCAGGGATTTCACCATGAGACCAATGGTGATTTGTTTTTAAAACAGTTAGAGTTTAATGGCTGTGATAGGAGAAAACTGAGGATGGATCAACAACATTGTAGTTACTCCACAATACTAACCAAAATGATACAGTGAAAAGAAGGAAGCCTGTACAGAATAAAACGTATTCCTAAACATGCATCCCCTTTGCAACAAGGCACTTAAGTAATACTGCAAAAAAAAATGTGGCAATGAAATGTCAATACTGAGTACCACTCTTCAATTTTTTTAAGCATTGTGGTGGCTGCATCATGTTATAGGTATGCTTGTCATCAACAAGGACTAGTGAGGTTTTTTTTAATAAAAAATAATAATTGGGATACAACTATACTGAACAAAAATATAAACGCAACAATTTCAAAGATTATGCTGAGTTTGACTGATTTCATTATATGAACTGTAATGTCAATACATTTATTAGGTCCCAATCTATGGATTTAACATGACTGGACAGGGGTGCAGCCATGGGGCATAGGCCCACCCACTGGGGAGCCAGGCCCAAAATCAGAATGAGTTTTCCCTCACTAAAGGGATTTATTACAGACAAAAATACTCCTCAGCAACCTCTGACGTTCCTGCCTGTGAAGAAGCCATACATTTTTTACTTTACATTTGCAAAAAATGTCTAAAAACATATTTTCACTTTGTCTTTATGGGGTATTGTGTGTAGATGGGTGAGAAAAAATATATATATTTTATCCATTTTGAATTCCGGCTGTAACACAACCAAATGTGGAATAAGTCAAGGCACTGTGTTTGGTTAACTATTTATCAGTCTTATGGCTTGGGGGAAGGGGGTACCTAGTCAGTTGCACAACTGAATGCATTCAACTGAAATGTGTCTTCCGCATTTAACCCAACCTCTCTGAATCAGAGAGGTGTGGGGGGCTGCCTAAACGGCATCCACGTCATTGGTTGTTGTTGGGGATTAACTGCCTTGCTGAAGGGCAGAACGGAAGATTTTTCCACCTTGCCGGCTCGGGGATTTCGGTTACTGGCCCAACACTCTAAACAACTTTTATTTTTTTTTAATTTTTATTTCACCTTTATTTAACCAGGTTGGCCAGTTGAGAACAAGTTCTCATTTACAACTGCGACCTGGCAAAGATAAAGCAAAGCAGTGCGACAAAAACAACAACACAAGAGTTACACATAAACAAACATACATAAACAAACAACTAGGCTACTTCCTGCTGTACTAGAAGCTGTTCCAGACTTAGAGAACAGAGGGTCAATGCAGGTAGTCCGGGTAGCTATTTGGTTAACTATTTAGCAGTCTTATGGCTTGGGGGTAGAAGTTGTTCAGGGTCCTGTTGGTTCCAGACTTGCTGTGCAGTAGCAGAGTAAACAGTCTATGACTTGGGTGGCTGGAGTCTTTGACCATTTTCAGGGCCTTCCTCAGACATCGCCTGGTATAGAGGTCCTGGATGGCAGGGAGCTCGGCCCCAGTGATGTGCTGGGCCGTACGCACAACCCACTGTAGCGCCAAGCAGTTGTCATACCAGGCAGTGATGCAGCCAGTCAAAATGTTTTCAATGGTGCATCTGTATAACTTTTTGAGGATCTGTGGACCCCATGCCAAATCTTTTCTGTCTCCTGAGGGGGAAGAGACATTGTCATGCCTTCTTAACGAATGTGTTGGTGTGTGACACCGAGGAATTTGAAGCTCTCGAGCCTCTACAGCCCCGTCAATATGGATGGGGCCTTGCTCGGCGCTCCGTTTTCCTGAAGTCCACGATTAGCTCCTTTTTCTAGCTGATGTTGTGGGAGAGGTTGTTGTCGTCCTGGCACCACACTGCCAGCTCACTGACCACCTCCCTATAGGCTGTCTCGTCGTCGGCGGTGATGAGGCCTACCACCGTCGTGTCGTCAGCAAAATTAATGATGGTGACGCAGTGGTGGGTGAACAGCGAGTGCAGGAGGGGACTAAGCATGCACCCCTGAGGGGGCCCCACATGTTGAAGGTCAGCGTGGCGGATGTGTTGTTGCCTACCCTCACCAACAACTGGTCTTGACAATGCATGGAAAAGACAGCGAGATGTACACTGAGAATACAAAACATTAAGAACACCTGCTCTTTCCATGACCGACTGACCAGGTGAAACTAGGTGAAAAGCTATGATTCCTTATTGATGTCACTTGCTAAATCCACTTCAATCGGTGTAGATGAAGGGGAGGAGACAGGTTAAAGAAGGATTTTTAATACTTGAGACAATTGAGACATGGAATGTGTGCCATTCAGAGGGTGAATGGACAAGACAAAAGATTCAAATGCCTTTGAACGGGGTATGGTAGTAGGTGCCAGGCACACCGGTTTGTGTCAAGAACGGCAACGCTGCTGGGTTTTTCACACTCAACAGTTTCCCATGTGTATCAAGAATGGTCCAGCACCCAGAGGACAGCCAGCCAACTTGACACAACTGTGGGAAGCATTGGAGTCCCTGTAGAACGCTTTCGACACCTTGTAGAGTCCATGCCCCGACCAATTGAGGCTGTTCTCAGGGCAAAAGTGGGTGCAACGCAATATTAGTAAGGTGTTCCTGATATTTGGTATACTCAGTGTATATTGTCCATGTCAGCAGCATACCACCCTGCATCCCACTGCTGGCTTGCTTCTGAAGCTAAGCAGGGTTGGTCCTGGTCAGTTCCTGGATGGGAGACCAGATGCTGTTGGAAGTGGTGTTGGAGTGCCAGTAGGAGGCACTCTTTCCTCAGGTCAAAAAAAATATCCCAATTCCTCAGGGCAGTGATTGGGGACATTATCCTGTGTAGGGTGTTGTCTTTCAGATGGGATGTTAAATGGGTGTCCTGACTCTGAGGTCATTAAAGATCCCATGGCACTTATTGTAAGAGTAGGGGTGTTAACCCTGGTGTCCTGGCTAAATTCCCAAGCTGTTCCTCATACCATCATGGTCACCTAATCATCCCTAGCTTACAATTGGCTCATTCATCTCTCCCCTGTAACTATTCCCCAGGTTGTTGCTGTAAATGAGAATGTGTTCTCAGTCAACTTACCTGGTAAAATAACAGATAAAATTAAAATGTCATTTTTCAGCCATTATTCTGTGAAACAGAATATTACAGTTCTTCAGGTCCCGTTGATAGGATAGTCTTGAACGGAGCTCATCCAGTTTGTTCTCTAGTGACGGTACCAGTGTTGTGTTCAAGACCAGCTAAAGCGAGACTGATTCAAGACCAAAACCGGAGGAGTGGCAAGACCGGGACCGGGAGGGGGACAAGGACTCCGAGACCAGAAAAAATGCGAGCCAAATTCAAGACAATGATTGTAATTTTGTCAAATCGCCAAAGAATTCAAAATGTCCAGTATTTCTGTGTTCATATTTCAGAACAACATATGGATTCTTTAGACATTCAGAATGATGAAAAAATGCCTGTTGAGCGCAAATAGAACCACTCTACAAATTATTACTAAATACAGTGGGGGAACAATGAGGGCCTTCTATGCCTTCAGAAAAGGGCTAAGGATTTATAAAATAATAATAATATTATTATTTTCAATGACCGTGTAATCAACCAATCACATTTTGACTTGTAATGGGTGGGACAGTTTTTACTGGAAATCTTCTCAAAGGCCAACAGGTTGCTGTGCAATAGCTAGTTGTTTCCCAAGGTCTAGCTAGCTATCTTTTATCGTAGGCTAATTTTCAGTGGCTGCAGCAGGTGTCATCAAAGAGGATGTTGTTGCTAATTTGTTAGCTTCTCTCCTTTTCAAGAATAACTTTCAACAAGAAATTATGTTTCAAATGATCAGTGGTGTTTTTACTGCAACCTGTTGTCATCTCTTTGAAAATATATTGTGTGTGACATTGTTGTATTTCAACTTTAGGTCACCAGTTATTTTGTGTGTTAAATGTGAAATGTTTTTGCAATGGGAAGTAATAGTTTCAATTGGGAAATTTGGATTGGGAAATGCCTAGCCTAATGGTTGTGTTTTTGTATTCTTACTTCTCCTTTAACGTCATGCTGTGTGTCACTGGTGTCTTTCCATCAGCCCTACGGAGTGGTGTAGTGGTGGCTGGGGAACTTTTTTTTCGCTCAATCTGATTGGGTGTGCCTGGCAGAACCTGGTTCTCCAGTAGGTGGGCCCACTCATGCCTATACCCCTGATGCAAACAGCACATGATGACTGAATTGAACATCACTCAAATAGCCTACTAACCAAGATTTAGGACTAAACTTTTTTCAGTACCTGGTTTCCATTGTTGCCTAAGTTGAAACGTATGTTTCTATGTACCCTACCAATTACATTTTTCTGTGAGCTGCACCAAAACCAAAACCAGTTGAGAGCCGCGTTGCCGCCTGCAGATTATATTCCGCTGAAACTAGGCTGCTGTGAATATACTCTACATGACCAAAAGTATACAGACACCTGCTTGTCGAACATCTCATTCCAACATAATGGACGTTGATATGGAGTTGGTCCCCCCCACTTTGCTGCTATAACAGCCTCCACTCTTCTGGGAAGGCTTTCTACTAGATGTTGGAACATTGCTGCGGGGGACTTGCTTCCATTCAGCCACAAGAGCATTAGTGAGGTCGGGCACTGATGTAGGGCGATTAGGCCTGGCTCGCAGTCGGCGTTCCAATTCATCCCAAAGGTGCTCGATTGGGTTGAGGTCAGGGCTCTGTGCAGGCCAGTCAAGTTCTTCCACACCGATCTCGGCAAACCATTTCTGTATGGACCTCGCTTTGTGCACGGGGGCATTGTCATGCTGAAACAGGAAAGGGCCTTTCCCAAACTATTGCCACAAAGTTGGAAGCACAGAATCATCTAGAATGTAATTGTATGCAGTAGCGTTAAGATTTCCCTTCACTGGAACTAAGGGGCCTAGCCCGAACCATGAAAAACAGCCACAGACCATTATTCCTCCTCCACCAAACTTTACAGTTGGCACTATGCATTGGGGCAGGTAGCATTCTCCTGGCATCCGCCAAACCCAGATTTGTCCATTGGACTGCGATGGTGAAGCGTGATTCATCACTCCAGAGAATGTGCTTCCACTGCTCCAGAGTCCAATGGCGTCGAGCTTTACACCACTCCAGCCGACGGCTTGGCATTGCGCATGGAATCTTAGGCTTGTGTGCAGGTGCTCGGCCATGGAAGCTCCCGATGAACAGTTATTGTGCTGCCGTTGCTTCCAGAGGCTGTTTGGTTCTCGGTAGTGAGTGTTACAACCGAGGACAGACAATTGTTACGCGCTACTCACCTACTACTTTGTGGCTGAGACGTTTTTGCTCCTAGACGTTTCCATTTCACAATAACAACACTTACAGTTGACCGGGGCAGCTCTAGCAGGGCAGAAATTTGACAAACTGACTTGTTGGAAAGGTGGCATCCTATGACCGTGTTACAGAGCTCTTCAGTAAGGCCATTCTACTCCCAATGTTTGTCTATGGAGATCGCATGGCTGTGTGCTCGATTTTATACACCTGTCAGCAATGGGTGTGGCTGAATCCACTCATTTGAAGGGATGTTCTTTTGTATATATAGTCTATTTCATATGCTTTGCGATTGTGTTACTTTGTGCATGATTTATCGTACTACAGTCCTATACCTCCACTACACTACTTTGATACTTTGATACGCATCAGTGGGGATTAAGAAGTGAGTATATGCACTGAAACAGCATATACAGTTGAAGTCGGAAGTTTACATACACTTAGATTGGAGTCATTAAAACTTGTTTTTCAACCACTCCACAAATTTCTTGTTAACAAACTATAGTTTTGGCAAGTCGGTTAGGACATCTACTTTGTGCATGACACAAGTAATTTTTCCAACAATTGTTTACAGACAGATTATTTCACTTATAATTCACTGTATCACAATTCCAGTGGGTCAGAAGTTTACAAGTTGACTGTGCCTTTAAACAGCTTGGAAAATTCCAGAAAATGATGTTATGGCTTTACAATCTTCTGATAGGCTAATGGACATCATTTGAGTCAATTGGAGGTGTACCTGTGGATGTATTTCAAGGCCTACCTTCAAACTCAGTGCCTCTTTGCTTGACATCATGGGAAAATCAAAATAAATCAGCCAAGACCTCAGAAAAAAAATTGTAGACCTCCACAAGTCTGGCTTGTCCTTGGGAGCAATTTACAAATGCCTGATGGTACCACGTTCATCAGTACAAACAATAGTATGCAAGTATAAACACTGAGACCACGCAGCTGTCATACCGCTCAGGAAGGAGACACGTTCTGTCTCCTAGAGATGAACGTACTTTGGTGCGAAAAGTGCAAATCAATCCCAGAACAACAGCAAAGAACCTTCTGAAGATGCTGGAGGCAACAGGTACAAAAGTATCTATATCCACAGTAAAACGAGTCCTATATTGACATAACCTGAAAGGCTGCTCAGCAAGGAAGAAGCCACTGCTCCAAAACCGCCATAAAAAAGCCAGACTACGGTTTGCAACTGCACATGGGGACAAAGATCGTACTTTTTGGAGAAATGTCCAATGGTCTGATGAAACAAGAAAATGACCGTTGTTATATTAGGAGGCAAAAGTCGAGGCTTGCAAGCCGAAGAACACCATCCCAACCGTGAAGCACAGGGGTGGCAGCATCATGTTGTGGGGGGTGCTTTGCTGCAGGAGGGACGGGTGCACTTCACAAAATAGATGGCATCATGAGGAAGGACAATTATGTGGATATATTGAAGCAACATCTCAAGACATCAGTCAGGAAGTTAAAGCTTGGTCGCAAATGGGTCTTCCAAATGGACAATGACCCCAAGCATGCTTCCAAAGTTGTGGCAAAATGGCTTAAGGACAACAAAGTCAAGGTATTGGAGTGGCCATCACAAAGTCCTGACCTCAATCCTATAGAACATTTGTGGGCAGAACTGAAAAAGCATGTACAAGCAAGGAGGCCTACAAACCTGACTCAGTTACACCAGCTCTGTCAGGAGGAATGGGCCGAAATTCACCCAACTTATTGTGGGAAGCTTGTGGAAGGCTACCCAATACATTTGACCCAAGTTAAACAATTTTAAAGTCAATGCTACCAAATACTAATTGAGTGTATGTACACTTCTGACCCACTGGGAATGTGATGAAATAAATAAAAGCTGAAATAAATCATTCTCTCCACTATTATTCTGACATTTCACATTCTTAAAATAAAGTGGTGATCCTAACTGAACTAAGACAGAGAAGTTTTACTAGGATTAAATGTCAGGAATTGTGAAAAACTGAGTTTAAATGTATTTGGCTAAGGTGTATGTAAACTTCCAACTTCAACTGTACCTGCATATAGCCTCCACTAAACCACTGGCTCTTTGTGTTTTTACAAAAAGTGCAGTATCCTACATGAGTGCGCTGGTATTTCTGTCCTTTCAGCATCAATAACCTGTCACACGCTTAAGGCCTATAATAGATATAAATTCTTCAGGTATTCATGTTTCAAGAAAGGAGAGTATATATTTGGTCTGGCGAAGAAGCGGTTTCATATCTTCTTGAATAGAAGCGGATAATTATGAGTTTTTTACTCTGCTGGTCTTGGCTGGTCTTGGGAAGAAATGAGTCCTCACTGTCCCAAGACCGAGTAGCCTACAAATGTATCTGACACCGAGACAAGACTGAGACACACAAAATGTGGTCTGAAGACTGGACCAAGACCAGTACTACAACACTGTAGATGTGGTTTATTTGCACAACAACATAACGGCTCATCTGCCTCTTTTGCGAATTCTTTCGAATTTTAAAACTGTTCCACTGTAAAAAAAAAATTATAATAATAATCTTTAGTCTCCCTGGGATTAGGGCCAGAGCCAGAGTAAGCAGAACGTCCAGAGCTGCCGACTCGTTGAAGTAGAATTTATCATCCAAATCGAGGTAAGTGATCATTGTGCTGATCTCCAGAAGCTGTTTTGGATCATAGGAAATGATGGTGGAGAAATTATCTACGTAAAAAAAGTTTAAAAAGTTAAGATCAGTGTAAAAAAAATATATATATATTTTTTTAACGAACTCATTGTTCTATCTGTGGCGCGATCTTCTATGGTATAAAGGCGTTCACAGCGATTAAATGTGCAGGTGGATAATAAAGATCCCCAAGATGAAATGTAAAACAAATCATATACATATACATATATATTGTACCAGTCAAAAGTTTGGACACACTTACTCTTTCAAGGGTTTTTCTTAAATTTTACTATTTTCTAGATTTTTGAATAATATCGAAGACAACCTATGAAATAACAATCATGTAGTAACCAAAAAAAAGTGTTAAAACAAATCAAAATATTTTATATTTTGAGATTCTTCAAAAGTAGCCACCCTTTTTGCCTTGATGACAGCTTCGCCCACTCTTGGCAAACGTTTTGACTAGTACTGTATAGCCATCCATAAACTATCAATGCCTACATTTAAACTAAATCAGGCTGCTTTGCTTACACCATTCTGATTGGTTCAGAAGGATTCTGTGACGTCATCGCAGCGCTTCTGCCATGAAGTCTTTTGGAGGGGCCCCCTCCAAAAAAACGTCTCGGCTGCAGATAAGATGTCCGACTTCTTGGACACTTGTGCAGAGTACAATTAATAACTGTGGCTTAATTAAATGCTACAAAATACACCATCTTTACAATAAGTGTATCCAGATCACTTGATTGACGTGTAACATTTGCAAATGGTTGTGATGCATCCACCACCATATCTTCTCCAGAACGGTGGCCTCTTGGCCCCTTCAACTCTCGTCACCTCCTCCACATTAGGAGAGTTACTGTACAGCCATGATCTTTGACGCCTCTACCTATTTCACCCTAACAAGGCACTCAGGGAATTCAGAAAGTTACGATCCCCACCACAGTGGCAACATTTTACATTCACAGACTCTTCAATAACATATTCCTTCCGTCTGCAAAACGCTTGGACACAAAACGTTTTACACTTCTTGCGTTGCATCAGGGTTTTTTGTTGTTGTTGTTGTTGTTGCACGAACGTTCTTACGGCGTATCTTATATATCCCAGCAGGGTGGTAAATACTCATCAAACATCAATAATACAGATTAACTTTGCGCCTTTTTTCCTCGTTCTCCGTGCTTTAAATACTCCTGGAATGTCTAGCCTAAGATATTGAGGTAGCCTAGTGGTTAGAGTGTTGGAGGGTTGCAACCGGAGGGTTGCAAGTTCGAATCCCCGAGCTGACAAGGAAAAAGTCTGTCGTTCTGCCCCTGAACAAGGCAGTTAACCACTGTTCCAGGCAGTCCCCTGCACCGCTCTGATTCAGAGGGGTTGGGTTTAAATGCGGAATACACATTTCAGTTGAAGGCATTCGGTTGTACAACTGACTAATAATGGTGACTTTGACCAATTTACAACAGGTGCGCTGCTCTGAAAAATCAAAGCTGTCCACTTCAAGTTACAAATCACGCTCCTTTTTGCTTACATACACACGATATCAACGCCACATCACTCCTGGTTACTTTGACTGCATTCAGTTTTCCCCATCGCCGCTTTTGTCATCATCGTGGCTTCCAATGGAACATCTTCATCCAAAAGAAAAACGTTGATTTTCCCACAACAATTTGACCCTTTTTTTTGTTTTATCCTTGGACTTCAGGGACGGCAGGGTAGCCTAGTGGTTAGAGCGTTGGACTAGTAACGGAAATGGTTGCAAGATCGAATCCCCGAGCTGACAGGGTTAAGGCAAGGCAGTTAACCCACTGTTCCTAGGCATCATTGAAAATAAGAATTTGCTATTTTTATTTTTTTAATTTATTTTATTTCCCTTTTATTTAACCAGGTAGGCCAGTTGAGAACAAGTTCTCATTTACAACTGAGACCTGGCCAAGATAAAGCACAGCAGTTCGACACATACAACAACACAGAGTGACACATGAAGTAAAACAAACATACAGTCAATAATACAGTAGGAAAAAAACAAATCTATACACAACATGTGCCAATGAGGTAAGATAAGGAACATAAGGCAATAAATAGGCCATGGTGGCGAAGTAATTACAGTATAGCAATTTAACACTGGAATGGTACATGTGCAGTAGATGAATGTGCAAAGTAAAAATACTGGGGTGCAAAGGAGCAAGATAAATAAATGTCTACGGTAGGGGATGAGGTAGTTGGTTGGGCTATTAACAGATGGGCTATGTACAGGTGCAGTGATCTGTGAGCTGCTCTGACAGCTGGTGCTTAAAGCTGGTGAGGGAGATAAGTGTCTCCAGTTTCAGTGATTTTTGTCGTTCGTTCCAGTCATTGGCAGCAGAGAACTGGAAGGAAAGGCGGCCAAAAGAGGAATTGGCTTTGGGGGTGACCAGTGAGATATACCTGCTGGAGCGAGTGGTACGGGTGGGTGCTGCTATGGTTACCAGCGAGCTGAGGTAAGGCGGGGCTTTACCTAGCAAAGACTTATAGATGACCTGGAGCCAGTGGGTCTGGCGACGAGTATGTAGCGAGGGCCAGCCGACTAGAGCATACAGGTCACAGTGGTGGGTGGTATAAGAGGCTTTGGTGACAAAGCGGATGGCACTGTGATAGACTGCATCCAGTTTGCTGAGTAGAGTATTGGAAGCTGTTTTGTAGATGACATCGCCGAAGTCGAGGATCGGTAGGATAGTTAGTTTTACTAGTGCAAGTTTGGCAGCATGAGAGAAGGAGGCTTTGTTGCAAAATAGAAAGCTGATTCTAGATTTAATTTTGGATTGGAGATGTTTAATGTGAGTCTGGAAAGAGAGTTTACAGTCTAGCCAGACACCTAGGTATTAGTAGTTGTCCACATATTCTAGGTCAGAGCCGTCCAGGGTAGTGATGCTAGTCGGGCGGGCGGGTGCGGGCAGCGAACGATTGAAAAGCATGCATTTGGTTTTACTAGCGTTTAAGAGCAGTTGGAGGCCACGGAAGGAATGTTGTATGGCATTGAAGCTCGTTTGGAGGTTAGTTAACACAGTGTCCAAAGAAGGGCCAGAAGTATACAGAATGGTGTCGTCTGCATAGAGGTGGATCAGAGAATCACCAGCAGCAAGAGCGACATCATTGATGTATACAGAGAAGAGAGTCGGCCCAAGAATTGAACCCTGTGGCACCCCCATAGAGACTGCCAGAGGCCCGGACAACAGGCCCTCCGATTTAAAACACTGAACTCTGTCGGCAAAGTAGTTGGTGAACCAGGCGAGGCAATCATTAGAGAAACCAAGGCTGTTGAGTCTCCCGATAAGGATGTGGTGATTGACAGAGTCGAAAGCCTTGGCCAGGTCAATGAATATGGCTGCACAGTAATGTCTCTTATTGATGGCGGTTATGATATCGTTTAGTACCTTGAGCGTGGCTGAGGTGCACCCGTGACCAGCTCGGAAACCGGATTGCACAGCGGAGAAGGTACGGTGGGATTCGAAGTGGTCAATGATCTGTTTATTAAAGACTTTAGAGAGGCAGGTCAGGATGAATATAGGTCTATAGCAATTTGGGTCTAGGGTGTCACCCCCTTTGAAGAGAGGGATGACCGCGGCAGCTTTCCAATCTTTTGGGATCTCGGACGACACCCAAGAGAGGTTGAGCAGACTGGTAATAGGAGTTGCAACAATGGCAGCAGATTGTTTTAAAAAGAGAGGGTCCAGATGATCTAGTCCAGCTGATTTGTACGGGTCCAGATTTTGCAGCTCTTTCAGAACATCTGCTATCTGGATTTGGGTGAAGGAGAAGCTGGGAAGGCTTGGACAAGTAGCTGCGGGGCTGTTGGCCGAGTTTGGGGTAGCCAGGAGAAAAGCATGGCCAGCCGTAGAGAAATGCTTGTTGAAATTTTTGATTATCATGGATTTATCGGTGGTGACCGTTTATCGGTGGGGACCTCTTAACTGACTTGCCTAGTTAAATAAAGGTTAAACATTTTTTTGTTAAATTGACTGTTTGTCCACTCATCTTTCTCACTAACTGTACTTGACGCTCTTTCAACCTCAAAACAACAGTTCTGTTTCCGCCATCTCAACCTCGTACCACATAGTATCCTAAAATAAGAAGATACTTTTTTAATCCTTTCTTGGCGGTGGGTTATTGGGTGACTTACATAATGATCTAAATGAGGTCAAATTAGGGGCAATATCCATTGCTATAGTACAGTAGACTAGAGGCTGCCTGTAATTCATCTCCGGTCCTGTAGATGGCAGCAACACTAGAGTCACCCACTCTGAGCGCCCGACGGCCACAACAAGAGGAGGAAGAGGAAGAAAGACTTAGGCAAGGCTCCTGCATGTTGGGGGTTTCTTCTTCTAGACGGGATACAGTTTATGTCAGATATTTTCGTAACCCGGTTAGTGAGAATGTACCCTGCAGTTTAGGAGAATTAACGTACCAGGTTAAGGAGAATTAGGTTAAGGTTAGTGGGGAGGGGGAGAAAGAAAAAAATAAAAGGGTTAGGGTTAGCTAAAAATTAAAATATATTCTTTATTTGTATTTATTTTTTGACGTCACTTTGACATAAAGTGTATCCCGTCTAGCAGTGAGGTCGTCGACTGCAGCCTTGCGTGACAGCAGAAGGGGATTCGGGTTTCGCCTACTGCTTTTCTCTCTCTCTCTCTCTGTCGACAATTTGTTTTTCTTCTCGGGAGAAACAAAAGGGGCGATAAAAAAAATAATCGTATATTTACACGTTTAATCGACACGTCGACCAATGTGAAAATGTTCTGTTTTGTGTTGTAAAGTGGAGAAAGTTACGGTGGAAAGAAGAATAAAAACCCAAATGGAGGCTTGCTGGAGCAAAATGGCTGGGCGCAACTGAAATGTGAAAACATTGTGAGGTTTTTTTTGGGGGGCCAGAAACTGCTCGTAGTCGCACGAAGACCGTGTTTACACCTCCTGGCTGGGCAACATCGCCCTAAGTCATTTATTAGTGGCATCATTTTTATATATATATATATTTGTTTTGTTTTTTATTGTCGATACGTGCATTTATCGACACTCGTCGTTTCTGCTCGACTGACTTGGCTTTGTGACCGCAGTCTGTTACTGTCTCGGAAAAAGCTCAGCTGTGGATTCTCCGATTTTAAACAAAATACAACAAGCAACAAGCCGACCCGAGTCACAAGTTTGCTTTTTGGCCTGACAATATATATATATTTTTTTGTGTGTGTGTGTTTTCGACAGAAAGGAACTAATCGCCATTAATTAGCAACACTGCTATTATTGCCATTGGACACAGCCATCGGGTTTACGTCTCGGAAACAACATTACCCGTTATTATAAAACCATCAAGACATCCCTTTTTACTTTTTATTATTTTTAACAGATTAAATATCCCCCAAAAAAAAAAAATACACCTGCAATCATGGGTGAATTCCTGAAATACATCGACTACGACCACAAGACGAGCTTCCTGGAAGATGTTGAACCAGCAGAGGATGGAAGGGGACCACTGTGACGTGGTGGTGGTGGTGGAAAACGTCGAGTTCAGAGCTCACCGCTGCGTCCTGGCCGCCTGCAGCATCTACTTCAAGAAGCTGTTTAAAAAACAGAACGACGTGGACAACTCCATCGTGGAGCTCGACTTCATCCGTTCGGACATCTTCGAGGAGGTTCTAAACTACATGTACACCGCCAGGCTCGCCGTACGCAAAAAGGACATCAACCTCATGATGTCGTCCGGACAGGTCCTGGGCATCGCCTTCCTCGACAACCTGTGTTCGCAGAAACGTGAGCCCAACATGAAGCCGAGTCGTGAGAATCAGGCGCCAGGGGACGGTATGAGAGCCCAGGACGCGATCCTCAAAGAGCTGGCAATGGAGGAGGTGAGGAAGAACAGTTTCTACGATGGAGGGATGGAGGCCATGGGCTCCGGGGGGCCTCACGGGGTCCCTCCTCACTTCGGCGGAAACATGTCTAAAGACCCGCACAGCGCCCACGGCTGGACCTCCTCTTCCTCCTCCTCCAGCGATATGAAGCTAGACTACCTGCTGTACGGCCACCGCTCTGACGGCGTCCACCCGGGCATGAAGCCAGGCGGAGACGGCCCCAAGAAAGACAAGTCCCACCTGGCCCACCGTCCGTTCGCTTGCGAGGTGTGCCCCAAAACCTTTACCACCCAGGCCCACCTCAAAGAGCACCTGAAGATCCACACGGGCTTCAAGCCGCATCGCTGCCTGGTCTGTGGCAAGGCCTTCATACGAGGGCCCGACTTAAAGCGCCATGAGAGGGTCCACAGCAACGAGAGACCCTTCGGATGCCAGATGTGTGAAAAGGCCTTCAAGCACAAGTCCCACCTGCGAGACCACGAGCGGCAACACCGAGGGGAGAGGCCCTTCAACTGCGGCTCCTGTGAAAAGGCGTTCATCAAAGCGTCCGACCTGAAGCGTCACTGGAACACGATGCACAGCCAGCGCAGAACGCTGTCCCCGGCCGCCGCCGCCGCCCCGGGCAGCATCCAGGGAGACGCCGACACGCAGAGCCAGAGGGACTGGAAGCTAGAGGCTGGGCCACACTCGTAAGGACGGACTGTTACACACACACACACACACACACCATGCATACATAGTGACAGACACAAATATACATACACACACACACACTCATGCATGCACACTGTCTCACACACACACACACACGTGAATACACGGCCTGTGATATGTATTGATGTGTAATATCCCATGGCCAATGAGAAGAGGGCAGGATCATAACATGTCCGTTACTGTAATGACACAATGGTCACTAATATAATCCGGTTTCAACTACGTATGTTTTTTCTTTTCCCACTTCATGTAAAAAAAATAAAATAATAATAATAATTAAAAAATAATGTAAAACTTTTACTTCGCTATCTACTTCTACGACGAGTATATTTTTTCACAGGGGAAGAGAAAAAAACAAACAACAACATTGTTGTTATTTAGACAGACAGGGGTTCTTCTCTATAATAATAATAATAATAATTATTATTATTATAACTTTATTCCACTTTTACTTTATCTGAAACATTTTGAAGTGTTTTTCTTTTGTTTTGTTTAACCGTGCTGGATTTTAAGAGAGGGAGAAGGGAAAAACAAATATGATTCTCTGCATAAAATGTGTTGTTCTGTATATTCTTCTACATGTTGATTGTTTTTTTTTTTGTTGTTTGTTTTGTTTTTTAAATGGATGTTTAGTTGTATCTGATTTTGATATTACACTGTAAAAAAAAAAAAATGTAACCCCCAGTCACCATTCTGCATTTGATACAGGTTATACCTAAAGTCTTGGAGCCTTGCTGTCTATCGAAAGGCCCCAAGTCAATTTCTGGGAAGTATATCCAAACTTTTTTTTATTTTTTTTTTTATTTTTTTTGATTTGACAAGCAGTCTGTTCACTGTCTGTTCACACGTAGCAGCATGAGTCCGACTAGATTTACTGTTATACAGTATCACTAGCCCGTCATCGAGCTACCACCGGAGAGAGAGAGAGAGAGAGAGAGAGATACCACGTCTGTATATACTGTAGCTTGACTAGTTGCACAATTTAAAACATTTAGGACAGAAAATCTCCCTTATATGCACATTTCGCGTTTGTTCTCGTACACTTTGAAAATAAACCCATATTTGATTGAGTTCAATTTTCTGATTGTCAACATCTGATTTCTTTGTTTATGAATACAGCACATGTACTTTAATATAAATATGTCTATAGCAGTCGGGGGGGACTAGAGCTCTAGTCAAAAGTAGCGCACTATACAGGAAATAAGGGGTGCCATTTTGGGAAGCGCTCAGACTACAGTGTTTTTTTTTTTATTTATCCCTAAAGCAGAACAGTGTGTCCAGAGCGTGAGGGAGAAGGTTTCGTGACATCCAGAGGCCTATTTTAAATTCTCCTCTTCTCACGGAAGCATGCAGTCGTGCTTAGCACGCCCTCTCAACGATATAAACTCGGTGGATTGGATGATATTTCCTCACCAATCCAATGCTTTTAAATCCTTGTGGGGGAGTGAATGAGTGTACATTTGGGGAAGGGAATGAGGGGGTTGGGATTGTGCCCTGGCATGACCACTCACAACATGGAAAGAGGTATCATATGCTATGAACATTTAACACCTACAAAGCAAATATAAAATATATTTTTTTAAATAAAATGTATTCCTGTTAATTTCACCGGAGCACAGATCAGAAACGGACATTTGAGTCCTATTAGAAGATTCTACAAAAATGCAAAATAGATCATCAGTTCAGCCGATCGGTGAATTCGAGAAAGCGTCAGGGTGGGAAGCTTTGCTCTTAATTTCTTCTTCGGTCATCTACAAGATCATTGGTCCGTTAATCTCACTTCACATCCGGGAAACAAGGAAGAATAGATACACTTTCAGAGCCTAACCCTCAAATCTTCTTTGAAATATACATATGGGATATGGGTAAACAACCGAGCGCAGATTCCACCTAGTCTTATCAGATGGCAAGATAAGAGGTACTGCCTTGTTGTTTTATACGGGGAGTTGTTTCTGGGGCCCCGTTGATAATGTCAAGACAGGAAGGCAGGATGCATGTTGAAACAAGTCCCCTTCTATGCCTTCAACACTAGATGGTGTTAGACTCGTACACTTCTACCGACACTAGATGGTGTTCTCCACGCGGCTATAGACTCGTACACTTCTACTGACCAATACAGAGCCTTCCCGGAAGTATTCACGCATTTTGTTATGTTATACTCTTAATGTCAACGTGAAGAAAAAAAAAAACGAATCACATTTGGCAGAGTTTACAGCTGTGAGTCTTTCTTAACAGTGGATTGGACTATATTTGCACGTTATTCTTCCAAGCTCTGTCAAGTTGGTTGTTGATCATCGCTAGACAGCCATGTTCAAGTCTTGCCGTAGACTTTCAAGCCGATTTAAGTCAAAACTGTAACTAGGTCGCTCAGGAACATTCAATGTCGTCTTGGTATGTAACTCCAGGGTATATTTGGCCTTGTGTTTTAGGTTATTGTCCTGCTGAAAAGGTGAATTTGTCTCCCGGTGTCTGGCGGAAAGCAGACTGAACCAGGTTTCCCTCTTAGCTCTATTCCGTAACATCCCATCATGCTTAGGGTCATGTATAAAAGTGTATAAAAATGTCCAGTTGCCCATTATTTTGTGGCTAGAAGAAGAGATCTCTGTGAATTTGAGGGGTCTCAAAGGAGCATAGGGGGGTTTAAAGGGTGTGTGTCACCAGATCACAACCCAATTGAAAACTTATGGGAGATTCTGGAGCAGTGCCAGAGACAGTTTTCCACCACCATCCAACAAAACACCAAACGATGGAATTTCTGCTGGAAGAATGGGGTCACGTCCCTCCAATAGAGAGTTCCAGACACTTGTGGAATCTACACCAAGGTTTCATTGAAGCTGTTCTGGTGGAAGAATGGGGTCACGCCCCTCCAATAGAGAGTTCCAGACACTTGTGGAATCTACACCAAGGTTTCATTGAAGCTGTTCTGGTGGAAGAATGGGGTCACGTCCCTCCAATAGAGAGTTCCAGACACTTGTGGAATCTACACCAAGGTTTCATTGAAGCTGTTCTGGTGGAAGAATGGGGTCACGTCCCTCCAATAGAGAGTTCCAGACACTTGTGGAATCTACACCAAGGTTTCATTGAAGCTGTTCTGCTGGAAGAATGGGGTCACGTCCCTCCAATAGAGAGTTCCAGACACTTGTGGAATCTACACCAAGGTTTCATTGAAGCTGTTCTGGTGGAAGAATGGGGTCACGCCCTCCAATAGAGAGTTCCAGACACTTGTGGAATCTACACCAAGGTTTCATTGAAGCTGTTCTGCTGGAAGAATGGGGTCACGTCCCTCCAATAGAGAGTTCCAGACACTTGTGGAATCTACACCAAGGTTTCATTGAAGCTGTTCTGGTGGAAGAATGGGGTCACGCCCTCCAATAGAGAGTTCCAGACACTTGTGGAATCTACACCAAGGTTTCATTGAAGCTGTTCTGGTGGAAGAATGGGGTCACGCCCTCCAATAGAGAGTTCCAGACACTTGTGGAATCTACACCAAGGTTTCATTGAAGCTGTTCTGGTGGAAGAATGGGGTCACGTCCCTCCAATAGAGAGTTCCAGACACTTGTGGAATCTACACCAAGGTTTCATTGAAGCTGTTCTGGTGGAAGAATGGGGTCACGTCCCTCCAATAGAGAGTTCCAGACACTTGTGGAATCTACACCAAGGTTTCATTGAAGCTGTTCTGGTGGAAGAATGGGGTCACGTCCCTCCAATAGAGAGTTCCAGACACTTGTGGAATCTACACCAAGGTTTCATTGAAGCTGTTCTGGTGGAAGAATGGGGTCACGTCCCTCCAATAGAGAGTTCCAGACACTTGTGGAATCTACACCAAGGTTTCATTGAAGCTGTTCTGGTGGAAGAATGGGGTCACGCCCCTCCAATAGAGAGTTCCAGACACTTGTGGAATCTACACCAAGGTTTCATTGAAGCTGTTCTGGTGGAAGAATGGGGTCACGTCCCTCCAATAGAGAGTTCCAGACACTTGTGGAATCTACACCAAGGTTTCATTGAAGCTGTTCTGGTGGAAGAATGGGGTCACGCCCTCCAATAGAGAGTTCCAGACACTTGTGGAATCTACACCAAGGTTTCATTGAAGCTGTTCTGCTGGAAGAATGGGGTCACGTCCCTCCAATAGAGAGTTCCAGACACTTGTGGAATCTACACCAAGGTTTCATTGAAGCTGTTCTGGTGGAAGAATGGGGTCACGCCCCTCCAATAGAGAGTTCCAGACACTTGTGGAATCTACACCAAGGTTTCATTGAAGCTGTTCTGGTGGAAGAATGGGGTCACGTCCCTCCAATAGAGAGTTCCAGACACTTGTGGAATCTACACCAAGGTTTCATTGAAGCTGTTCTGGTGGAAGAATGGGGTCACGCCCCTCCAATAGAGAGTTCCAGACACTTGTGGAATCTACACCAAGGTTTCATTGAAGCTGTTCTGGTGGAAGAATGGGGTCACGTCCCTCCAATAGAGAGTTCCAGACACTTGTGGAATCTACACCAAGGTTTCATTGAAGCTGTTCTGGTGGAAGAATGGGGTCACGCCCTCCAATAGAGAGTTCCAGACACTTGTGGAATCTACACCAAGGTTTCATTGAAGCTGTTCTGGTGGAAGAATGGGGTCACGCCCCTCCAATAGAGAGTTCCAGACACTTGTGGAATCTACACCAAGGTTTCATTGAAGCTGTTCTGGTGGAAGAATGGGGTCACGCCCCTCCAATAGAGAGTTCCAGACACTTGTGGAATCTACACCAAGGTTTCATTGAAGCTGTTCTGGTGGAAGAATGGGGTCACGTCCTCCAATAGAGAGTTCCAGACACTTGTGGAATCTACACCAAGGTTTCATTGAAGCTGTTCTGGTGGAAGAATGGGGTCACGCCCTCCAATAGAGAGTTCCAGACACTTGTGGAATCTACACCAAGGTTTCATTGAAGCTGTTCTGGTGGAAGAATGGGGTCACGTCCCTCCAATAGAGAGTTCCAGACACTTGTGGAATCTACACCAAGGTTTCATTGAAGCTGTTCTGGTGGAAGAATGGGGTCACGTCCCTCCAATAGAGAGTTCCAGACACTTGTGGAATCTACACCAAGGTTTCATTGAAGCTGTTCTGGTGGAAGAATGGGGTCACGTCCCTCCAATAGAGAGTTCCAGACACTTGTGGAATCTACACCAAGGTTTCATTGAAGCTGTTCTGGTGGAAGAATGGGGTCACGTCCCTCCAATAGAGAGTTCCAGACACTTGTGGAATCTACACCAAGGTTTCATTGAAGCTGTTCTGGTGGAAGAATGGGGTCACGCCCTCCAATAGAGAGTTCCAGACACTTGTGGAATCTACACCAAGGTTTCATTGAAGCTGTTCTGGTGGAAGAATGGGGTCACGTCCCTCCAATAGAGAGTTCCAGACACTTGTGGAATCTACACCAAGGTTTCATTGAAGCTGTTCTGGTGGAAGAATGGGGTCACGTCCCTCCAATAGAGAGTTCCAGACACTTGTGGAATCTACACCAAGGTTTCATTGAAGCTGTTCTGGTGGAAGAATGGGGTCACGCCCTCCAATAGAGAGTTCCAGACACTTGTGGAATCTACACCAAGGTTTCATTGAAGCTGTTCTGGTGGAAGAATGGGGTCACGTCCCTCCAATAGAGAGTTCCAGACACTTGTGGAATCTACACCAAGGTTTCATTGAAGCTGTTCTGGTGGAAGAATGGGGTCACGTCCCTCCAATAGAGAGTTCCAGACACTTGTGGAATCTACACCAAGGTTTCATTGAAGCTGTTCTGGTGGAAGAATGGGGTCACGTCCCTCCAATAGAGAGTTCCAGACACTTGTGGAATCTACACCAAGGTTTCATTGAAGCTGTTCTGGTGGAAGAATGGGGTCACGCCCTCCAATAGAGAGTTCCAGACACTTGTGGAATCTACACCAAGGTTTCATTGAAGCTGTTCTGGTGGAAGAATGGGGTCACGTCCCTCCAATAGAGAGTTCCAGACACTTGTGGAATCTACACCAAGGTTTCATTGAAGCTGTTCTGGTGGAAGAATGGGGTCACGTCCCTCCAATAGAGAGTTCCAGACACTTGTGGAATCTACACCAAGGTTTCATTGAAGCTGTTCTGGTGGAAGAATGGGGTCACGTCCCTCCAATAGAGAGTTCCAGACACTTGTGGAATCTACACCAAGGTTTCATTGAAGCTGTTCTGCTGGAAGAATGGGGTCACGTCCCTCCAATAGAGAGTTCCAGACACTTGTGGAATCTACACCAAGGTTTCATTGAAGCTGTTCTGGTGGAAGAATGGGGTCACGTCCCTCCAATAGAGAGTTCCAGACACTTGTGGAATCTACACCAAGGTTTCATTGAAG
Source organism: Brachymystax lenok tsinlingensis (assembly GCA_030435695.1). NCBI lineage: Eukaryota > Metazoa > Chordata > Actinopteri > Salmoniformes > Salmonidae > Brachymystax > Brachymystax lenok. The sequence goes on from CM059801.1 coordinate 38,513,747, forward strand.
CTGTTCTGGTGGAAGAATGGGGTCACGCCCCTCCAATAGAGAGTTCCAGACACTTGTGGAATCTACACCAAGGTTTCATTGAAGCTGTTCTGGTGGAAGAATGGGGTCACGTCCCTCCAATAGAGAGTTCCAGACACTTGTGGAATCTACACCAAGGTTTCATTGAAGCTGTTCTGGTGGAAGAATGGGGTCACGTCCCTCCAATAGAGAGTTCCAGACACTTGTGGAATCTACACCAAGGTTTCATTGAAGCTGTTCTGGTGGAAGAATGGGGTCACGCCCCTCCAATAGAGAGTTCCAGACACTTGTGGAATCTACACCAAGGTTTCATTGAAGCTGTTCTGGTGGAAGAATGGGGTCACGTCCCTCCAATAGAGAGTTCCAGACACTTGTGGAATCTACACCAAGGTTTCATTGAAGCTGTTCTGCTGGAAGAATGGGGTCACGTCCCTCCAATAGAGAGTTCCAGACACTTGTGGAATCTACACCAAGGTTTCATTGAAGCTGTTCTGGTGGAAGAATGGGGTCACGCCCTCCAATAGAGAGTTCCAGACACTTGTGGAATCTACACCAAGGTTTCATTGAAGCTGTTCTGGTGGAAGAATGGGGTCACGCCCTCCAATAGAGAGTTCCAGACACTTGTGGAATCTACACCAAGGTTTCATTGAAGCTGTTCTGGTGGAAGAATGGGGTCACGCCCCTCCAATAGAGAGTTCCAGACACTTGTGGAATCTACACCAAGGTTTCATTGAAGCTGTTCTGGTGGAAGAATGGGGTCACGTCCCTCCAATAGAGAGTTCCAGACACTTGTGGAATCTACACCAAGGTTTCATTGAAGCTGTTCTGGTGGAAGAATGGGGTCACGTCCCTCCAATAGAGAGTTCCAGACACTTGTGGAATCTACACCAAGGTTTCATTGAAGCTGTTCTGGTGGCCCAACGCCCTATTAACACACACTACGTTGATGTTTCCTTTATTTTAACAGTCACCTGCACTTCTAACGTAGGTAACTAATGTTCAAGGTTGGCACTCATATTGAGAAGGGGTCGGGAAGTAGTTCATTGGAGTAGAGTTAGGATTCTATTCTCAAAATGTTTTCCATTGTAAAGGCAACAGGGAATTCACCTCATCCAACCCAGTCTCTGACACAAAGAAAAGCTGAGAGAAAAGCCCAGAGAAAAGCCTATCACACATACACGGATGCACACATCCACTTACACACGCAGAGCCTGCAATCACCTACCCCACGCACAAACAGACACGCGCTCACACACACAAGCGCGGCTGCAACAAACACACCTCAAAATACGCTTCCTATGCACAATGGCGATAAAAACGCGGATGCATTCTGTGTTCAGCTAGCGCAGTATCTAGTATTGCCTAGCTGTAGTAGGTATGTCTCATTAAACAGGAGGCTGTGCCAGATCACAGTACTATCCAACGTCTCACAAATTAGTCCCTCGCGCTTCAGTCAGTTCCTCTATGTAAAGTCCCTTTAGACTACTTTAGACCAGAGCCCTATGGAACCCTCTTCCCTATATAGTGCACTACTTTGACCAGAGCCCTATGGAACCCTATTCCCTATATAGTGCACTACTTTAGACCAGAGCCCTATGGAACCCTCTTCCCTATATAGTGCACTACTTTGACCAGAGCCCTATGGAACCCTCTTCCCTATATAGTGCACTACTTTAGACCAGAGCCCTATGGAACCCTATTCCCTATATAGTGCACTACTTTGACCAGAGCCTTCTGTATTAGCCTCTACCCTCCTCTCTCCTTCCCTCTACCCTCCTCTCTCCTTCCCTCTACCCTCCTCTCTCTCCTTCCCTCCTCTCCTCTCTCCTTCCCTCTTCCCTCCTCTCTCCTTCCCTCTCCCCCTCTCTCTCCTTCCCTCTCCCTCCTCTCTCCCTCTCCCTCCTCTCTCCTTCCCTCTACCCTCCTCTCTCTCCTTCCCTCTACCCTCCTCTCTCTCCTTCCTCCCCTCCCTCTCTCTCCTTCCCTCTACTCCTCTCTCTCTCTCCTTCCCTAACCCTCCTCTCTCTCTCCTTCCCTCTCCCTCCCTCCTCTCTCCTTCCCTCTACCCTCCTCTCTCTCCTTCCCTCTACCCTCCTCTCTCTCCTTCCCTCTCCCTCCTCTCTCTCCTTCCCTCTACCCTCCTCTCTCTCCTTCCCTCTACCCTCCTCTCTCTCCTTCCCTCTTCCTCCTCTCTCTCCTTCCCTCTACCTCCTCTCTCTCCTTCCCTCTACCCTCCTCTCTCTCCTTCCCCACCCTCCCTCTCTCTCCTTCCCTCTACCCTCCCTCTCTCCTTCCCTCTCTCCCTCCTCTCTCTCCTCTCTCTCCCTCCTCCTCCTCTCTCCTTCCCTCTTCCCTCCTCTCTCTCCTTCCCTCTCCCTCCTCTCTCCTTCCCTCTACCCTCCTCTCTCCTTCCTCTTCCCTCCTCTCTCTCCTTCCCTCTACCCTCCTCTCTCCTTCCCTCTACCCTCCTCTCTCTCCTTCCCTCTACCCTCCTCTCTCTCCTTCCCTCTACCCTCCTCTCTCTCCTTCCCAACCCTCCTCTCTCTCCTTCCCTCTTCCCTCCTCTCTCTCCTTCCCTCTACCCTCCTCTCTCTCCTTCCCTCTACCCTCCTCTCTCTCCTTCCCTCTACCCTCCTCTCTCTCCTTCCCTCTACCCTCCTCTCTCTCCTTCCCTCTACCCTCCTCTCTCTCCTTCCCTCTACCCTCCTCTCTCCTTCCCTCTACCCTCCTCTCTCTCCTTCCCTCTACCCTCCTCTCCTTCCCTCTACCCTCCTCTCTCTCCTTCCCTCTACCCTCCTCTCTCTCCTTCCCTCTACCCTCCTCTCTCTCCTTCCCTCTACCCTCCTCTCTCTCCTTCCCTCTACCCTCCTCTCTCTCCTTCCCTCTCTTCCCTCCTCTCTCTCTCTCCTTCCCCCACCCTCCCTCTCTCTCCTTCCCTCTACCCTCCTCTCTCCTTCCCTCTACCCTCCCCTCTCTCTCCTTCCCTCTACCCTCCTCTCTCCTTCCCTCACCCTCCTCTCTCTCCTTCCCTCTACCCTCCTCTCTCTCCTTCTCTCTCCCCTCCTCTCTCCTTCCCCTCCTCCTCTCTCTCCTTCCCTCTTCCCTCCTCTCTCCTTCCTCTCTCTCTCTCCTTCCTCTCTCTCTCTCCTTCCCTCACCCTCCTCTCTCCTTCCCTCTACCCTCCTCTCTCCTTCCCTCTCCCTCCTCTCCTTCCCTCTACCCTCCTCTCTCTCCTTCCCTCTACCCTCCTCTCTCTCTCCTTCCCACCCTCCTCTCTCTCCTTCCCTCTTCCTCCTCTCTCTCTCCTTCCCTCCTCTTCCCTCTTCCTCTCCTCTCTCTCTCCTTCCTCTACCCTCCCTCTCTCCTTCCCTCTCTTCCTCCTCTCTCTCTCCTTCCCTCTTCCCTCCTCTCTCTCTCCTTCCCTCTCTCTCCTCCTCTCTCCTTCCTCTACCCTCCCTCTCTCCTTCCCCTCTACCCCTCCTCTCTCCTTCCCCACTCCTCCTCTCTCCTTCCCTCTCTAATCCTCCTCTCTCTCTCCTTCCCCCACCTCCTCTCTCTCCTCTCTCCCTCTCCCACCCTCCTCTCTCTCCTCTCTTCCCCACCCTCCTCTCTCTCCTTCCCTCTTCCCTCCTCTCTCTCCTTCCCTCTACCCTCCTCTCTCTCTTCCCTCTACCCTCCTCTCTCTCCTCTCCCTCTCCTCTCTCTCCTTCCCTCTCCCTCTCTCTCTTCCCTCCTCCTCTCTCCTCTCCCTCTCTTCCTCCTCTCTCTCTCCTTCCTCTCTCTCCTCCTCTCTCTCTCCTTCCCCCTACCCTCCTCTCCTCTCCTTCCTCTTCCCTCCTCTCTCTCCTTCCCTCTCCCTCTCTCTCCTTCCCTTCCTCCTCTCTCTCCCTCCTTCCCTCTACCCTCCTCTCTCTCTCCTTCCCTCTACCCTCCTCTCTCTCTCCCCTTCCCTCTACTCCTCCTCTCTCTCCTTCCCTCTACCCTCCTCTCTCTCCTTCCCTCTACCCTCCTCTCTCCTTCCCTCTACCCTCCTCTCTCTCCTCTTCCCTCTACCCTCCTCTCTCTCCTTCCCTCTAATTCCTCCTCTCTCTCCTTCCCCTCTCCTCTCTCTCCTCTCTCTCCTTCCTCCTCTCTTCCTCCTCTCTCCTCTCCCTCTCTTCCCTCTCCCTCTCTCTCCTTCCCCTCTACCCTCCTCTCTCTCCTTCCCTCTGCCCTCCTCTCTCTCTTCCCCTCTACCCTCCTCCTCTCTCTCTCCTTCCCTCTACCCTCCCTCTCTCCTCTCCTTCCCCCTCTCTCTCCTCTCTCTCTCTCCTCCTCCTCTCCTCCTCTCTCCTCCTCTCTCTCCCCCTCTCTCCTCTCTCTCCCTCTTCCCCACCCTCCTCTCTCCTTCCCTCTACCCTCCTCTCTCCTCTCTCTCCTCTCTCTCCTTCCCTCCCCTCCTCTCTCCTTCCCTCACCCTCCCTCTCTCTCCCCTTCCTCTCCTCCCCCTCTCTCTCCTCCTTCCCTCTACCCCTCCTCTCTCCCTTCCCCTCTACCCTCCTCTCTCTCCTTCCCCCTCCCTCCTCCTCTCCTTCCCTCTACCCTCCTCTCTCTCTCCCTTCCCTCTCCACTCCTCCTCTCTCTCTCCTTCCCTCCCTCCCTCCTCTCTCTCCTTCCCTTCCCTCCTCCTCTCTCTCCTCTTCCCCCTCTACCCTCCTCTCTCTCCTTCCCTCTAATTCCTCCTCTCTCTCCTTCCCTCTACCCTCCTCTCTCTCCTTCCCTCTACCTCTCTCTCTCTCTCTCCTTCCCCTCTACCCTCCTCTCTCTCTCCTTCCTCTCCCTCCTCTCTCCTCCTTCCCTCCCACCCTCCCTCTCTCCTTCCCCTTCCACTCCTCCTCTCTCTCCTTCCCTCTCTACCCTCCTCTCTCTCCTTTCCTCTACCCCCTCTCTCTCTCCTTCCCTCTACTCCTCCTCTCTCTCCTTCCCTCTCTCTCCTCCCTCTCTCCCTCCTTCCCCACCCTCCTCCTCTCTCCTTCCCCCACCCCTCCTCTCTCTCTCCCCTTCCCCACCCTCCTCTCTCTCCTTCCCCTCTTCCTCCTCTCTCTTCTCCTCTAATCCTCCCTCCTCTCTCCTTCCCCCACCCTCCTCTCTCCTTCCCTCTACCCTCTCTCCTCCTCTCCCTCTCTCCTTCTTCCCCACCCTCCTCTCTCTCCTTCCCCTCTCCCTCCTCTCTCCTTCCTCTTCCCCCTCCTCTCTCTCTCCCTTCCCTCTCTCCTCTCCTCCTCTCCTCCTTCTTCCCTCTCTCCTCCCCTCTCTCCTTCCTCTAATTCCCTCTCCTCTCTCCTTCCCCACTCCTCCTCTCTCTCTCCTTCCCTCTAATTCCCTCCTCTCTCTCCTTCCCTCTACCCCTCCTCTCTCTCCTTCCTCTTCCCTCCTCTCTCTCTTCCCTCTTCCCCACTCCTCCTCTCTCTCCCTTCCCTCACCCTCCTCTCTCCTTCCTCCTCCCTCCTCTCTCTCCTTCCTCTACCCTCCTCTCTCCTCCTTCCCTCTACCCTCCTCTCTCTCCTTCCCCTCTACCCTCCTCCTCTCTCCTTCCCCCTCACCCTCCTCTCTCTCTCCTTCCCCCACTCCCCTCCTCTCTCTCTCCTTCCCTCTACCCTCCTCTCTCTTCCTTCCTCTCCCTCTCTCTCTCCTTCCCCTTCCCTCCCTCCTCTCTCCTTCCCCACCCTCCTCTCTCTCCTTCCCTCTACCCTCCTCTCTCTCCTTCCCTCTACCCTCCTCTCTCTCCTTCCCTCTACCCTCCTCTCTCCTTCCCTCTACCCTCCTCTCTCTCCTTCCCTCTTCCCTCCTCTCTCTCCTTCCCTCTACCCTCCTCTCTCTCCTTCCCTCTACCCTCCCTCTCTCTCCTTCCCTCTACCCTCCTCTCTCTCCTTCCCCACCCTCCTCTCTCCTTCCCTCTACCCTCCTCTCTCCTTCCCCTCTCTCTCCTCTCTCCTTCCCCACCCTCCTCTCTCCTTCCCTCTCCCTCCTCCTCTCTCCTTCCCTCTACCCTCCTCTCTCTCTCCTTCCCTCTCCCTCCTCTCTCTCCTTCCCTCTACCCTCCTCTCTCTCCTTCCCTCTACCCTCCTCTCTCTCCTTCCCTCTACCCTCCTCTCTCTCCTTCCTCTCTCCCTCCTCTCTCCTTCCCTCTACCCTCCTCTCTCTTCTCCTCTCCTCTATCCTCTCTCCCTCTCTCCTCTCTCTCCTTCCCTCTTCCCTCCTCTCTCTCTCTCCTTCCCTCTACCCTCCTCTCTCTCTCCTTCCCCACCCTCCTCTCTCCTTCCCTCTACCCTCCTCTCTCTCTCCTTCCCCACCCTCCTCTCTCCTTCCCTCTCCCTCCTCCTCTCTCTCTCCTTCCCTCTACCCTCCTCTCTCTCCTTCCCTCTTCCCTCCTCTCTCTCCTTCCCTCTTCCCTCCTCTCTCTCCTTCCCTCTACCCTCCTCTCTCTCTCCTTCCCCTCTACCCTCCTCTCTCTCTCCTTCCTCTAATCCCTCCTCTCTCTCTCCTTCCCTCTACCCTCCTCTCTCTCTCTCCTTCCCTCTACCCTCCTCTCTCCTTCCCTCTACCCTCCTCTCTCTCCTTCCCTCTACCCTCCTCTCTCTCCTTCCCTCTCTCCCCTCCTCTCTCTCCTTCCCTCTACCCTCCTCTCTCTCCTTCCCTCTACCCTCCTCTCTCTCCTTCCCTCTACCCTCCTCTCTCCTTCCCTCTACCCTCCTCTCTCTCCTTCCCTCTACCCTCCTCTCTCTCCTTCCCTCTCCCTTCCCTCCTCTCTCTCCTTCCCTCTACCCTCCTCTCTCTCCTTCCCCACCCTCCTCTCTCCTTCCCTCTACCCTCCTCTCTCTCCTTCCTCTACCCTCCCTCTCTCTCCTTCCTCTACCCTCCTCTCTCTCTCCTTCCCTCTACCCTCCTCTCTCCTTCCTCTCCCCTCCTCTCTCTCTCCTTCCCTCTCCCTCCTCTCTCCTTCCTCCCTCCTCTCTCTCCTTCCCTCTACCCTCCTCTCTCTCCCTTCCCTCTACCCTCCTCTCTCTCCTTCCCCTCCCTCCTCTCTCTCTCCTTCCCTCTACCCTCCCCTTCCCTCCTCTCCTCTCTTCCCCCACCCTCCTCTCTCTCCTCTTCCCCTCTACCTCCCTCTCTCTCTCTCCTTCCCTCCCCCTCCTCTCTCCTTCCCTCTCTCCTCCTCCTCTCTCTCCTTCCCTCTACCCTCCTCTCTCCTTCCCTCTACCCTCCTCTCTCTCTCTCTCCTTCCCTCTACTCCTCCCTCTCTCTCCTTCCCCTCTTCCCTCCTCTCTCTCTCCTTCCTCTTCCCTCCTCTCTCTCCTTCCCTCTACCCTCCTCTCTCTCTCCTTCCCTCTTCCTCCTCTCTCCTTCCCTCTCTCTCCTCTCTCCTTCCTCTCCCTCCTCTCTCTCCTTCCCTCTACCCTCCTCTCTCCTTCCCCACCCTCCTCTCTCTCCTTCCCTCTACCCTCCTCTCTCTCCTTCCCTCTTCCCTCTCCTCCTCTCTCCTTCCCTCTACTCCTCCTCTCTCTCCTTCCCTCTACCCTCCTCTCTCTCCTTCCCTCTACCCTCCTCTCTCCTTCCCTCTACCCTCCTCTCTCTCCTTCCCTCTACCCTCCTCTCTCCTTCCCTCTACCCTCCTCTCTCTCCTTCCCTCTACCCTCCTCTCTCCTTCCCTCTACCCTCCTCTCTCTCTCCTTCCCTCTACCCTCCTCTCTCCTTCCCTCTACCCTCCTCTCTCTCCTTCCTCTTCCCTCCTCTCTCTCCTTCCCTCTTCCCTCCTCTCTCTCTCCTTCCCTCCCTCCTCTCTCCCTTCCCTCTACCCTCCTCTCTCTCCTTCCCTCTACCCTCCTCTCTCCTTCCCTCTACCCTCCTCTCTCTCTCCTTCCCTCTACCCTCCTCTCTCTCCTTCCCCACTCCTCCTCTCTCTCCTTCCCCACTCCTCCTCTCTCCTTCCCTCTACCCTCCTCTCTCCTTCCTCTACCCTCTCCTCTCTCTCCTTCCCTCTCCCTCCTCCTCTCTCTCTCTCCTTCCCTCTACCCTCCTCTCTCTCCTTCCCCACCCTCCTCCTCTCTCCTTCCCTCTACCCTCCTCTCTCTCCTTCCCCCACCCTCCTCTCTCTCTCCTTCCCTCCTCCCTCCTCTCCTTCCCTCTCTCTCCTCTCTCTCCTTCCCTCTACCCTCCTCTCTCCTTCCCTCTACCCTCCTCTCTCTCCTTCCCTCTCCTCCTCCTCTCCTTCCCTCTACCCTCCTCTCTCTCTCCTTCCCTCTACCCTCCTCTCTCTCCTTCCCTCTCCCTCCCTCTCTCTCCTTCCCCACCCTCCTCTCTCTCCTTCCCCACCCTCCTCTCTCTCTCCTTCCCTCTACCCCCTCCTCTCTCTCCTTCCCTCTACCCTCCTCTCTCTCTCCTTCCCTCTACCCTCCTCTCTCTCTCTCCTTCCCCACCCTCCTCTCTCTCCTTCCCCCACCCTCCTCTCTCTCTCCTTCCCCCCACCCTCCTCTCTCTCCTTCCCTCTACCCTCCCTCTCTCTCTCCTTCCCTCTCACCCCTCCTCTCTCTCCTTCCCCACCCTCCTCTCTCTCTCCTTCCCTCTACCCTCCTCTCTCTCCTTCCCTCTCCCTCCTCTCTCTCCTTCCCTCTACCCTCCTCTCTCTCCTTCCCTCTACCCTCCTCTCTCTCCTTCCCCCCCCCTCCTCTCTCCTTCCCTCTACTCCTCTCCTCTCTCCTTCCCTCCCTCTCTCTCTCCTTCCCTCTCTAATCTCCTCCTCTCTCTCCTTCCCCTCTAACCCTCCTCTCTCTCTCTCTCTCTCCCTCCTCTCTCTCCTTCCCTCTTCCCTCCTCTCTCCTTCCCCCACCCTCCTCTCTCTCCTTCCCTCTACCCTCCTCTCTCCTTCCCTCTACCTCCTCTCTCTCTCCTTCCCCTCTACCCTCCTCTCTCTCCTTCCCTCTACCCTCCTCTCTCTCCTTCCCCACCCTCCTCTCTCTCCTTCCCTCTCTCTCCCTCCTCTCTCCTTCCTCTTCCCTCTCTCTCTCCTTCCTCTCTCCTCTCTCTCCCTTCACCCTCTCTCTCTCTCTCTCCTTCCCCCACCCTCCTCTCTCCTTCCCTCATTCCTCCTCTCTCTCCTTCCTCTACCCTCCTCTCTCTCCTTCCCTTCCCCTCCTCCTCTCTCCTTCCCCACTCCCTCCTCTCTCCTCTTCCCCCACCCTCCTCTCTCTCCTTCCCCTCTACCCTCCTCTCTCTCTCCTCCTTCCCTCTCCCCCTCCCTCTCTCTCCTTCCCCTCTACCCTCCTCTCTCTCCTTCCCTCTACCCTCCTCTCTCTCCTTCCCCACCCTCCTCTCTCTCCTTCCCCACCCCTCCTCTCTCCCTTCCCTCTACCCTCCTCTCTCTCCTTCCCCACCCTCCTCTCTCTCTCCTTCCCTCTACCCTCCTCCCTCTCTCCTTCCCTCTACCCTCCTCTCTCTCTCCTCTCCCTCCTCCTCCTCTCTCCTTCCCTCTACCCTCCTCTCTCTCCTTCCCTCTTCCCCTCCTCCTCCTCTCTCTCCTTCCCTCTACTCCTCCTCTCTCTCCTTCCCTCTACTCCTCCTCTCTCTCCTTCCCTCTACCCTCCTCTCTCTCCTTCCCTCTACCCTCCTCTCTCTCTCTCTCCTTCCCCCACCCTCCTCTCTCCTTCCCTCTACCCTCCTCTCTCTCCTTCCCTCTACCCTCTCCTCTCTCTCCTTCCCCACCCTCCTCTCTCCTTCCCTCTACCCTCCTCTCTCTCCTTCCCTCCTCCTCCTCTCTCCTTCCCTCTACCCTCCTCTCTCTCCTTCCCTCTGCCCTCCTCTCTCTCCTTCCCCTCTACCCTCCTCTCTCTCCTTCCCTCTAACTCCCCTCTCTCCCTTCCCCACCCTCCTCTCTCTCCTTCCCCCTCTCTCCCTCTCTCTCTCCTTCCCCCCTCCTCTCTCTCCTTCCCTCACTCCTCTCTCTCCTTCCCCCACCCCCTCCTCTCTCTCCTTCCCTCTACCCTCCTCCTCTCTCCTTCCCCTCTACCCTCCTCTCTCTCTCCTTCCCCACCCTCCTCTCTCTCCTTCCCTCTACCCTCCTCTCTCTCCTTCCCCACCCTCTCTCCTTCCCTCTACCCTCCTCTCTCCTTCCCCCACCCTCCTCTCTCTCCTTCCCTCTACCCTCCTCTCTCTCCTTCCCTCTTCCCTCCCTCTCTCTCTCCTTCCCTCTACCCTCCTCTCTCCTTCCCTCTACCCTCCTCTCTCCTTCCCTCTTCCCCTCCTCCTCTCTCTCTCCTTCCTCTACCCTCCTCTCTCTCTCCTTCCCTCTACCCTCCTCTCTCTCCTTCCCTCTCCTCCTCTCTCTCTCCTTCCCTCTCTTCCCCTCCCCTCCTCTCTCTCCTTCCCCCACCCTCCTCTCTCTCCTTCCCTCTACCCTCCTCTCTCCTTCCCTCCTTCCCTCTACCCTCCTCTCTCTCCTTCCTCTCTCCCTCCCTCTCTCTCTCCTTCCCTCTACCCTCCTCTCTCTCCTTTCCCTCTACCTCTCCTCTCTCTCCTTCCCTCTACCCTCCTCTCTCTCCTTCCCTCTCCCTCCTCTCTCCTTCCCCTACTCCTCCTCTCTCTCTCCTTCCCTCTACCCTCCTCTCTCTCCTTCCCTCTACCCTCCTCTCTCTCCTTCCCTCTCCTCCTCTCTCCTTCCCTCTCCTCCTCTCTCTCTTCCCTCTCCCCTCTCCTCTCTCTCTCCTTCCCCCACCCTCCTCTCTCCTTCCTCTCTCCTCTCTCCTTCCCCACCCTCCTCTCTCTCCTTCCCTCTACCCTCCTCTCTCTCTCCTTCCCTCTACCCTCCTCTCTCTCCTTCCCTCTACCCTCCTCTCTCCTTCCCTCTTCCCTCTACCCACCTCTCTCTCCTTCCCTCTACCCTCCTCTCTCTCCTTCCCTCTACCCTCCTCTCTCTCCTTCCCTCTACCTCCTCTCTCTCTCCTTCCCCACCCTCCTCTCTCCTTCCCCCTCCTCCTCTCTCTCCTTCCCTCTACCCTCCTCTCTCTCCTTCCCTCTACCCTCCTCTCTCTCCTTCCCCACCCTCCTCTCTCTCTCCCTTCCCCCACCCTCCTCTCTCTCCTCTTCCCTCTACCCTCCTCTCTCTCTCCTTCCCTCTACCCTCCTCTCTCCTTCCCCACCTCCTCTCTCTCTCCTTCCCTCTACCCTCCTCTCTCTCTCCTCTTCCCTCTCCTCTCCCTCTCCTCTCTCTCCTTCCCTCTACCCTCCTCTCCTTCCCTCTACCCTCCTCTCTCTCTCCCTTCCCCCCTCCTCTCTCTCTCCTTCCCCACCCTCCTCTCTCTCTCCTTCCCTCTACTCCTCCTCTCTCCTTCCCCCCCACCCTCCCTCTCTCTCCTTCCCTCTTCCCTCCTCTCTCCTTCCCTCTACCCTCCTCTCTCCTTCCCCTCTCCTCTCCTCTCTCTCTCTCCTCCTTCCCTCTCTCCCTCCTCTCTCTCCTTCCCTCTACCCTCCTCCTCTCTCTCCTTCCCTCACCCTCCTCCTCTCTCCTTCCCTCTACCCTCCTCTCTCTCTCCTTCCCTCTTCCCTCCTCTCTCCTTCCCTCTTCCTACCCTCCTCTCTCTCCTTCCCCACCCTCCTCTCCTCCTCTCTCCTTCCCTCTACCCTCCTCTCTCTCCTTCCCCCACCCTCCTCTCTCCTTCCCTCCACCCTCCTCTCTCTCCTTCCCCACCCTCCTCTCTCCTTCCCTCTACCCTCCCTCTCTCTCTCTCCTTCCCTCTTCCTCCTCTCTCTCCTTCCCTCTTCCTCCTCCCCTCTCTCTCCTTCCCTCTCTCCTCTCTCTCTCCTTCCCTCTACCCTCCCTCTCTCTCCTTCCCTCTCCCTCCTCTCTCCTTCCCTCTACCCTCCTCTCTCCTTCCCTCTACCCTCCTCTCTCTCCTTCCCTCTACCCTCTCCTCTCTCTCCTCTTCCCCTCTTCCTCCTCCTTCCCCTTCCCCACCCTCCTCTCTCTCCTTCCCTCTTCCCTCTCCTCTCTCCTTCCCCACCCTCCTCTCTCCCTTCCTCTACCCTCCTCTCTCTCCTTCCCTCTACCCTCCTCTCTCTCCTTCCCCACCCTCTCTCTCCTTCCCTCTCCCTCCTCTCTCTCCTTCCCCACCCTCCTCTCTCTCTCCTTCCCTCTACCCTCCTCTCTCTCCTTCCCCACCCTCCCTCTCTCTCCTTCCCCCCACCCTCCTCTCTCTCCTCCCTTCCCCACTCCTCCTTCCCCTCTCCTCCCTCTCTCTCTCCTTCCCTCTACCCTCCTCTCTCTCCCTTCCCTCACCCTCTCTCTCCTTCCCCCACTCCTCCTCTCTCTCCTTCCCTCTCCTCTCCTCCTCTCTCTCCTCTTCCCCTCTTCCCCTCCTCTCTCTCCTTCCCCTCACCCTCCTCTCTCTCCTTCCCTCTACCCTCCTCTCTCCTTCCCTCTTCCCTCTACTCCTCTCTCTCCTTCCCCCACCCTCCTCTCTCCTTCCCCACCCTCCTCTCTCCTTCCCTCTACCCTCCTCTCTCTCCTTCCCTCTACCCTCCCTCTCTCTCCTTCCCCTCTCTTCCCTCCTCTCTCCTTCCCCACCCTCCTCTCTCTCCTTCCCTCTACCCTCCTCTCTCTCCTTCCTCTTCCCCTCTCTCTCCTTCTCTCTCTCTCCTCTCCTCTCTCTCCCTCCTCTCTCTCCTTCCCTCTACCCTCCTCTCTCTCTCCTTCCCTCTACCCTCCTCTCTCTCTCCTTCCCTCTACTCCTCCTCTCTCTCTCCTTCCCTCTACCCTCCTCTCTCCTTCCCTCTTCCCTCTACCCTTCTCTCTCTCCTTCCCTCTACCCTCCTCTCTCTCCTTCCCTCTACCCTCCTCTCTCTCCTTCCCTCTTCCCTCCTCTCTCTCCTTCCCTCTACCCTCCTCTCTCTCTCTCCTTCCCTCTACCCTCCTCTCTCTCCTTCCCCACCCTCCTCTCTCCTTCCCTCTCCCTCCCTCTCTCTCCTTCCCTCTCCCTCCCTCTCTCTCTCTCCTTCCCCCACCCTCCTCCTCTCTCTCCTTCCCCACCCTCCTCTCTCTCCTCTCCCCTTCCCCTCTCTCTCTCCTTCCCTCTACCCTCCTCTCTCTCTCCTCTCCCCTCTCCCTCTTCCCTCTCTCTCTCTCTCCTTCCCCCACCCTCCTCTCTCTCCTTCCCTCACCCTCCTCTCTCTCCTCTTCCCCCACCCTCTCCTTCCCTCTACCCACTCTCTCTCTCCTTCCCTCTACCCTCCTCTCTCTCTCTTCCCCACCCTCCTCTCTCTCCTTCCCTCTTCCCTCCTCTCTCTCCTTCCCTCTACCCTCCTCTCTCTCTCCTTCCCTCTACCCTCCTCTCTCTCCTCTTCCCTCTACCCTTCTCTCTCTCCTTCCCCCACCTCCCTCCTCTCTCTCTCCTTCCCTCTACCCTCCTCTCTCTCTCCTTCCCTCTACCCTCCTCTCTCTCCTTCCCTCTACCCACCTCTCTCTCCTTCCCTCTTCCCCTACCCTTCTCTCTCTCTCTCTCCTTCCCTCTACCCTCCTCTCTCTCTCCCTTCCCCTCTACCCTCCTCTCTCTCCTTCCCTCTTCCCTCTACCCTCTCTCTCTCTCTCTCCTTCCCTCTTCCCTCCTCTCTCTCCTTCCCTCTACCCCTCCTCTCTCTCCTTCCCTCTACCCTCCTCTCTCTCCTTCCCCTACCCTCCTCTCTCTCTCCTTCCCCCACCCTCCTCTCTCTCTCCTTCCCCACCCTCCTCTCTCCTTCCCTACCCTCCTCTCTCTCCTTCCCTCTTCCCTCCTCTCTCTCCTCTTCCCCACCCTCCTCTCTCTCTCCTTCCCTCTACCCTCCTCTCTCTCTTCCCCTCCTCTCTCCTTCCCTCTACCCTCCTCTCTCTCCTTCCCTCACCCTCCTCTCTCTCTCCTTCCCTCTTCCCTCCTCTCTCTCCTTCCCTCTACCCTCCTCTCTCTCCTTCCCCCACCCTCCTCTCTCCTTCCCCCCCTCTACTCTCCTTCCCTCAACCCTCCTCTCTCTCCTTCCCTCTCACCCTCCCTCTCTCTCCTTCCCTCTCTCCCTCCTCTCTCTCCTTCCCCTACCCTCCTCCTCTCTCTCCTTCCCTCAACCCTCCTCTCTCTCTCCTCCTTCCCTCTTCCCTCCTCTCTCTCCTTCCCTCCACCCTCCTCTCTCTCCTTCCCCTCCTCCTCTCTCTCTCCTTCCCTCTACCTCCTCTCTCTCCTCTCCCCACCCCTCCTCTCTCCTTCCCTCTTCCCCCTCTCTCTCTCTCCCTTCCCTCTACCCTCCTCTCTCTCTCTCCTTCCTCTACCCTCCTCTCTCCTTCCCTCTACCCTCCTCTCTCTCCTTCCCCCACCCTCCCTCTCCTTCCCTCTCTCCCTCCTCTCTCTCCTTCCCTCTACCCTCCTCTCTCTCCTTCCCTCTACCCACCTCTCTCTCCTTCCCTCTTCCCTCTACCCTTCTCTCTCTCCTTCCCTCTACCCTCCTCTCTCTCCTTCCCTCTACCCTCTCCTCTCTCTCTCCTTCCCTCTACCCTCCTCTCTCTCCTTCCCTCTACCCTCCTCTCTCTCCTTCCCTCTTCCCTCTACCCTTCTCTCTCTCCTTCCCTCTACCCTCCTCTCTCTCCTTCCCTCTACCCTCCTCTCTCCTCTCCTTCCTCTTCCCTCTACCCTTCTCTCTCTCCTTCCCTCTAACCCTCCTCTCTCTCTCTCTCCTTCCCTCTACCCTCCTCTCTCTCCTCTTCCCCTCTACCCTCCTCTCTCTCCTTCCCTCTTCCCTCCTCTCTCTCTCCTCTACCCTCCTCTCTCCTCCTCTCCCTCTTCCCTCTCCCTCCTCTCTCTCCTTCCCCACCCTCCTCTCTCTCTTCCCCTCTACCCTCCTTCCTCTCCCTTCCTCTCTCTCTCCTCTCCCTCTCCCTTCCTCCTCTCTCTCCCCTCCCTCCTTCCCTCTCCCCTCCCTCTCTCTCTCCTCCTCTCCCTCTCTCCCTCTCTCCTCTCTCCTTCCCCACCCTCCCTCTCTCTCCTTCCCTCCTCTACTCCTCCTCTCTTCCCCTCTAATTCCTCCTCTCTCTCTCCTTCCTCTACCCTCCTCTCTCTCCTTCCTCTTCCCTCCCTCTCTCTCCTTCCCCCTACTCCTCCTCTCTCTCCTTCCCCCTACCCTCCTCTCTCTCTCCCTTCTCCCTCTCCCTCCTCTCTCCTTCCCTCCACCCTCCTCTCTCTCCTTCCCTCTACCCTCCTCTCTCCTTCCCTCTACCCTCCTCTCTCTCCTTCCCTCTCCTCTCCTCTCTCTCCTTCCTCTACCCTCCTCTCTCTCCTTCCCTCTACCCTCCTCTCTCTCTCCCTCTCCTTCCCCACTCCTCCCTCTCTCTCCTTCCCTCTACCCTCCTCTCTCTCCTTCCCTCTACCCTCCTCTCTCCTTCCCTCTACCCCCTCTCTCTCCTTCCCTCTACCCTCCTCTCTCTCCTTCCCTCTACCCTCTCTCTCTCCTTCCCTCTACTCCTCCCTCTCTCCTTCCCTCTTCCTCTCCTCTCCTCTCTCTCCTTCCCTCTACCCTCCTTCCCTCTACCCTCCTCTCTCTCCTTCCCTCTTCCCTCCTCTCTCTCCTTCCCTCTACCCTCCTCTCTCTCCTTCCCTCTTCCCTCCTCTCTCTCTCCTTCCCTCTACCCTCCTCTCTCTCCTTCCTCTACCCTCCTCTCTCTCCTTCCCTCTCCCTCCTCTCCTTCCCTCTACCCTCCTCTCTCTCCTTCCCTCTACCCTCCCTCTCTCTCCTTCCCTCTACCCCCCTCTCTCTCCTTCCCTCTACCCTCCTCTCTCCTTCCCTCTACCCTCCTCTCTCTCTCCTTCCCCACCTACCCTCCTCTCTCCTTCCCTCTCCCTCCTCCTCTCTCTCCTTCCCTCTACCCTCCTCTCTCCTTCCCTCTCTGCCTAGCTCACTGGTGTTAGTGGATGCCCAGGGTCTGTTGTCTGTATTGATATGGAGTGTGCTCTTCATATACACACCTACTCATTCCAGTTTTTTATTTATTTACTATTTTCTACATTGTAGAATCTAAAATATATTTGTTTAACACTTTTTTGGTTTCTACATGATTCCATATGGGTTCTTTCATAGTTTTGATGTAGAAAATGTAGAAAATAGAAAATAGTAAAAATAGTAAAAATAAAGAAAATCCCTGGATTGAGTAGGTGTGTCCAAACGTTTTACTGGTACTGTATGTATTCAATGCCTGTGTGTGCGAATGGAATATGTTAGTATATAGATATGTGTGTGTGTGTGTGTGTGTGTGTGTGTGTGTGTGTGTGTGTGTGTGTGTGTGTGTGTGTGTGTGTGTGTGTGTGTGCGTGCGTGCGTGCGTGCGTATAGTGCGTGTACGTGTGTATTGGGAGTTCTATTGAGACAGTGAGTGTGTGTGTGTTGAACACCTGAGCTCCATTACCTGGCAGGCGCGCACACGCACACACACACACGGGGTAGCAAGGCCTGCGAGCGTAGTTCCCTTCCTGGGCCAGACCACAAACCTCCTGTCTGTCTACAGTCTCAACCCTGCGCTGCCTTCCCAGAAAAAGACCAGCATCTCATTAAAACACTTTCATTACATTCATCTCAACACACATAGTATCCACTCATAGTATCCACACATAGTATCCACACATAGTATCCACTCATAGTATCCACACATAGTATCCACACATAGTATCCACTCATAGTATCCACACATAGTATCCACACATAGTATCCACACATAGTATCCACTCATAGTATCCACACATAGTATCCACACAGCTAAGTATCCACATATAGTATCCACACAGCTAAGTATCCACACATAGTATCCACACAGCTAAGTATCCACACATAGTATCCACACATAGTATCCACTCATAGTATCCACACATAGTATCCACACATAGTATCCACACATAGTATCCACTCATAGTATCCACACATAGTATCCACACAGCTAAGTATCCACACATAGTATCCACACATAGTATCCACTCATAGTATCCACACATAGTATCCACACATAGTATCCACACATAGTATCCACTCATAGTATCCACACATAGTATCCACACATAGTATCCACTCATAGTATCCACACATAGTATCCACACATAGTATCCACTCATAGTATCCACACATAGTATCCACACAGCTAAGTATCCACATATAGTATCCACACATAGTATCCACACAGCTAAATATCCACACAGCTAAGTATCCACACATAGTATCCACACAGCTAAGTATCCACACATAGTATCCACATATAGTATCTCCACAGCTAAGTATCCACACAGCTAAGTATCCACACACAGTATCCAAACAGCTAAGTATCCACACATAGTATCCACACAGCTAAATATCCACACAGCTAAGTATCCACACATAGTATCCACACAGCTAAGTATCCACACATTGTATCCACACATAGTATCCACACAGCTAAGTATCCACACATAGTATCCACACATAGTGTCCACACATAGTATCCACACAGCTAAGTATCCACACATAGTATCCACACAGCTAAGTATCCACACAGCTAAGTATCCACACAGCTAAGTATCCACACATAGTATCCACACAGCTAAGTATCCACACATAGTATCCACACAGCTAAGTATCCACATATAGTATCCACACAGCTAAGTATCCACACATAGCATCCACACATAGTATCCACATATAGTATCCACACAGCTAAGTATCCACACAGCTAAGTATCCACACAGCTAAGTATCCACACATAGTATCCACACATTGTATCCACACAGCTAAATATCCACACATAGTATCCACACAGCTAAGTATCCACACATAGTATCCACACATAGTATCCACACATAGTATCCACATATAGTATCCCCGACAGCTAAGTATCCACACAGCTAAGTATCCACACACAGTATCAACACAGCTAAGTATCCACACATAGTATCCACACAGCTAAATATCCACACAGCTAAGTATCCACACATAGTATCCACACAGCTAAGTATCCACACATAGTATCCACACATAGTATCCACACATAGTATCCACACAGCTAAGTATCCACACATAGTATCCACACAGCTAAGTATCCACACATAGTATCCACACATAATATCCACACAGCTAAATATCCACAAAGCTAAGTATCCACACATAGTATCCACACAGCTAAGTATCCACACATAGTATCCACACATAGTGTCCACACATAGTATCCACACAGCTAAGTATCCACACATAGTATCCACACAGCTAAGTATCCACACAGCTAAGTATCCACATATAGTATCCACACAGCTAAGTATCCACAAAGCTAAGTATCCGCACATAGTATCCACACAGCTAAGTATCCACAAAGCTAAGTATCCACACATAGTATCCACACATAGTGTCCACACATAGTATCCACACAGCTAAGTATCCACACATAGTATCCACACATAGTATCCACACATAGTATCCACACAGCTAAGTATCCACACAGCTAAGTATCCACACATAGTATCCACACATAGTATCCACACATAGTATCCACATATAGTATCCACACAGCTAAGTATCCACACAGCTAAGTATCCACACATAATATCCACACAGGTAAGTATCCACACATAGTATCCACACAGCTAAGTATCCACATAGTATCCACACATAGTATCCACACAGCTAAGTATCCACACATAGTATCCACACATAGTATCCACACAGCTAAATATCCACAAAGCTAAGTATCCACACATAGTATCCACACAGCTAAGTATCCACACATAGTGTCCACACATAGTATCCACACAGCTAAGTATCCACACATAGTATCCACACATAGTATCCACACATAGTATCCACACAGCTAGTATCCACACAGCTAAGTATCCACACATAGTATCCACACAGCTAAGTATCCACAAAGCTAAGTATCCACACATAGTATCCACATATAGTATCCACACAGCTAAGTATCCACAAAGCTAAGTATCCACACATAATATCCACACAGCTAAGTATCCACACATAGTATCCACACATAGTATCCACACATAGTATCCACACAGCTAAGTATCCACACAGCTAAGTATCCACACATAGTATCCACACAGCTAAGTATCCACACATAGTATCCACATATAGTATCTCCACAGCTAAGTATCCACACAGCTAAGTATCCACACACAGTATCCAAACAGCTAAGTATCCACACATAGTATCCACACAGCTAAATATCCACACAGCTAAGTATCCACACATAGTATCCACACAGCTAAGTATCCACACATTGTATCCACACATAGTATCCACACAGCTAAGTATCCACACATAGTATCCACACATAGTGTCCACACATAGTATCCACACAGCTAAGTATCCACACATAGTATCCACACAGCTAAGTATCCACACAGCTAAGTATCCACACAGCTAAGTATCCACACATAGTATCCACACAGCTAAGTATCCACACATAGTATCCACACAGCTAAGTATCCACACATAGTATCCACACAGCTAAGTATCCACACATAGTATCCACACATAGTATCCACATATAGTATCCACACAGCTAAGTATCCACACAGCTAAGTATCCACACAGCTAAGTATCCACACATAGTATCCACACATTGTATCCACACAGCTAAATATCCACACATAGTATCCACACAGCTAAGTATCCACACATAGTATCCACACATAGTATCCACACATAGTATCCACATATAGTATCCACAGCTAAGTATCCACACAGCTAAGTATCCACACACAGTATCAACACAGCTAGTATCCACATATAGTATCCACACAGCTAAATATCCACACAGCTAAGTATCCACACACAGTATCCACACAGCTAAGTATCCACACATAGTATCCACACATAGTATCCACACATAGTATCCACACAGCTAAGTATCCACACATAGTATCCACACAGCTAAGTATCCACACATAGTATCCACACATAATATCCACACAGCTAAATATCCACAAAGCTAAGTATCCACACATAGTATCCACACAGCTAAGTATCCACACATAGTATCCACACATAGTGTCCACACATAGTATCCACACAGCTAAGTATCCACACATAGTATCCACACAGCTAAGTATCCACACAGCTAAAGTATCCACATATAGTATCCACACAGCTAAGTATCCACAAAGCTAAGTATCCGCACATAGTATCCACACAGCTAAGTATCCACAAAGCTAAGTATCCACACATAGTATCCACACATAGTGTCCACACATAGTATCCACACAGCTAAGTATCCACACATAGTATCCACACATAGTATCCACACATAGTATCCACACTAAGTATCCACACAGCTAAGTATCCACACATAGTATCCACACATAGTATCCACACATAGTATCCACATATAGTATCCACACAGCTAAGTATCCACACAGCTAAGTATCCACACATAATATCCACACAGGTAAGTATCCACACATAGTATCCACACAGCTAAGTATCCACACATAGTATCCACACATAGTATCCACACAGCTAAGTATCCACACATAGTATCCACACATAGTATCCACACAGCTAAATATCCACAAAGCTAAGTATCCACACATAGTATCCACACAGCTAAGTATCCACACATAGTGTCCACACATAGTATCCACACAGCTAAGTATCCACACATAGTATCCACACATAGTATCCACACATAGTATCCACACAGCTAAGTCTCCACACAGCTAAGTATCCACACATAGTATCCACACAGCTAAGTATCCACAAAGCTAAGTATCCACACATAGTATCCACATATAGTATCCACACAGCTAAGTATCCACAAAGCTAAGTATCCACACATAATATCCACACAGCTAAGTATCCACACATAGTATCCACACATAGTATCCACACATAGTATCCACACAGCTAAGTATCCACACAGCTAAGTATCCACACATAGTATCCACACATAGTATCCACACATAGTATCCACACAGCTAAGTATCCACACATAGTATCCACCCAGCTAAGTATCCACACATAGTATCCACACAGCTAAGTATCCACACAGCTAAGTATCCACACATAGTATCCACACATAGTATCCACACAGCTAAGTATCCAGACATAGTATCCACACATAGTATCCACACAGCTAAGTATCCACACAGCTAAGTATCCACACATAATATCCACACAGGTAAGTATCCACACATAGTATCCACACATAGTATCCACACATAGTGTCCACACAGCTAAGTATCCACACATAGTATCCACACATAGTATCCACACAGCTAAGTATCCACACAGCTAAGTATCCACACATAGTATCCACACATAGTATCCACACAGCTAAGTATCCACACATAGTATCCACACATAGTATCCACACATAGTATCCACACAGCTAAGTATCCACACAGCTAAGTATCCACACATAGTATCCACACATAGTATCCACACATAGTATCCACATAGCTAAGTATCCACACAGCTAAGTACCCACGCAGCTAAGTATCCACACATAGTATCCACACATAGTATCCACACATAGTATTCACACATAGTATCCACACATAGTATCCACACATAGTATCCACACATAGTATCCACACAGCTAAGTATCCACACAGCTAAGTATCCACACATAGTATCCACACAGCTAAGTATCCACACATAGTATCCACACAGCTAAGTATCCCTGCCTCCAGATGTCTCTCTCTTCCCCTGACAGGTCTGGGTTATCAGGGCAGCTCCACAAACATGGAAGAGTCTGGGCTAACTGCTAGCTAATCACTATCACACAGTAGGATCGAAAATTCAACCAGCCAGCTACCTTAAAGAATATTCTCAAGTAACTCCATGGTTTTCTATAGTCCATGGTGAAAGGTCAAATTAAAATGGTAAGCCTGTATAACTGATATGATATTCTCAATAACACATATTTACCTCAACAGCAATGTCTGAATGGCTAGCAGAGCTAGCTGGCTAACATTCTTAACTGACAAATGTAATCTATAACAATAATATGTGACATTTAACAGATGTTTTTATCCAAAGCAGGTCATGCGGGCATAAATGTTTCACGTGGCAGGTCCGGGGAATCAAACCCACGATCCTGGCGTTGCAGAGTCAGGTACAGAGGACCAGATGTGTTAATACTGCCTGGTCCTCCAGGCCCTGGACCAGATGTGTTAATACTGCCTGGCCCTCCAGGCCCTGGACCAGATGTGTTAATACTGCCTGGCCCTCCAGGCCCTGGACCAGATGTGTTAATACTGCCTGGCCCTCCAGGCCCTGGACCAGATGTGTTAATACTGCCTGACCCTCCAGGTCCTGGACCAGATGTGTTAATACTGCCTGGCCCTCCAGGTCCTGGACCAGATGTGTTAATACTGCCTGGCCCTCCAGGCCCTGGACCAGATGTGTTAATACTGCCTGGCCCTCCAGGCCCTGGACCAGATGTGTTAATACTGCCTGGCCCTCCAGGCCCTGGACCAGATGTGTTAATACTGCCTGGTCCTCCAGGCCCTGGACCAGATGTGTTAATACTGCCTGGTCCTCCAGGCCCTGGACCAGATGTGTTTATACTGCCTGGCCCTCCAGGTCCTGGACCAGATGTGTTAATACTGCCTGGCCCTCCAGGCCCTGGACCAGATGTGTTAATACTGCCTGGCCCTCCAGGCCCTGGACCAGATGTGTTAATACTGCCTGGCCCTCCAGGCCCTGGTCAGTTCTATGGTCTGTTTGTAGACCATTGTTCCACCACAGTTGTTCTCTTTCAGAGAGAACCATCAGACCAGTCTCTATTACAGCCCTCTCCTCCTTCTCCTCTCCCCTCCTCCCTTTTCTTCCTCTCCCCTCGTTTCTTTAAAGCCCTTCTCCTTCACAGGCATACCCCTGTCCTCTCCTCTCTGGCATACCCCTGTCCTCTCCTCTCTGGCATACCCCTGTCCTCTCCTCTCTGGCATACCCCAGTCCTCTCCTCTCTGGCATACCCCTGTCCTCTCCTCTCTGGCATACCCCTGTCCTCTCCTCTCTTCTCCTCTCTGGCATACCCCTCTCCCCTCCTCTCCTCTCTCCTCTTCTACCTCTGGCATACCCCTGTCCTCTCTCCTCTTCTACCTCTGGCATACCCCTGTCCTCTCTCCTCTTCTACCTCTGGCATACCCCTGTCCACTCTCCTCTTCTACCTCTGGCATACCCCTCTCCTCTATCCTCTTCTCCTCTCAGGCATACCCCTCTCCTCTCCCCTCCTCTCTCCTCTTCTACCTCTGGCATACCCCTGTCCTCTCTCCTCTTCTACCTCTGGCATACCCCTCTCCTCTCTCCTCTTCTACCTCTGGCATACCCCTGTCCTCTCTCCTCTTCTACCTCTGGCATACCCCTCATCCTCTCCCCTCCTCTCTCCTCTTCTCCTCTCTGGCATACCCCTGTCCATTCTATCCAACAGAGATGATATGTTGGAGCTGTCCCTGGATCCCTCCCTCCCTCCCTCCACCTCTCTCTCCTTCTCTCCATCCCACCTCTCTCTCCTTCTCTCCCTCCCTCCACCTCTCTCTCCTTCTCTCCATCCCACCTCTCTCTCCTTCTCTCCCTCCCTCCCTCCACCTCTCTCTCCCTCCCTCCACCTCTCTCTCCCACCCTCCCTCCCTCCCTCCTACTCACTGAATTTCATATTATTATTTTTTTTATAGTGAAACATAAGAACCCTCTACGGTGGCACCATGGTGTAACCGGAGGACAGCTATTTTTTGTCCTCCTCTGGGTACATTGACTTCAATACAAAACCTAGGAGGCTCGTGGTTCTCACCCCCTTCCATATACTATTTTCAAACATAAACAAAAAAAAACTGTTTTGTCATTATGGGGTATTTTGTGTAGAATGATGAGGAGAAAAAAACGATTTAATCAATTGTAGGATAAGGCTGTAAACGTAACAAAATGTGTAAAAAGTCAAGGGGTCTGAATACTTTCTGAATGCACTGTACTTACAGAGCATTTATGACGACTTCCGGAGGACGTCCTCCAACCTATCAGAGCTCTTGCAGCATAAACTGACATGTTGTCCAACCAATCAAAGAATCAGAGAATGAATGTAGTACTGAAAGCATAAGGTTACAGCTAGCTAGCACTGCAGGGCATAAAATGTGGTGAATAGTTGACTCAATGAGAGAGAAAGACAATAGTATAATACACACTTTTATCAAAAACGACTTACAGTCATGTCTATATTTAATGTATGGGTGGTCCTAAGGAATCCAACCCACTAGACTTACAGTCACGTCTATATTTAATGTATGGGTGGTCCGGGAATCCAACCCACTAGACTTACAGTCACGTCTATATTTAATGTGTTGATGGTCCGGGAATGGAACCCACTAGACTTACAGTCACGTCTATATTTAATGTATGGGTGGTCCAGGAATCCAACCCACTAGACTTACAGTCACGTCTATATTTAATGTATGGGTGGTCCGGGAATCCAACCCACTAGACTTACAGTCACGTCTATATTTAATGTATGGGTTGTCCGGGAATCCAACCCACTAGACTTACAGTCACGTCTATATTTAATGTATGGGTGGTCCAGGAATCCAACCCACTAGACTTACAGTCATGTCTATATTTAACATATGGGTTGTCCGGGAATCCAACCCACTAGACTTACAGTCACGTCTATATTTAATGTGTTGATGGTCCGGGAATGGAACCCACTAGACTTACAGTCATGTCTATATTTAATGTATGGGTGGTCCGGGAATCCAACCCACTAGACTTACAGTCATGTCTATATTTAATGTATGGGTGGTCCAGGAATCCAACCCACTAGACTTACAGTCACGTCTATATTTAATGTATGGGTGGTCCAGGAATCCAACCCACTAGACGTGCAGTCACGCCTATATTTAATGTATGGGTGGTCCAGGAATCCAACCCACTAGACTTACAGTCACGTCTATATTTAATGTATGGGTGGTCCAGGAATCCAACCCACTAGACGTACAGTCACGTCTATATTTAATATATGGGTTGTCCGGGAATCCAACCCACTAGACTTACAGTCACGTCTATATTTAATGTATGGGTGGTCCAGGAATCCAACCCACTAGACTTACAGTCACGTCTATATTTAATGTATGGGTTGTCCGGGAATCCAACACACTAGACTTACAGTCACGTCTATATTTAATGTATGGGTTGTCCAGGAATCCAACCCACTAGACTTACAGTCACGTCTATATTTAATGTATGGGTTGTCCGGAAATCCAACCCACTAGACTTACAGTCATGTCTATATTTAATGTATGGGTGGTCCAGGAATCCAACCCACTAGACTTACAGTCACGTCTATATTTAATGTATGGGTGGTCCGGGGGAATCCAAACCACTAGACTTACAGTCACGTCTATATGTAATGTATAGGTTGTCCGGGAATCCAACCCACTAGACTTACAGTCACGTCTATATTTAATGTGTTGATGGTCCGGGAATGGAACCCACTAGACTTACAGTCATGTCTATATTTAATGTATGGGTGGTCCAGGAATCCAACCCACTAGACTTACTGTCATGTCTATATTTAATGTTTGGGTGGTCCGGGAATCCAACCCACTAGACTTACAGTCACGTCTATATTTAATGTATGGGTGGTCCAGGAATCCAACCCAATAGACTTACAGTCACGTCTACATTTAATGTATAGGTTGTCCGGGAATCCAACCCACTAGACTTACAGTCACGTCTATATTTAATGTATGGGTGGTCCGGGAATCCAACCCACTAGACTTACAGTCATGTCTATATTTAATATATGGGTTGTCCGGGAATCCAACCCACTAGACTTACAGTCACGTCTATATTTAATGTATGGGTTGTCCGGGAATCCAACCCACTAGACTTACAGTCACGTCTATATTTAATGTATGGTTTGTCCAGGAATCCAACCCACTAGACTTACTGTAACGTCTATATTTAATGTATGGGTGGTCCGGGAATCCAACCCACTAGACTTACAGTCACGTCTATATTTAATGTATGGGTGGTCCAGGAATCCAACCCACTAGACTTACAGTCACGTCTATATTTAATGTATGGGTTGTCCGGGAATCCAACACACTAGACTTACAGTCACGTCTATATTTAATGTATGGGTTGTCCAGGAATCCAACCCACTAGACTTACAGTCACGTCTATATTTAATGTATGGGTTGTCCGGAAATCCAACCCACTAGACTTACAGTCATGTCTATATTTAATGTATGGGTGGTCCAGGAATCCAACCCACTAGACTTACAGTCACGTCTATATTTAATGTATGGGTGGTCCGGGGGAATCCAAACCACTAGACTTACAGTCACGTCTATATTTAATGTATAGGTTGTCCGGGAATCCAACCCACTAGACTTACAGTCACGTCTATATTTAATGTGTTGATGGTCCGGGAATGGAACCCACTAGACTTACAGTCATGTCTATATTTAATGTATGGGTGGTCCAGGAATCCAACCCACTAGACGTACTGTCATGTCTATATTTAATGTTTGGGTGGTCCGGGAATCCAACCCACTAGACTTACAGTCACGTCTATATTTAATGTATGGGTGGTCCAGGAATCCAACCCAATAGACTTACAGTCACGTCTACATTTAATGTATAGGTTGTCCGGGAATCCAACCCACTAGACTTACAGTCACGTCTATATTTAATGTATGGGTGGTCCGGGAATCCAACCCACTAGACTTACAGTCATGTCTATATTTAATATATGGGTTGTCCGGGAATCCAACCCACTAGACTTACAGTCACGTCTATATTTAATGTATGGGTGGTCCAGGAATCCAACCCACTAGACTTACAGTCACGTCTATTTTTAATGTATGGGTGGTCTTGGAATCCAACCCATTAGACTTACAGTCATGTCTATATTTAATATATGGGTTGTCCGGGAATCCAACCCACTAGACTTACAGTCACGTCTATATTTAATGTATGGGTTGTCCGGGAATCCAACCCACTAGACTTACAGTCATGTCTATATTTAACATATGGGTTGTCCGGGAATCCAACCCACTAGACTTACAGTCACGTCTATATTTAATGTGTTGATGGTCCGGGAATGGAACCCACTAGACTTACAGTCATGTCTATATTTAATGTATGGGTGGTCCGGGAATCCAACCCACTAGACTTACAGTCATGTCTATATTTAATGTATGGGTGGTCCAGGAATCCAACCCACTAGACTTACAGTCACGTCTATATTTAATGTATGGGTGGTCCAGGAATCCAACCCACTAGACGTACAGTCACGTCTATATTTAATGTATGGGTGGTCCAGGAATCCAACCCACTAGACTTACAGTCACGTCTATATTTAATGTATGGGTGGTCCAGGAATCCAACCCACTAGACGTACAGTCACGTCTATATTTAATATATGGGTTGTCCGGGAATCCAACCCACTAGACTTACAGTCACGTCTATATTTAATGTATGGGTGGTCCAGGAATCCAACCCACTAGACTTACAGTCACGTCTATATTTAATGTATGGGTTGTCCGGGAATCCAACACACTAGACTTACAGTCACGTCCCTCCTTCCCTCTACCCTCCTCTCTCTCCTTCCCTCTTCCCTCCTCTCTCTCCTTCCTCTACCCTCCTCTCTCTCTCCTTCCCTCTTCCCTCCTCTCTCTCCTTCCCTCTACCCTCCTCTCTCTCCTTCCTCTACCCTCCTCTCTCTCCTTCCCTCTACCCTCCTCTCCTTCCCTCTACCCTCCTCTCTCTCCTTCCCTCTACCCTCCTCTCTCCTTCCCTCTACCCCCTCTCTCTCCCCTTCCCCCACCCTCCCTCTCTCCTTCCCTCTACCCTCCTCTCTCTCCTTCCCTCTACCCTCCTCTCTCCTTCCCTCTACCCTCCTCTCTCTCCTTCCCTCACCCTCCTCTCTCCTTCCCTCTCTGCCTAGCTCACTGGTGTTAGTGGATGCCCAGGGTCTGTTGTCTGTATTGATATGGAGTGTGCTCTTCATATACACACCTACTCATTCCAGTTTTTTATTTATTTACTATTTTCTACATTGTAGAATCTAAAATATATTTGTTTAACACTTTTTTGGTTTCTACATGATTCCATATGGGTTCTTTCATAGTTTTGATGTAGAAAATATAGAAAATAGTAAAAATAGTAAAAATAAAGAAAATCCCTGGATTGAGTAGGTGTGTCCAAACGTTTTACTGGTACTGTATGTATTCAATGCCTGTGTGTGCAATGGAATATGTTAGTATATAGATATGTGTGTGTGTGTGTGTGTGTGTGTGTGTGTGTGTGTGTGTGTGTGTGTGTGTGTGTGTGTGTGTGTGTGTGTGTGTGCGTGCGTGTGCGTAAGTGCAAGTGTGTACGTGTGTATTGGGAGTTCTATTGAGACAGTGAGTGTGTGTGTGTTGAACACCCGGTTTCCATTACCCCGGCAGGCGCGCGCACACGCACACACACACACGGGGTAGCAAGGCCTGCGAGCGTAGTTCCCTTCCTGGGCCAGACCACAAACCTCCTGTCTGTCTACAGTCTCAACCCTGCGCTGCCTTCCCAGAAAAAGACCAGCATCTCATTAAAACACTTTCATTACATTCATCTCAACACACATAGTATCCACTCATAGTATCCACACATAGTATCCACACATAGTATCCACTCATAGTATCCACACATAGTATCCACACATAGTATCCACTCATAGTATCCACACATAGTATCCACACATAGTATCCACACATAGTATCCACTCATAGTATCCACACATAGTATCCACACAGCTAAGTATCCACATATAGTATCCACACAGCTAAGTATCCACACATAGTATCCACACAGCTAAGTATCCACACATAGTATCCACACATAGTATCCACTCATAGTATCCACACATAGTATCCACACATAGTATCCACACATAGTATCCACTCATAGTATCCACACATAGTATCCACACAGCTAAGTATCCACACATAGTATCCACACATAGTATCCACTCATAGTATCCACACATAGTATCCACACATAGTATCCACACATAGTATCCACTCATAGTATCCACACATAGTATCCACACATAGTATCCACTCATAGTATCCACACATAGTATCCACACATAGTATCCACTCATAGTATCCACACATAGTATCCACACAGCTAAGTATCCACATATAGTATCCACACATAGTATCCACACAGCTAAATATCCACACAGCTAAGTATCCACACATAGTATCCACACAGCTAAGTATCCACACATAGTATCCACATATAGTATCTCCACAGCTAAGTATCCACACAGCTAAGTATCCACATACAGTATCCAAACAGCTAAGTATCCACACATAGTATCCACACAGCTAAATATCCACACAGCTAAGTATCCACACATAGTATCCACACAGCTAAGTATCCACACATTGTATCCACACATAGTATCCACACAGCTAAGTATCCACACATAGTATCCACACATAGTGTCCACACATAGTATCCACACAGCTAAGTATCCACACATAGTATCCACACAGCTAAGTATCCACACAGCTAAGTATCCACACAGCTAAGTATCCACACATAGTATCCACACAGCTAAGTATCCACACATAGTATCCACACAGCTAAGTATCCACATATAGTATCCACACAGCTAAGTATCCACACATAGCATCCACACATAGTATCCACATATAGTATCCACACAGCTAAGTATCCACACAGCTAAGTATCCACACAGCTAAGTATCCACACATAGTATCCACACATTGTATCCACACAGCTAAATATCCACACATAGTATCCACACAGCTAAGTATCCACACATAGTATCCACACATAGTATCCACACATAGTATCCACATATAGTATCCCGACAGCTAAGTATCCACACAGCTAAGTATCCACACACAGTATCAACACAGCTAAGTATCCACACATAGTATCCACACAGCTAAATATCCACACAGCTAAGTATCCACACATAGTATCCACACAGCTAAGTATCCACACATAGTATCCACACATAGTATCCACACATAGTATCCACACAGCTAAGTATCCACACATAGTATCCACACAGCTAAGTATCCACACATAGTATCCACACATAATATCCACACAGCTAAATATCCACAAAGCTAAGTATCCACACATAGTATCCACACAGCTAAGTATCCACACATAGTATCCACACATAGTGTCCACACATAGTATCCACACAGCTAAGTATCCACACATAGTATCCACACAGCTAAGTATCCACACAGCTAAATATCCACATATAGTATCCACACAGCTAAGTATCCACAAAGCTAAGTATCCACACATAGTATCCACACAGCTAAGTATCCACAAAGCTAAGTATCCACACATAGTATCCACACATAGTGTCCACACATAGTATCCACACAGCTAAGTATCCACACATAGTATCCACACATAGTATCCACACAGCTAAGTATCCACACAGCTAAGTATCCACACATAGTATCCACACATAGTATCCACACATAGTATCCACATATAGTATCCACACAGCTAAGTATCCACACAGCTAAGTATCCACACATAATATCCACACAGGTAAGTATCCACACATAGTATCCACACAGCTAAGTATCCACACATAGTATCCACACATAGTATCCACACAGCTAAGTATCCACACATAGTATCCACACATAGTATCCACACAGCTAAATATCCACAAAGCTAAGTATCCACACATAGTATCCACACAGCTAAGTATCCACACATAGTGTCCACACATAGTATCCACACAGCTAAGTATCCACACATAGTATCCACACATAGTATCCACACATAGTATCCACACAGCTAAGTCTCCACACAGCTAAGTATCCACACATAGTATCCACACAGCTAAGTATCCACAAAGCTAAGTATCCACACATAGTATCCACATATAGTATCCACACAGCTAAGTATCCACAAAGCTAAGTATCCACACATAATATCCACACAGCTAAGTATCCACACATAGTATCCACACATAGTATCCACACATAGTATCCACACAGCTAAGTATCCACACAGCTAAGTATCCACACATAGTATCCACACATAGTATCCACACATAGTATCCACACAGCTAAGTATCCACACATAGTATCCACCCAGCTAAGTATCCACACATAGTATCCACACAGCTAAGTATCCACACAGCTAAGTATCCACACATAGTATCCACACATAGTATCCACACAGCTAAGTATCCAGACATAGTATCCACACATAGTATCCACACAGCTAAGTATCCACACAGCTAAGTATCCACACATAATATCCACACAGGTAAGTATCCACACATAGTATCCACACATAGTATCCACACATAGTATCCACACAGCTAAGTATCCACACATAGTATCCACACATAGTATCCACACAGCTAAGTATCCACACAGCTAAGTATCCACACATAGTATCCACACATAGTATCCACACAGCTAAGTATCCACACATAGTATCCACACATAGTATCCACACATAGTATCCACACAGCTAAGTATCCACACAGCTAAGTATCCACACATAGTATCCACACATAGTATCCACACATAGTATCCACATAGCTAAGTATCCACACAGCTAAGTACCCACTAGCTAAGTATCCACACATAGTATCCACACATAGTATCCACACATAGTATTCACACATAGTATCCACACATAGTATCCACACATAGTATCCACACATAGTATCCACACAGCTAAGTATCCACACAGCTAAGTATCCACACATAGTATCCACACAGCTAAGTATCCACACATAGTATCCACACAGCTAAGTATCCCCTGCCTCCAGATGTCTCTCTCTTCCCCCTGACAGGTCTGGGTTATCAGGGCAGCTCCACAAACATGGAAGAGTCTGGGCTAACTGCTAGCTAATCACTATCACACAGTAGGATCGAAAATTCAACCAGCCAGCTACCTTAAAGAATATTCTCAAGTAACTCCATGGTTTTCTATAGTCCATGGTGAAAGGTCAAATTAAAATGGTAAGCCTGTATAACTGATATGATATTCTCAATAACACATATTTACCTCAACAGCAATGTCTGAATGGCTAGCAGAGCTAGCTGGCTAACATTCTTAACTGACAAATGTAATCTATAACAATAATATGTGACATTTAACAGATGTTTTTATCCAAAGCAGGTCATGCGGGCATAAATGTTTCACGTGGCAGGTCCGGGAATCAAACCCACGATCCTGGCGTTGCAGAGTCAGGTACAGAGGACCAGATGTGTTAATACTGCCTGGTCCTCCAGGCCCTGGACCAGATGTGTTAATACTGCCTGGCCCTCCAGGCCCTGGACCAGATGTGTTAATACTGCCTGGCCCTCCAGGCCCTGGACCAGATGTGTTAATACTGCCTGGCCCTCCAGGCCCTGGACCAGATGTGTTAATACTGCCTGACCCTCCAGGTCCTGGACCAGATGTGTTAATACTGCCTGGCCCTCCAGGTCCTGGACCAGATGTGTTAATACTGCCTGGCCCTCCAGGCCCTGGACCAGATGTGTTAATACTGCCTGGCCCTCCAGGCCCTGGACCAGATGTGTTAATACTGCCTGGCCCTCCAGGCCCTGGACCAGATGTGTTAATACTGCCTGGTCCTCCAGGCCCTGGACCAGATGTGTTAATACTGCCTGGCCCTCCAGGCCCTGGACCAGATGTGTTTATACTGCCTGGCCCTCCAGGTCCTGGACCAGATGTGTTAATACTGCCTGGCCCTCCAGGCCCTGGACCAGATGTGTTAATACTGCCTGGCCCTCCAGGCCCTGGACCAGATGTGTTTATACTGCTGCCTGGCCCTCCAGGTCCTGGACCAGATGTGTTAATACTGCCTGGCCCTCCAGGCCCTGGACCAGATGTGTTTACTGCCTGGCCCTCCAGGCCCTGGACCAGATGTGTTAATACTGCCTGGCCCTCCAGGCCCTGGTCAGTTCTATGGTCTGTTTGTAGACCATTGTTCCACCACAGTTGTTCTCTTTCAGAGAGAACCATCAGACCAGTCTCTATTACAGCCCTCTCCTCCTTCTCCTCTCCCCTCCTCCCTTTTCTTCCTCTCCCCTCGTTTCTTTAAAGCCCTTCTCCTTCACAGGCATACCCCTGTCCTCTCCTCTCTGGCATACCCCTGTCCTCTCCTCTCTGGCATACCCCTGTCCTCTCCTCTCTGGCATACCCCAGTCCTCTCCTCTCTGGCATACCCCTGTCCTCTCCTCTCTGGCATACCCCTGTCCTCTCCTCTCTTCTCCTCTCTGGCATACCCCTCT
Organism: Brachymystax lenok tsinlingensis; assembly: GCA_030435695.1. Taxonomy (NCBI): domain Eukaryota; kingdom Metazoa; phylum Chordata; class Actinopteri; order Salmoniformes; family Salmonidae; genus Brachymystax; species Brachymystax lenok. The sequence goes on from CM059801.1 coordinate 38,547,082, forward strand.
CCCCTCCTCTCCTCTCTCCTCTTCTACCTCTGGCATACCCCTGTCCTCTCTCTCTCCTCTTCTACCTCTGGCATACCCCTGTCCTCTCTCCTCTTCTACCTCTGGCATACCCCTGTCCACTCTCCTCTTCTACCTCTGGCATACCCCTCTCCTCTATCCTCTTCTCCTCTCAGGCATACCCCTCTCCTCTCCCCTCCTCTCTCCTCTTCTACCTCTGGCATACCCCTGTCCTCTCTCCTCTTCTACCTCTGGCATACCCCTCTCCTCTCTCCTCTTCTACCTCTGGCATACCCCTGTCCTCTCTCCTCTTCTACCTCTGGCATACCCTCATCCTCTCCTCTCCTCTCTCCTCTCTCCTCTCTCTCTGGCATACCCCTGTCCATTCTATCCAACAGAGATGATATGTTGGAGCTGTCCCTGGATCCCTCCTCCTCCCTCCCTCCACCTCTCTCTCCTTCTCTCCATCCCACCTCTCTCTCCTTCTCTCCCTCCCTCCACCTCTCTCTCCTTCTCTCCATCCCACCTCTCTCTCCTTCTCTCCCTCCTCCCTCCCTCCACCTCTCTCTCTCTCCCTCCTCCACCTCTCTCCCACCCTCCCTCCCTCCCTCCTACTCACTGAATTTCATATTATTATTTTTTTATAGTGAAACATAAGAACCCTCTCTACGGTGGCACCATGGTGTAACCGAGGACAGCTATTTTTGTCCTCCTCTGGGTACATTGACTTCAATACAAAACCTAGGAGGCTCGTGGTTCTCACCCCTTCCATATACTATTTTCAAACATAAACAAAAAAACTGTTTTGTCATTATGGGGTATTTGTGTAGAATGATGAGGAGAAAAACGATTTAATCAATTGTAGGATAAGGCTGTAAACGTAACAAAATGTGTAAAAAGTCAAGGGGTCTGAATACTTTCTGAATGCACTGTACTTACAGAGCATTTATGACGACTTCGAGGACGCCCTCCAACCTATCAGAGCTCTTGCAGCATAAACTGACATGTTGTCCAACCAATCAAAGAATCAGAGAATGAATGTAGTACTGAAAGCATAAGGTTACAGCTAGCTAGCACTGCAGGGCATAAAATGTGGTGAATAGTTGACTCAATGAGAGAGAAAGACAATAGTATAATACACACTTTTATCAAAAACGACTTACAGTCATGTCTATATTTAATGTATGGGTGGTCCTAAGGAATCCAACCCACTAGACTTACAGTCACGTCTATATTTAATGTATGGGTGGTCCGGGAATCCAACCCACTAGACTTACAGTCACGTCTATATTTAATGTGTTGATGGTCCGGGAATGGAACCCACTAGACTTACAGTCACGTCTATATTTAATGTATGGGTGGTCCAGGAATCCAACCCACTAGACTTACAGTCACGTCTATATTTAATGTATGGGTGGTCCGGGAATCCAACCCACTAGACTTACAGTCACGCCTATATTTAATGTATGGGTTGTCCGGGAATCCAACCCACTAGACTTACAGTCACGTATTTAATGTATTTAATGTATGGGTGGTCCAGGAATCCAACCCACTAGACTTACAGTCACGTCTATATTTAACATATGGGTTGTCCGGGAATCCAACCCACTAGACTTACAGTCACGTCTATATTTAATGTGTTGATGGTCCGGGAATGGAACCCACTAGACTTACAGTCATGTCTATATTTAATGTATGGGTGGTCCGGGAATCCAAACCCACTAGACTTACAGTCATGTCTATATTTAATGTATGGGTGGTCCGGGAATCCAACCCACTAGACTTACAGTCACGTCTATATTTAATGTATGGGTGGTCCAGGAATCCAACCCACTAGACTTACAGTCACGTCTATATTTAATGTATGGGTGGTCCAGGAATCCAACCCACTAGACTTACAGTCATGTCTATATTTAATGTATGGGTGGTCCAGGAATCCAACCCACTAGACTTACAGTCACGTCTATATTTAATGTATGGGTGGTCCAGGAATCCAACCCACTAGACTTACAGTCACGTCTATATTTAATGTATGGGTGGTCCGGGAATCCAACCCACTAGACTTACAGTCACGTCTATATTTAATGTATGGATGGTCCGGGAATCCAACCCACTAGACTTACAGTCACGTCTATATTTAATGTATGGGTGGTCCAGGAATCCAACCCACTAGACTTACAGTCACGTCTATATTTAATGTATGGGTTGTCCAGGAATCCAACCCACTAGACTTACAGTCACGTCTATATTTAATGTATGGGTTGTCCGGGAATCCAACCCACTAGACTTACAGTCACGCCTATATTTAATGTATGGGTGGTCCAGGAATCCAACCCACTAGACTTACAGTCACGTCTATATTTAATGTATGGGTTGTCCAGGAATCCAACCCACTAGACTTACAGTCACGTCTATATTTAATGTATGGGTGGTCCGGGAATCCAACCCACTAGACTTACAGTCACGTCTATATTTAATGTATGGGTTGTCCGGGAATCCAACCCACTAGACTTACAGTCACGTCTATATTTAATGTGTTGATGGTCCAGAATGGAACCCACTAGACTTACAGTCACGTCTATATTTAATGTATGGGTGGTCCGGAATCCAACCCACTAGACTTACAGTCATGTCTATATTTAATGTATGGGTGGTCCGGGAATCCAACCCACTAGACTTACAGTCACGTCTATATTTAATGTATGGGTGGTCCGGGAATCCAACCCACTAGACTTACAGTCACGTCTATATTTAATGTATGGGTTGTCCGGGAATCCAACCCACTAGACTTACAGTCACGTCTATATTTAATGTATGGGTGGTCCGGGAATCCAACCCACTAGACTTACAGTCATGTCTATATTTAATGTATGGGTTGTCCAGGAATCCAACCCACTAGACTTACAGTCACGTCTATATTTAATGTATGGGTTGTCCGGGAATCCAACCCACTAGACTTACAGTCACGTCTATATTTAATGTATGGGTGGTCCAGGAATCCAACCCACTAGACTTACAGTCACGTCTATATTTAATGTATGGGTGGTCCGGGAATCCAACCCACTAGACTTACAGTCACGTCTATATTTAATGTATGGGTGGTCCAGGAATCCAACCCACTAGACTTACAGTCACGTCTATATTTAATGTATGGGTTGTCCGGGAATCCAACCCACTAGACTTACAGTCACGTCTATATTTAATGTATGGGTTGTCCAATCCAACCCACTAGACTTACAGTCACGTCTATATTTAATGTATGGGTTGTCCAGGAATCCAACCCACTAGACTTACAGTCATGTCTATATTTAATGTATGGGTGGTCCGGGAATCCAACCCACTAGACTTACAGTCACGTCTATATTTAATGTATGGGTGGTCCGGGGAATCCAACCCACTAGACTTACAGTCACGTCTATATTTAATGTATAGGTTGTCCGGGAATCCAACCCACTAGACTTACAGTCACGTCTATATTTAATGTATGGGTGGTCCGGAATCCAACCCACTAGACTTACAGTCATGTCTATATTTAATGTATGGGTTGTCCAGGAATCCAACCCACTAGACTTACAGTCACGTCTATATTTAATGTATGGGTTGGTCCGGGAATCCAACCCACTAGACTTACAGTCACGTATTTAATGTATGGGTGGTCCAGGAATCCAACCCAATAGACTTACAGTCACGCCTATATTTAATGTATGGGTTGTCCGAATCCAACCCACTAGACTTACAGTCACGCCTATATTTAATGTATGGGTGGTCCGGGAATCCAACCCACTAGACTTACAGTCATGTCTATATTTAATGTATGGGTTGTCCGGGAATCCAACCCACTAGACTTACAGTCACGTCTATATTTAATGTATGGGTTGTCCGTCAACCCACTAGACTTACAGGCAAGTCTATATTTAATGTATGTCCAGGAATCCAACCCACTAGACTTACAGTCACGTCTATATTTAATGTATGGGTGGTCCAGGAATCCAACCCACTAGACTTACAGTCACGTCTATATTTAATGTATGGGTTGTCCAGAATCCAACCCACTAGACTTACAGTCACGTCTATATTTAATGTATGGGTTGTCCGGAATCCAACCCACTAGACTTACAGTCACGTCTATATTTAATGTATGGGTTGTCCAGGAATCCAACCCACTAGACTTACAGTCACGTCTATATTTAATGTATGGGTTGTCCAGGAATCCAACCCACTAGACTTACAGTCATGTCTATATTTAATGTATGGGTGGTCCAGGAATCCAACCCACTAGACTTACAGTCACGTCTATATTTAATGTATGGGTGGTCCGGGAATCCAACCCACTAGACTTACAGTCACGTCTATATTTAATGTATGGGTGGTCCGGGAATCCAACCCACTAGACTTACAGTCATGTCTATATTTAATGTGTTGGGATGGTCCGGGAATGGAACCCACTAGACTTACAGTCATGTCTATATTTAATGTATGGGTGGTCCAGAATCCAACCCACTAGACGTACTGTCATGTCTATATTTAATGTTTGGGTGGTCCGGGAATCCAACCCACTAGACTTACAGTCACGTCTATATTTAATGTATGGGTGGTCCAGGAATCCAACCCAATAGACTTACAGTCACGTCTACATTTAATGTATAGGTTGTCCGGGAATCCAACCCACTAGACTTACAGTCACGTCTATATTTAATGTATGGGTGGTCCGGGAATCCAACCCACTAGACTTACAGTCATGTCTATATTTAATATATGGGTTGTCCGGGAATCCAACCCACTAGACTTACAGTCACGTCTATATTTAATGTATGGGTGGTCCAGGAATCCAACCCACTAGACTTACAGTCACGTCTATTTTTAATGTATGGGTGGTCTTGGAATCCAACCCATTAGACTTACAGTCATGTCTATATTTAATATATGGGTTGTCCGGGAATCCAACCCACTAGACTTACAGTCACGTCTATATTTAATGTATGGGTTGTCCGGGAATCCAACCCACTAGACTTACAGTCATGTCTATATTTAACATATGGGTTGTCCGGGAATCCAACCCACTAGACTTACAGTCACGTCTATATTTAATGTGTTGATGGTCCGGGAATGGAACCCACTAGACTTACAGTCATGTCTATATTTAATGTATGGGTGGTCCGGGAATCCAACCCACTAGACTTACAGTCATGTCTATATTTAATGTATGGGTGGTCCAGGAATCCAACCCACTAGACTTACAGTCACGTCTATATTTAATGTATGGGTGGTCCAGGAATCCAACCCACTAGACGTACAGTCACGTCTATATTTAATGTATGGGTGGTCCAGGAATCCAACCCACTAGACTTACAGTCACGTCTATATTTAATGTATGGGTGGTCCAGGAATCCAACCCACTAGACGTACAGTCACGTCTATATTTAATATATGGGTTGTCCGGGAATCCAACCCACTAGACTTACAGTCACGTCTATATTTAATGTATGGGTGGTCCAGGAATCCAACCCACTAGACTTACAGTCACGTCTATATTTAATGTATGGGTTGTCCGGGAATCCAACACACTAGACTTACAGTCACGTCCCTCCTTCCCTCTACCCTCCTCTCTCTCCTTCCCTCTTCCCTCCTCTCTCTCCTTCCCTCTACCCTCCTCTCTCTCCTTCCCTCTTCCCTCCTCTCTCTCCTTCCCTCTACCCTCCTCTCTCTCCTTCCTCTACCCTCCTCTCTCTCCTTCCCTCTACCCTCCTCTCTCCTTCCCTCTACCCTCCTCTCTCTCCTTCCCTCTACCCTCCTCTCTCCTTCCCTCTACCCCCTCTCTCTCCTTCCCTCTACCCTCCTCTCTCCTTCCCTCTACCCTCCTCTCTCTCCTTCCCTCTACCCTCCTCTCTCCTTCCCTCTACCCTCCTCTCTCTCCTTCCCTCTACCCTCCTCTCTCCTTCCCTCTCTGCCTAGCTCACTGGTGTTAGTGGATGCCCAGGGTCTGTTGTCTGTATTGATATGGAGTGTGCTCTTCATATACACACCTACTCATTCCAGTTTTTTATTTATTTACTATTTTCTACATTGTAGAATCTAAAATATATTTGTTTAACACTTTTTTGGTTTCTACATGATTCCATATGGGTTCTTTCATAGTTTTGATGTAGAAAATATAGAAAATAGTAAAAATAGTAAAAATAAAGAAAATCCCTGGATTGAGTAGGTGTGTCCAAACGTTTTACTGGTACTGTATGTATTCAATGCCTGTGTGTGCGAATGGAATATGTTAGTATATAGATATGTGTGTGTGTGTGTGTGTGTGTGTGTGTGTGTGTGTGTGTGTGTGTGTGTGTGTGTGCGTGCGTGCGTGCGTGCGTGCGTGCGTGTACGTGTGTATTGGGGAGTTCTATTGAGACAGTGAGTGTGTGTGTGTTGAACACCCGGTTTCCATTACCCCGGCAGGCGCGCGCACACGCACACACACACACGGGGTAGCAAGGCCTGCGAGCGTAGTTCCCTTCCTGGGCCAGACCACAAACCTCCTGTCTGTCTACAGTCTCAACCCTGCGCTGCCTTCCCAGAAAAAGACCAGCATCTCATTAAAACACTTTCATTACATTCATCTCAACACACATAGTATCCACTCATAGTATCCACACATAGTATCCACACATAGTATCCACTCATAGTATCCACACATAGTATCCACACATAGTATCCACTCATAGTATCCACACATAGTATCCACACATAGTATCCACACATAGTATCCACTCATAGTATCCACACATAGTATCCACACAGCTAAGTATCCACATATAGTATCCACACAGCTAAGTATCCACACATAGTATCCACACAGCTAAGTATCCACACATAGTATCCACACATAGTATCCACTCATAGTATCCACACATAGTATCCACACATAGTATCCACACATAGTATCCACTCATAGTATCCACACATAGTATCCACACAGCTAAGTATCCACACATAGTATCCACACATAGTATCCACTCATAGTATCCACACATAGTATCCACACATAGTATCCACACATAGTATCCACTCATAGTATCCACACATAGTATCCACACATAGTATCCACTCATAGTATCCACACATAGTATCCACACATAGTATCCACTCATAGTATCCACACATAGTATCCACACAGCTAAGTATCCACATATAGTATCCACACATAGTATCCACACAGCTAAATATCCACACAGCTAAGTATCCACACATAGTATCCACACAGCTAAGTATCCACACATAGTATCCACATATAGTATCTCCACAGCTAAGTATCCACACAGCTAAGTATCCACATACAGTATCCAAACAGCTAAGTATCCACACATAGTATCCACACAGCTAAATATCCACACAGCTAAGTATCCACACATAGTATCCACACAGCTAAGTATCCACACATTGTATCCACACATAGTATCCACACAGCTAAGTATCCACACATAGTATCCACACATAGTGTCCACACATAGTATCCACACAGCTAAGTATCCACACATAGTATCCACACAGCTAAGTATCCACACAGCTAAGTATCCACACAGCTAAGTATCCACACATAGTATCCACACAGCTAAGTATCCACACATAGTATCCACACAGCTAAGTATCCACATATAGTATCCACACAGCTAAGTATCCACACATAGCATCCACACATAGTATCCACATATAGTATCCACACAGCTAAGTATCCACACAGCTAAGTATCCACACAGCTAAGTATCCACACATAGTATCCACACATTGTATCCACACAGCTAAATATCCACACATAGTATCCACACAGCTAAGTATCCACACATAGTATCCACACATAGTATCCACACATAGTATCCACATATAGTATCCCGACAGCTAAGTATCCACACAGCTAAGTATCCACACACAGTATCAACACAGCTAAGTATCCACACATAGTATCCACACAGCTAAATATCCACACAGCTAAGTATCCACACATAGTATCCACACAGCTAAGTATCCACACATAGTATCCACACATAGTATCCACACATAGTATCCACACAGCTAAGTATCCACACATAGTATCCACACAGCTAAGTATCCACACATAGTATCCACACATAATATCCACACAGCTAAATATCCACAAAGCTAAGTATCCACACATAGTATCCACACAGCTAAGTATCCACACATAGTATCCACACATAGTGTCCACACATAGTATCCACACAGCTAAGTATCCACACATAGTATCCACACAGCTAAGTATCCACACAGCTAAATATCCACATATAGTATCCACACAGCTAAGTATCCACAAAGCTAAGTATCCGCACATAGTATCCACACAGCTAAGTATCCACAAAGCTAAGTATCCACACATAGTATCCACACATAGTGTCCACACATAGTATCCACACAGCTAAGTATCCACACATAGTATCCACACATAGTATCCACACAGCTAAGTATCCACACAGCTAAGTATCCACACATAGTATCCACACATAGTATCCACACATAGTATCCACATATAGTATCCACACAGCTAAGTATCCACACAGCTAAGTATCCACACATAATATCCACACAGGTAAGTATCCACACATAGTATCCACACAGCTAAGTATCCACACATAGTATCCACACATAGTATCCACACAGCTAAGTATCCACACATAGTATCCACACATAGTATCCACACAGCTAAATATCCACAAAGCTAAGTATCCACACATAGTATCCACACAGCTAAGTATCCACACATAGTGTCCACACATAGTATCCACACAGCTAAGTATCCACACATAGTATCCACACATAGTATCCACACATAGTATCCACACAGCTAAGTCTCCACACAGCTAAGTATCCACACATAGTATCCACACAGCTAAGTATCCACAAAGCTAAGTATCCACACATAGTATCCACATATAGTATCCACACAGCTAAGTATCCACAAAGCTAAGTATCCACACATAATATCCACACAGCTAAGTATCCACACATAGTATCCACACATAGTATCCACACATAGTATCCACACAGCTAAGTATCCACACAGCTAAGTATCCACACATAGTATCCACACATAGTATCCACACATAGTATCCACACAGCTAAGTATCCACACATAGTATCCACCCAGCTAAGTATCCACACATAGTATCCACACAGCTAAGTATCCACACAGCTAAGTATCCACACATAGTATCCACACATAGTATCCACACAGCTAAGTATCCAGACATAGTATCCACACATAGTATCCACACAGCTAAGTATCCACACAGCTAAGTATCCACACATAATATCCACACAGGTAAGTATCCACACATAGTATCCACACATAGTATCCACACATAGTATCCACACAGCTAAGTATCCACACATAGTATCCACACATAGTATCCACACAGCTAAGTATCCACACAGCTAAGTATCCACACATAGTATCCACACATAGTATCCACACAGCTAAGTATCCACACATAGTATCCACACATAGTATCCACACATAGTATCCACACAGCTAAGTATCCACACAGCTAAGTATCCACACATAGTATCCACACATAGTATCCACACATAGTATCCACATAGCTAAGTATCCACACAGCTAAGTACCCACGCAGCTAAGTATCCACACATAGTATCCACACATAGTATCCACACATAGTATTCACACATAGTATCCACACATAGTATCCACACATAGTATCCACACATAGTATCCACACAGCTAAGTATCCACACAGCTAAGTATCCACACATAGTATCCACACAGCTAAGTATCCACACATAGTATCCACACAGCTAAGTATCCCCTGCCTCCAGATGTCTCTCTCTTCCCCCTGACAGGTCTGGGTTATCAGGGCAGCTCCACAAACATGGAAGAGTCTGGGCTAACTGCTAGCTAATCACTATCACACAGTAGGATCGAAAATTCAACCAGCCAGCTACCTTAAAGAATATTCTCAAGTAACTCCATGGTTTTCTATAGTCCATGGTGAAAGGTCAAATTAAAATGGTAAGCCTGTATAACTGATATGATATTCTCAATAACACATATTTACCTCAACAGCAATGTCTGAATGGCTAGCAGAGCTAGCTGGCTAACATTCTTAACTGACAAATGTAATCTATAACAATAATATGTGACATTTAACAGATGTTTTTATCCAAAGCAGGTCATGCGGGCATAAATGTTTCACGTGGCAGGTCCGGGGAATCAAACCCACGATCCTGGCGTTGCAGAGTCAGGTACAGAGGACCAGATGTGTTAATACTGCCTGGTCCTCCAGGCCCTGGACCAGATGTGTTAATACTGCCTGGCCCTCCAGGCCCTGGACCAGATGTGTTAATACTGCCTGGCCCTCCAGGCCCTGGACCAGATGTGTTAATACTGCCTGGCCCTCCAGGCCCTGGACCAGATGTGTTAATACTGCCTGACCCTCCAGGTCCTGGACCAGATGTGTTAATACTGCCTGGCCCTCCAGGTCCTGGACCAGATGTGTTAATACTGCCTGGCCCTCCAGGCCCTGGACCAGATGTGTTAATACTGCCTGGCCCTCCAGGCCCTGGACCAGATGTGTTAATACTGCCTGGCCCTCCAGGCCCTGGACCAGATGTGTTAATACTGCCTGGTCCTCCAGGCCCTGGACCAGATGTGTTAATACTGCCTGGTCCTCCAGGCCCTGGACCAGATGTGTTTATACTGCCTGGCCCTCCAGGTCCTGGACCAGATGTGTTAATACTGCCTGGCCCTCCAGGCCCTGGACCAGATGTGTTAATACTGCCTGGCCCTCCAGGCCCTGGACCAGATGTGTTAATACTGCCTGGCCCTCCAGGCCCTGGTCAGTTCTATGGTCTGTTTGTAGACCATTGTTCCACCACAGTTGTTCTCTTTCAGAGAGAACCATCAGACCAGTCTCTATTACAGCCCTCTCCTCCTTCTCCTCTCCCCTCCTCCCTTTTCTTCCTCTCCCCTCGTTTCTTTAAAGCCCTTCTCCTTCACAGGCATACCCCCTGTCCTCTCCTCTCTGGCATACCCCTGTCCTCTCCTCTCTGGCATACCCCCTGTCCTCTCCTCTCTGGCATACCCCAGTCCTCTCCTCTCTGGCATACCCCTGTCCTCTCCTCTCTGGCATACCCCTGTCCTCTCCTCTCTTCTCCTCTCTGGCATACCCCTCTCCCTCCTCTCCTCTCTCTCCTCTTCTACCTCTGGCATACCCCCTGTCCTCTCTCCTCTTCTACCTCTGGCATACCCCCTGTCCTCTCTCCTCTTCTACCTCTGGCATACCCCCTGTCCACTCTCCTCTTCTACCTCTGGCATACCCCCTCTCCTCTATCCTCTTCTCCTCTCAGGCATACCCCTCTCCTCTCCTCTCCTCTCTCCTCTTCTACCTCTGGCATACCCCCTGTCCTCTCTCCTCTTCTACCTCTGGCATACCCCCTCTCCTCTCTCCTCTTCTACCTCTGGCATACCCCTGTCCTCTCTCCTCTTCTACCTCTGGCATACCCCTCATCCTCTCCCCTCCTCTCTCCTCTTCTCCTCTCTGGCATACCCCTGTCCATTCTATCCAACAGAGATGATATGTTGGAGCTGTCCCTGGATCCCTCCCTCCCTCCCTCCACCTCTCTCTCCTTCTCTCCATCCCACCTCTCTCTCCTTCTCTCCCTCCCTCCACCTCTCTCTCCTTCTCTCCATCCCACCTCTCTCTCCTTCTCTCCCTCCCTCCCTCCCTCCACCTCTCTCTCCCTCCCTCCACCTCTCTCTCCCACCCTCCCTCCCTCCCTCCTACTCACTGAATTTCATATTATTATTTTTTTATAGTGAAACATAAGAACCCTCTACGGTGGCACCATGGTGTAACCGAGGACAGCTATTTTTGTCCTCCTCTGGGTACATTGACTTCAATACAAAACCTAGGAGGCTCGTGGTTCTCACCCCTTCCATATACTATTTTCAAACATAAACAAAAAAAAACTGTTTTGTCATTATGGGGTATTTCGTGTAGAATGATGAGGAGAAAAAAACGATTTAATCAATTGTAGGATAAGGCTGTAAACGTAACAAAATGTGTAAAAAGTCAAGGGGTCTGAATACTTTCTGAATGCACTGTACTTACAGAGCATTTATGACGACTTCCGGAGGACGTCCTCCAACCTATCAGAGCTCTTGCAGCATAAACTGACATGTTGTCCAACCAATCAAAGAATCAGAGAATGAATGTAGTACTGAAAGCATAAGGTTACAGCTAGCTAGCACTGCAGGGCATAAAATGTGGTGAATAGTTGACTCAATGAGAGAGAAAGACAATAGTATAATACACACTTTTATCAAAAACGACTTACAGTCATGTCTATATTTAATGTATGGGTGGTCCTAAGGAATCCAACCCACTAGACTTACAGTCACGTCTATATTTAATGTATGGGTGGTCCGGGAATCCAACCCACTAGACTTACAGTCACGTCTATATTTAATGTGTTGATGGTCCGGGAATGGAACCCACTAGACTTACAGTCACGTCTATATTTAATGTATGGGTGGTCCAGGAATCCAACCCACTAGACTTACAGTCACGTCTATATTTAATGTATGGGTGGTCCGGGAATCCAACCCACTAGACTTACAGTCACGCCTATATTTAATGTATGGGTTGTCCGGGAATCCAACCCACTAGACTTACAGTCACGCCTATATTTAATGTATGGGTGGTCCAGGAATCCAACCCACTAGACTTACAGTCATGTCTATATTTAACATATGGGTTGTCCGGGAATCCAACCCACTAGACTTACAGTCACGCCTATATTTAATGTGTTGATGGTCCGGGAATGGAACCCACTAGACTTACAGTCATGTCTATATTTAATGTATGGGTGGTCCGGGAATCCAACCCACTAGACTTACAGTCATGTCTATATTTAATGTATGGGTGGTCCAGGAATCCAACCCACTAGACTTACAGTCACGTCTATATTTAATGTATGGGTGGTCCAGGAATCCAACCCACTAGACTTACAGTCACGTCTATATTTAATGTATGGGTGGTCCAGGAATCCAACCCACTAGACTTACAGTCACGTCTATATTTAATGTATGGGTGGTCCAGGAATCCAACCCACTAGACTTACAGTCACGTCTATATTTAATGTATGGGTTGTCCGGGAATCCAACCCACTAGACTTACAGTCACGTCTATATTTAATGTATGGGTGGTCCAGGAATCCAACCCACTAGACTTACAGTCACGTCTATATTTAATGTATGGGTTGTCCGGGAATCCAACACACTAGACTTACAGTCACGTCTATATTTAATGTATGGGTTGTCCAGGAATCCAACCCACTAGACTTACAGTCACGCCTATATTTAATGTATGGGTTGTCCGGAATCCAACCCACTAGACTTACAGTCATGTCTATATTTAATGTATGGGTGGTCCAGGAATCCAACCCACTAGACTTACAGTCACGTCTATATTTAATGTATGGGTGGTCCGGGGGAATCCAAACCACTAGACTTACAGTCACGTCTATATTTAATGTATAGGTTGTCCGGGAATCCAACCCACTAGACTTACAGTCACGTCTATATTTAATGTGTTGATGGTCCGGGAATGGAACCCACTAGACTTACAGTCATGTCTATATTTAATGTATGGGTGGTCCAGGAATCCAACCCACTAGACTTACTGTCATGTCTATATTTAATGTTTGGGTGGTCCGGGAATCCAACCCACTAGACTTACAGTCACGTCTATATTTAATGTATGGGTGGTCCAGGAATCCAACCCACTAGACTTACAGTCACGTCTATATTTAATGTATAGGTTGTCCGGGAATCCAACCCACTAGACTTACAGTCACGCCTATATTTAATGTATGGGTGGTCCGGGAATCCAACCCACTAGACTTACAGTCATGTCTATATTTAATATATGGGTTGTCCGGGAATCCAACCCACTAGACTTACAGTCACGCCTATATTTAATGTATGGGTTGGTCCAGAATCCAACCCACTAGACTTACAGTCATGTCTATATTTAATGTATGGGTTGTGGAATCCAACCCATTAGACTTACAGTCACGTCTATATTTAATGTGCTGATGGTCCGAATGGAACCCACTAGACTTACAGTCATGTCTATATTTAATGTATGGGTGGTCCAGGAATCCAACCCACTAGACTTACAGTCACGTCTATATTTAATGTATGGGTGGTCCGGGAATCCAACCCACTAGACTTACAGTCACGTCTATATTTAATGTATGGGTGGTCCAGGAATCCAACCCACTAGACTTACAGTCACGCCTATATTTAATGTATGGGTTGTCCGGGAATCCAACCCACTAGACTTACAGTCACGTCTATATTTAATGTATGGGTTGTCCAGGAATCCAACCCACTAGACTTACAGTCATGTCTATATTTAATGTATGGGTGGTCCGGGAATCCAACCCACTAGACTTACAGTCACGTCTATATTTAATGTATGGGTGGTCCAGGAATCCAACCCACTAGGACTTACAGTCACGTCTATATTTAATATATGGGTTGTCCGGGAATCCAACCCACTAGACTTACAGTCACGTCTATATTTAATGTATGGGTGGTCCAGGAATCCAACCCACTAGACTTACAGTCACGCCTATATTTAATGTATGGGTTGTCCGGGAATCCAACACACTAGACTTACAGTCACGCCTATATTTAATGTATGGGTTGTCCAGGAATCCAACCCACTAGACTTACAGTCACGTCTATATTTAATGTATGGGTTGTCCGGAAATCCAACCCACTAGACTTACAGTCACGTCTATATTTAATGTATGGGTGGTCCGGGGGAATCCAAACCACTAGACTTACAGTCACGTCTATATTTAATGTATAGGTTGTCCGGGAATCCAACCCACTAGACTTACAGTCACGTCTATATTTAATGTGTTGATGGTCCGGGAATGGAACCCACTAGACTTACAGTCATGTCTATATTTAATGTATGGGTGGTCCAGGAATCCAACCCACTAGACTTACTGTCATGTCTATATTTAATGTTTGGGTGGTCCGGGAATCCAACCCACTAGACTTACAGTCACGTCTATATTTAATGTATGGGTGGTCCAGGAATCCAACCCAATAGACTTACAGTCACGTCTACATTTAATGTATAGGTTGTCCGGGAATCCAACCCACTAGACTTACAGTCACGTCTATATTTAATGTATGGGTGGTCCGGGAATCCAACCCACTAGACTTACAGTCATGTCTATATTTAATATATGGGTTGTCCGGGAATCCAACCCACTAGACTTACAGTCACGTCTATATTTAATGTATGGGTTGTCCGGGAATCCAACCCACTAGACTTACAGTCACGTCTATATTTAATGTATGGTTTGTCCAGGAATCCAACCCACTAGACTTACTGTAACGTCTATATTTAATGTATGGGTGGTCCGGGAATCCAACCCACTAGACTTACAGTCACGTCTATATTTAATGTATGGGTGGTCCAGGAATCCAACCCACTAGACTTACAGTCACGTCTATATTTAATGTATGGGTTGTCCGGGAATCCAACACACTAGACTTACAGTCACGCCTATATTTAATGTATGGGTTGTCCAGGAATCCAACCCACTAGACTTACAGTCACGCCTATATTTAATGTATGGGTTGTCCGAAATCCAACCCACTAGACTTACAGTCATGTCTATATTTAATGTATGGGTGGTCCAGGAATCCAACCCACTAGACTTACAGTCACGCCTATATTTAATGTATGGGTGGTCCGGGAATCCAAACCACTAGACTTACAGTCACGTCTATATTTAATGTATAGGTTGTCCGGGAATCCAACCCACTAGACTTACAGTCACGCCTATATTTAATGTGTTGATGGTCCGGGAATGGAACCCACTAGACTTACAGTCATGTCTATATTTAATGTATGGGTGGTCCAGGAATCCAACCCACTAGACGTACTGTCATGTCTATATTTAATGTTTGGGTGGTCCGGGAATCCAACCCACTAGACTTACAGTCACGCCTATATTTAATGTATGGGTGGTCCAGGAATCCAACCCAATAGACTTACAGTCACGCCTACATTTAATGTATAGGTTGTCCGGGAATCCAACCCACTAGACTTACAGTCACGTCTATATTTAATGTATGGGTGGTCCGGGAATCCAACCCACTAGACTTACAGTCATGTCTATATTTAATATATGGGTTGTCCGGGAATCCAACCCACTAGACTTACAGTCACGTCTATATTTAATGTATGGGTGGTCCAGGAATCCAACCCACTAGACTTACAGTCACGTCTATTTTTAATGTATGGGTGGTCTTGGAATCCAACCCATTAGACTTACAGTCATGTCTATATTTAATATATGGGTTGTCCGGGAATCCAACCCACTAGACTTACAGTCACGTCTATATTTAATGTATGGGTTGTCCGGGAATCCAACCCACTAGACTTACAGTCACGTCTATATGTAATGTATGGGTGGTCCTAAGGAATCCAACCCACTAGACTTACAGTCACGTCTATATTTAATGTGTTAATGGTCCTGGAATGGAACCCACTAGACTTACAGTCACGTCTATATTTAATGTATGGGTGGTCCAGGAATCCAACCCACTAGACTTACAGTCACATCTATATTTAATGTATGGTTTGTCCAGGAATCCAACCCACTAGACTTACTGTCACGTCTATATTTAATGTATGGGTGGTCCAGGAATACAACCCACTAGACTTACAGTCACGTCTATATTTAATGTATGGGTTGTCCGGGAATCCAACCCACTAGACTTACAGTCACGTCTATATTTAATGTATGGTTTGTCCAGGAATCCAGCCCACTAGACTTACTGTCATGTCTATATTTAATATATGGGTGGTCCAGGAATCCAACCCACTAGACTTACAGTCACGTCTATATTTAATGTATGGGTGGTCCGGGAATCCAACCCACTAGACTTACAGTCACGTCTATATTTAATGTATGGTTTGTCCAGGAATCCAACCCACTAGACTTACTGTAACGTCTATATTTAATGTATGGGTGGTCCGGGAATCCAACCCACTAGACTTACAGTCACGTCTATATTTAATGTATGGGTGGTCCTAAGGAATCCAACCCACTAGACTTACAGTCACGTCTATATTTAATGTATGGGTTGTCCGGGAATCCAACCCACTAGACTTACAGTCATGTCTATATTTAATATATGGGTTGTCCAGGAATCCAACCCACTAGACTTACTGTAACGCCTATATTTAATGTATGGGTGGTCCGGGAATCCAACCCACTAGACTTACAGTCACGCCTATATTTAATGTATGGGTGGTCCTAAGGAATCCAACCCACTAGACTTACAGTCACGTCTATATTTAATGTATGGGTTGTCCGGGAATCCAACCCACTAGACTTACAGTCACGTCTATATTTAATGTATGGTTTGTCCAGGAATCCAACCCACTAGACTTACTGTAACGCTCTATATTTAATATATGGGTGGTCCAGGAATCCAACCCACTAGACTTACAGTCACGTCTATATTTAATGTATGGGTGGTCCAGGAATCCAACCCACTAGACTTACTGTAACGCCTATATTTAATGTATGGGTGGTCCGGGAATCCAACCCACTAGACTTACAGTCACGTCTATATTTAATGTATAGGTTTGTCCAGGAATCCAACCCACTAGACTTACTGTAACGCCTATATTTAATATATGGGTGGTCCAGGAATCCAACCCACTAGACTTACAGTCACGCCTATATTTAATGTATGGGTGGTCCAGGAATCCAACCCACTAGACTTACTGTAACGCCTATATTTAATGTATGGGTGGTCCGGGAATCCAACCCACTAGACTTACAGTCACGTCTATATTTAATGTATGGGTTGTCCGACTCTCCTGGCACCGTAAGCCATGCTCTACCAACTAAGCACTTCTCTTTTCTTTTCCTTGAGGTTTTTATATCTGTCTCTTCTCATCCTGTGGTCTTGACTTCTTATGGAGGATATAGGCTTGCCGCTAGAGCTCATAAGGACAACGTCAGAAGATGGAAAGTCAGGTCAGAGTCTCTGTCTCTCTTTCTGTCCTGATGCGGGGAAAACATTGAATAATAAGTGAATCTTCAACCTAGCACGGCTGCCAGAGTCAACACAGTGTACAATGGTGGCTGTGATCGCTGTGGCTGTGATCACTCTTCAATCAACGTGTTGAAATGTCTCCGCAGCATATAAACCGGACCGAAGCCAAAGTCCTGCTCTACAATAGATTTGGTTGTCTTTCCTCGCAGCAGGCATTCACATATCTATTAAATGGAAAAACAGCTAATGTTGTTTCTTTCATCCGTGATTCCGGGAGTGTCTTTTATTTTTGTGTTTAATCTGAGGCTCCGTCTCTCTCCCCCGTGGAGGGAAAATAAATGATGAAAGGTGTCGTCGGTTCTGTCGGTTCTCTGTGTGCTCTAGAACGTGTAGAAACGTGTAGACCTGTGTCCTCAGAGAGGGGGTCCAGTGGGGGTCTGGGTTTAAGACTGAGGCATCTGTTCCACGAACGCATACACACGCACACAGACACAGGACCAGAAGATCCCTCGGAGCGCGATACATACGACCAGGTAGTCCCTGATAAGACTGATCACTGGGTCCATGTATCCTGTGTAGGGTTGCAAAATTCTGGTAACTTTCCCAAAATTCCCAAGTTTTCCAGAAATTCTTGTTGGAAGATTCCTGGAATTACGAGGGAATAAGCAGGAATTATGGGAATCCTCCAAACAGGACGTACCAGGGAATTTCTGGTAAACCAGGGAATTCTGGGGAAGTTACTGGAATTTTGCAACCCTAGTCCTGTGAAACTGGATTTCACGACCAGGTAGTCCCTGATAAGACTGATCACTGGGTCCATGTGTCCTGTGTAACTGGATATCACGACACAAGGTGTGCCTTACATCTTTGCCAGTTTGAATTCTACAGGGAAGAAATTGACAAGCTCAGTTCACTGCATGTGTCCAGAGATTGTCCGAAGGTGCTTAGATATCCTAAAAGGAAGTGTGGAAGGTGCTAAAGATTTCTGGCATAATCCCCAATGGATTGACTGGGATGTTAGATGTTTAGCATTAAACCTATCACGATCTTCCATAAATAAGTGTTGTATTAGATTATGATCTCAGAGACATGACCAATGCCTTCATCAGTACTGTCCATCCCCTCCCTCCCGCCCACATACACACGCCGAGGGAATTCATGTGTGTTATCATCATAGCTGTGTACATACCGCCACAAACAAACACAAAGGTGGCACTCAGCGAAATGTACAAGAACGTTAGCCAGCAAGAATCCTCTCACCCAGAATCAGTCTTTATTGTCTTGGGTGACTTTAACCAAGCAAGTAAAAAAATTTTTTCAAATTATGTTAATATCACCAACATGTATCCTGCCATACGAGAGGTAACAACGTACTGGATGGACCATGTATATACAAACATCTGTGAATCGTACAAAGCCATCCCCATCCCGATTTTGGCCAATCAGATCACGCCTCTCTGTTCCTACTCCCGCCTACAAGCAGCAACTCAAGATGGAGCCACCAACAGAGAGTAGTGAGGGGCTGGACAGAGGGGCAGACCCAATGCTGCAGGACTGTTTTAAGAATACTGATTGGAATATTTTCAAAGATTCATCCACCCAGGACTCATCCATCAACATTGAGGAATACATGTCAGTTGGGCTCCCGAGTGGCACAGTGGTCTAAGGCACTGCATCGCAGTGCTAGAGGTGTCACTACAGGCCCTGGTTTGATCCCGGGCTGTATCACAACCGGCCGTGATAGGGAGTCCGGGTTAGAGGAGGGTTTGGCCGGGTTGGCCGTCATTGTAAATAAGAATTTGTTCTTAACTGACTTGCCTAGTTAAATAAAGGTTAAATACAATTCTCACTAGGAAATGTGTTGAAGATCTTGTACTGACAATAACAATCTGGACATTCCCCAACCAAAAACTCCTGGATAAACGGAGATATCCGTACCATCTTTTCAAGACCTCTGCAATCCGCCCTGGCATGCTGTCAATTAACTACTGGGCCACATCCTGACTGATGGCAGCCCATTCTTGCATAATCAATGCTTGGAGTTTGTCAGAATTTGTGAGGTTTTGTTTGTCCATCCACCTCTTGAGGATTGACCACAAGTTCTCAATGGGATGGAGAGTTTCCTGGCCATGGACCAAAGATATTGGTGTATTGTTCCCCGAGCCACTTAGTTATCACTTTTACCTTATGGCAAGGTGCTCCATCATGCTGGAAAAGGCATTGTTTGTCACCAAACTGTTCCTTGATTGTTGGGAGAGAGAAGTTGCTCTCGGAGGATGTGTTGGTACCATTCTTTATTCATGGATGTGTTCTTAGGCAAAATTGTGAGTGAGCCCACTCCCTTGGCTGAGAAGCAACCCCACACATGAATGGTCTCAGGATGCTTTACTGTTGGCATGACACAGGACTAATGGTAGCGCTCACCTAATGGTAGCTTTTTCCGGATGCCCCAAACCATCGGAAAGGGGATTTATCAGAGAAAATAACTTTACCCCAGTCCTCAGCAGTCCAATCCCTGTATCTTTTGCAGAATATCAGTCTGTCCCTGATGTTTTTCCTGGAGAGAAGTGGCTTCTTTGCTGCCCTTCTTGACACCAGGCCATCCTCCAAAAGTCTTCGCCTCACTGTGCATGCAGATGCACTCACACCTATTTCCGTCCCTTCCTCCATCCCTCCTTCTCTCTCTCCCTCCATCCCACCGTGTCTCTCTCCTCTGTCCCTCCCTCCCTCCGTCTCTCTCTCTCTCCATCCATCCCTCCCTCCCTCCTTCTCTCTCTCCCTTCGTCCCTCTCTCCCTCCCTCCGTCTCTCTCTCCCTCCCTACCCTCCCTCCTAATCTCTGTCCCTCCATTCCTCCTTCTCTCTCTCCCTCTGTCCCTCCCTCCTTCCATATCTCTCTCTCCATCCCTCCAACCCAGCAGCTGCTTTTTCTCCATGTAGAGGAGAGAGGCTTCAAAGTAAATAGGTGTGTTCATGCTCCATACAGCTGGCCACAAGAGGGATCTTAACACGAAAGAAAGAGAAAGAGACAAATTTGACCCCAATATCAACCGTGGGATATGCGTCAACAGCAACCTTGGGAAAATCCTCTGCATTATCATTAACAGCAGACTCTGACATTTCCTCAGTGAAAACAATGTACTGAGCAAATGTCAAATTGGCTTTTTACCAAATTATCATACGACAGACCACGTATTCACCCTGCACACCCTCACTGACAAACAAACCAAAACAAATCAAATCAAATGTATTTATAAAGCCCTTCTTACATCAGCTGATGTCACAGAGTGCTGTACAGAAACCCAGCCTAAAACCCCCAAACAGCAAGCAATGCAGGTGTAGAAGCACAGTGGCTAGGAAAAACTCCCTAGAAAGGCCAAAACCTAGGAAGAAACCTAGAGAGGAACCAGGCTGTGAGGGGTGGCCAGTCCTCTTCTGGCTGTGCCGGGTGCAGATTATAACAGAACATGGACAAGATTTTAAAATGTTCATAAAACATGGGTTGTCCGGAAATCCAACCCACTAGACTTACAGTCACGTCTATATTTAATGTATGGGTGGTCCGGGGGAATCCAAACCACTAGACTTACAGTCACGTCTATATTTAATGTATAGGTTGTCCGGGAATCCAACCCACTAGACTTACAGTCACGTCTATATTTAATGTGTTGATGGTCCGGGAATGGAACCCACTAGACTTACAGTCATGTCTATATTTAATGTATGGGTGGTCCAGGAATCCAACCCACTAGACTTACTGTCATGTCTATATTTAATGTTTGGGTGGTCCGGGAATCCAACCCACTAGACTTACAGTCACGTCTATATTTAATGTATGGGTGGTCCAGGAATCCAACCCAATAGACTTACAGTCACGTCTACATTTAATGTATAGGTTGTCCGGGAATCCAACCCACTAGACTTACAGTCACGTCTATATTTAATGTATGGGTGGTCCGGGAATCCAACCCACTAGACTTACAGTCATGTCTATATTTAATATATGGGTTGTCCGGGAATCCAACCCACTAGACTTACAGTCACGTCTATATTTAATGTATGGGTTGTCCGGGAATCCAACCCACTAGACTTACAGTCACGTCTATATTTAATGTATGGTTTGTCCAGGAATCCAACCCACTAGACTTACTGTAACGTCTATATTTAATGTATGGGTGGTCCGGGAATCCAACCCACTAGACTTACAGTCACGTCTATATTTAATGTATGGGTGGTCCAGGAATCCAACCCACTAGACTTACAGTCACGTCTATATTTAATGTATGGGTGGTCCGGGGGAATCCAAACCACTAGACTTACAGTCACGTCTATATTTAATGTATAGGTTGTCCGGGAATCCAACCCACTAGACTTACAGTCACGTCTATATTTAATGTGTTGATGGTCCGGGAATGGAACCCACTAGACTTACAGTCATGTCTATATTTAATGTATGGGTGGTCCAGGAATCCAACCCACTAGACGACTGTCATGTCTATATTTAATGTTTGGGTGGTCCGGGAATCCAACCCACTAGACTTACAGTCACGTCTATATTTAATGTATGGGTGGTCCAGGAATCCAACCCAATAGACTTACAGTCACGTCTACATTTAATGTATAGGTTGTCCGGGAATCCAACCCACTAGACTTACAGTCACGCCTATATTTAATGTATGGGTGGTCCGGGAATCCAACCCACTAGACTTACAGTCATGTCTATATTTAATATATGGGTTGTCCGGGAATCCAACCCACTAGACTTACAGTCACGTCTATATTTAATGTATGGGTGGTCCAGGAATCCAACCCACTAGACTTACAGTCACGTCTATTTTTAATGTATGGGTGGTCTTGGAATCCAACCCATTAGACTTACAGTCATGTCTATATTTAATATATGGGTTGTCCGGGAATCCAACCCACTAGACTTACAGTCACGTCTATATTTAATGTATGGGTTGTCCGGGAATCCAACCCACTAGACTTACAGTCACGCCTATATGTAATGTATGGGTGGTCCTAAGGAATCCAACCCACTAGACTTACAGTCACGTCTATATTTAATGTGTTAATGGTCCTGGAATGGAACCCACTAGACTTACAGTCACGTCTATATTTAATGTATGGGTGGTCCAGGAATCCAACCCACTAGACTTACAGTCACATCTATATTTAATGTATGGTTTGTCCAGGAATCCAACCCACTAGACTTACTGTCACGTCTATATTTAATGTATGGGTGGTCCAGGAATACAACCCACTAGACTTACAGTCACGTCTATATTTAATGTATGGGTTGTCCGGGAATCCAACCCACTAGACTTACAGTCACGTCTATATTTAATGTATGGTTTGTCCAGGAATCCAGCCCACTAGACTTACTGTCATGTCTATATTTAATATATGGGTGGTCCAGGAATCCAACCCACTAGACTTACAGTCACGTCTATATTTAATGTATGGGTGGTCCGGGAATCCAACCCACTAGACTTACAGTCACGTCTATATTTAATGTATGGTTTGTCCAGGAATCCAACCCACTAGACTTACTGTAACGTCTATATTTAATGTATGGGTGGTCCGGGAATCCAACCCACTAGACTTACAGTCACGTCTATATTTAATGTATGGGTGGTCCTAAGGAATCCAACCCACTAGACTTACAGTCACGTCTATATTTAATGTATGGGTTGTCCGGGAATCCAACCCACTAGACTTACAGTCATGTCTATATTTAATATATGGGTTGTCCAGGAATCCAACCCACTAGACTTACTGTAACGTCTATATTTAATGTATGGGTGGTCCGGGAATCCAACCCACTAGACTTACAGTCACGTCTATATTTAATGTATGGGTGGTCCTAAGGAATCCAACCCACTAGACTTACAGTCACGTCTATATTTAATGTATGGGTTGTCCGGGAATCCAACCCACTAGACTTACAGTCACGTCTATATTTAATGTATGGTTTGTCCAGGAATCCAACCCACTAGACTTACTGTAACGTCTATATTTAATATATGGGTGGTCCAGGAATCCAACCCACTAGACTTACAGTCACGTCTATATTTAATGTATGGGTGGTCCAGGAATCCAACCCACTAGACTTACTGTAACGTCTATATTTAATGTATGGGTGGTCCGGGAATCCAACCCACTAGACTTACAGTCACGTCTATATTTAATGTATAGGTTTGTCCAGGAATCCAACCCACTAGACTTACTGTAACGTCTATATTTAATATATGGGTGGTCCAGGAATCCAACCCACTAGACTTACAGTCACGTCTATATTTAATGTATGGGTGGTCCAGGAATCCAACCCACTAGACTTACTGTAACGTCTATATTTAATGTATGGGTGGTCCGGGAATCCAACCCACTAGACTTACAGTCACGTCTATATTTAATGTATGGGTTGTCCGACTCTCCTGGCACCGTAAGCCATGCTCTACCAACTAAGCACTTCTCTTTTCTTTTCCTTGAGGTTTTTATATCTGTCTCTTCTCATCCTGTGGTCTTGACTTCTTATGGAGGATATAGGCTTGCCGCTAGAGCTCATAAGGACAACGTCAGAAGATGGAAAGTCAGGTCAGAGTCTCTGTCTCTCTTTCTGTCCTGATGCGGGGAAAACATTGAATAATAAGTGAATCTTCAACCTAGCACGGCTGCCAGAGTCAACACAGTGTACAATGGTGGCTGTGATCGCTGTGGCTGTGATCACTCTTCAATCAACGTGTTGAAATGTCTCCGCAGCATATAAACCGGACCGAAGCCAAAGTCCTGCTCTACAATAGATTTGGTTGTCTTTCCTCGCAGCAGGCATTCACATATCTATTAAATGGAAAAACAGCTAATGTTGTTTCTTTCATCCGTGATTCCGGGAGTGTCTTTTATTTTTGTGTTTAATCTGAGGCTCCGTCTCTCCCCGTGGAGGGAAAATAAATGATGAAAGGTGTCGCGGTTCTGTCGGTTCTCTGTGTGCTCTAGAACGTGTAGAAACGTGTAGACCTGTGTCCTCAGAGAGGGGTCCAGTGGGGTCTGGGTTTAAGACTGAGGCATCTGTTCCACGAACGCATACACACGCACACAGACACAGGACCAGAAGATCCCTCGGAGCGCGATACATACGACCAGGTAGTCCCTGATAAGACTGATCACTGGGTCCATGTATCCTGTGTAGGGTTGCAAAATTCTGGTAACTTTCCCAAAATTCCCAAGTTTTCCAGAAATTCTTGTTGGAAGATTCCTGGAATTACGAGGGAATAAGCAGGAATTATGGGAATCCTCCAAACAGGACGAACCAGGGAATTTCTGGTAAACCAGGGAATTCTGGGGAAGTTACTGGAATTTTGCAACCCTAGTCCTGTGAAACTGGATTTCACGACCAGGTAGTCCCTGATAAGACTGATCACTGGGTCCATGTGTCCTGTGTAACTGGATATCACGACACAAGGTGTGCCTTACATCTTTGTTTGAATTCTACAGGGAAGAAATTGACAAGCTCAGTTCACTGCATGTGTCCAGAGATTGTCCGAAGGTGCTTAGATATCCTAAAAGGAAGTGTGGAAGGTGCTAAAGATTTCTGGCATAATCCCCAATGGATTGACTGGGATGTTAGATGTTTAGCATTAAACCTATCACGATCTTCCATAAATAAGTGTTGTATTAGATTATGATCTCAGAGACATGACCAATGCCTTCATCAGTACTGTCCATCCCCTCCCTCCCGCCCACATACACACGCCGAGGGAATTCATGTGTGTTATCATCATAGCTGTGTACATACCGCCACAAACAAACACAAAGGTGGCACTCAGCGAAATGTACAAGAACGTTAGCCAGCAAGAATCCTCTCACCCAGAATCAGTCTTTATTGTCTTGGGTGACTTTAACCAAGCAAGTAAAAATTTTTTCAAATTATGTTAATATCACCAACATGTATCCTGCCGCACGAGAGGTAACAACGTACTGGATGGACCATGTATATACAAACATCTGTGAATCGTACAAAGCCATCCCCCATCCCGATTTTGGCCAATCAGATCACGCCTCTCTGTTCCTACTCCCCGCCTACAAGCAGCAACTCAAGATGGAGCCACCAACAGAGAGTAGTGAGGGGCTGGACAGAGGGGGCAGACCCAATGCTGCAGGACTGTTTTAAGAATACTGATTGGAATATTTTCAAAGATTCATCCACCCAGGACTCATCCATCAACATTGAGGAATACATGTCAGTTGGGCTCCCGAGTGGCACAGTGGTCTAAGGCACTGCATCGCAGTGCTAGAGGTGTCACTACAGGCCCTGGTTTGATCCCGGGCTGTATCACAACCGGCCGTGATAGGGAGTCCGGGTTAGAGGAGGGTTTGGCCGGGGTTGGCCGTCATTGTAAATAAGAATTTGTTCTTAACTGACTTGCCTAGTTAAATAAAGGTTAAATACAATTCTCACTAGGAAATGTGTTGAAGATCTTGTACTGACAATAACAATCTGGACATTCCCCAACCAAAAACCCTGGATAAACGGAGATATCCGTACCATCTTTTTCAAGACCTCTGCAATCCGCCCTGGCATGCTGTCAATTAACTACTGGGCCACATCCTGACTGATGGCAGCCCATTCTTGCATAATCAATGCTTGGAGTTTGTCAGAATTTGTGAGGTTTTGTTTGTCCATCCACCTCTTGAGGATTGACCACAAGTTCTCAATGGGATGGAGAGTTTCCTGGCCATGGACCAAAGATATTGGTGTATTGTTCCCCGAGCCACTTAGTTATCACTTTTACCTTATGGCAAGGTGCTCCATCATGCTGGAAAAGGCATTGTTTGTCACCAAACTGTTCCTTGATTGTTGGGAGAGAGAAGTTGCTCTCGGAGGATGTGTTGGTACCATTCTTTATTCATGGATGTGTTCTTAGGCAAAATTGTGAGTGAGCCCACTCCCTTGGCTGAGAAGCAACCCCACACATGAATGGTCTCAGGATGCTTTACTGTTGGCATGACACAGGACTAATGGTAGCGCTCACCTAATGGTAGCTTTTTCCGGATGCCCCAAACCATCGGAAAGGGGATTTATCAGAGAAAATAACTTTACCCCAGTCCTCAGCAGTCCAATCCCTGTATCTTTTGCAGAATATCAGTCTGTCCCTGATGTTTTTCCTGGAGAGAAGTGGCTTCTTTGCTGCCCTTCTTGACACCAGGCCATCCTCCAAAAGTCTTCGCATCACTGTGCATGCAGATGCACTCACACCTATTTCCGTCCCTTCCTCCATCCCTCCTTCTCTCTCTCCCTCCATCCCACCGTGTCTCTCTCCTCTGTCCCTCCCTCCCTCCGTCTCTCTCTCTCTCCATCCATCCCTCCCTCCCTCCTTCTCTCTCTCCCTTCGTCCCTCTCTCCCTCCCTCCGTCTCTCTCTCCCTCCCTACCCTCCCTCCTAATCTCTGTCCCTCCATTCCTCCTTCTCTCTCTCCCTCTGTCCCTCCCTCCTTCCATATCTCTCTCCATCCCTCCAACCCAGCAGCTGCTTTTTCTCCATGTAGAGGAGAGAGGCTTCAAAGTAAATAGGTGTGTTCATGCTCCATACAGCTGGCCACAAGAGGGATCTTAACACGAAAGAAAGAGAAAGAGACAAATTTGACCCCAATATCAACCGTGGGATATGCGTCAACAGCAACCTTGGGAAAATCCTCTGCATTATCATTAACAGCAGACTCTGACATTTCCTCAGTGAAAACAATGTACTGAGCAAATGTCAAATTGGCTTTTTACCAAATTATCATACGACAGACCACGTATTCACCCTGCACACCCTCACTGACAAACAAACCAAAACAAATCAAATCAAATGTATTTATAAAGCCCTTCTTACATCAGCTGATGTCACAGAGTGCTGTACAGAAACCCAGCCTAAAACCCCCAAACAGCAAGCAATGCAGGTGTAGAAGCACAGTGGCTAGGAAAAACTCCCTAGAAAGGCCAAAACCTAGGAAGAAACCTAGAGAGGAACCAGGCTGTGAGGGGTGGCCAGTCCTCTTCTGGCTGTGCCGGGTGCAGATTATAACAGAACATGGACAAGATTTTAAAATGTTCATAAAACAGGCAGAACAGTTGAAACTGGAGAAGCAGCACGACCAGGTGGACTCGGGACAAAGGCAAAGGCAAAGTCTTCTCATGCTTTGTTGATTTCAAAAAAGCCTTCAACTCAATTTGGCAGTCTGCTATACAAATTGATGGAAAGTGGTGTTGGGGGGAAAACACACAACATTATTAAATCCATGAACACAAACAACAAGTGTGCGGTTAAAATTAGCAAAAAACACACACATTTCTTCCCACAGGGCCGTGGGGTGAGACAGGGATGCAGCTTAAGCCCCACCCTCTTCAACATATATATAAAAACGAATTGGCAAGGGCACTACAAAAGTCTGCAGCACCCGGCCTCACCCTAACAGAATCTGAAGTCAAATGTCTACTGTTTGCTGATGATCTGGTGCTTCTGTCCCCAACCAAGGAGGGCCTACAGCAGCACCTAGATCTTCTGCACAGATTCTGTCAGACCTGGGCCCTGACAGTAAATCTCAGTAAGACCAAAATAATGGTGTTCCAAAAAAGGTCCAGTCGCCAGGAACACAAATACAAATTCCATCTAGACACTGTTGCCATAAAGCACACAAAAAACTATACATACCTTGGCCTAAACATCAGCGCCACAGGTAACTTCCACAAAGCTGTGAATGATCTGAGAGACAAGGCAAGAAGGGCATTCTATGCCAACAAAAGGACCATACAATTTGACATACCAATTAGGATCTGGATAAAAATACTTGAATCAGTTATAGAACCCATTGCCTTTTATGGTTGTGAGGTCTGGGGTTCGCTCACCAGCCAAAAATTCACACCAAATTGAGACTCAGAATTGCAGAAGAGATGCAGAATTCTGCAAAAATATCCTCTGTGTACAATGTAAAACACCAAATAATGCATGCAGAGCAGAATTAGTCCGATACCCGCCAATGATCAAAATCCAGAAAAGAGCCGTTAAATTCTACAACCACCTAAAAGAAAGTGATTCCCAAACATTCCATAACAAAGCCATCACCTACAGAGAGATGAACCTGGAGAAGAGTCTCCTAAGCAAGCTGGTCCTGGGGTTCTGCTCACAAACACAAATAGACCCCACAGAGCACCAGGACAGCAACACAATTAGACCCAACCAAATCACGAGAAAACAAAAAGATAATTACTTGACACATTGGAAAGAATTAACAAAAAACAAAAAAAACTCAGCAAACTAGAATGCTATTTGGCCCTAAACATAGAGTACACAGTTTCAGAATACCTGACCACTGAGACTGACCCAAACTTAAGGAAAGCTTTCACTATGTACAGACTCAGTGAGCATAGCCTTGCTATTGAGAAAGGCCGCCGTAGGCAAATGTGCCCACTGCCCACAAAATGAGGTGGAAACTAAGCTGCACTTCCTAACCTCCTGCCCAATGTATGACCATATTAGAGACTCATATTTCCCTCAGATTACACAGACCCACAAAGAATTAGAAAACAAACCCGATTTTGATAAACTCCCATATCTACTGAGTGAAATACCACAGTGTGCCGTCACAGCAGCAAGATTTGTGACCTGTTGCCACAAGAAAAGGTAAACCAGTGAAGAACAAACACCATTGTAAATACAACCCATGTTTCTTTCTTTATTTTTCCTTTTGTAGTTTAACCCTTTGCACATCGTTACAACACTGTATATATACACAATATGACACTTGAAATGTCTCTTCTTTTTCAAACTTCTGTGAGTGTAATGTTTGCTGTTAATTTTTATTGTTTATTTCACTTTTTGTATAGTATTTACTTCACTTGCTTTGGCAATGTTAACATATGTTTCCCATGACAATAAAGCCCCTTGAATTGAATTGCATTTGTTATAATACAAAAGTTAAATAGGAATTTAGCAACATTACATATTTTTAAAATCTGTTCATATTACACTTTTTAAAGCATTTTCTGACAAGCGAGCACTTCGATATGGTCATTTTCACGTTTTCAATATAGAACGGGAAAGCGGCCATCCATTTTGGACAATTGATAGACATTGCAGTGAATAAAATCGAATAAAAACATCTGTCTCGTCCAGGATCGGACTCTGCACCACAGCCAATCAGAGATACAGTAGGCCTTTATGCAAACAAGCCATTTGCCACACGGGCCTGTCATCATTCACTTTGAACTGGACTGTGTGTTTACAGGCAGTCGGGCCTGTCATCATTCACTTTGAACTGGACTGTGTGTTTACAGGCAGTAGGGCCTGTCATCATTCACTTTGAACTGGACTGTGTGTTTACAGGCAGTAGGGCCTGTCATCATTCACTTTGAACTGGACTGTGTGTTTACAGGCAGTCGGGCCTGTCATCATTCACTTTGAACTGGACTGTGTGTTTACAGGCAGTTGGGCCTGCCATCATTCACTTTGAACTGGACTGTGTGTTTACAGGCAGTCGGGCCTGTCATCATTCACTTTGAACTGGACTGTGTGTTTACAGGCAGTTGGGCCTGCCATCATTCACTTTGAACTGGACTGTGTGTTTACAGGCAGTTGGGCCTGCCATCATTCACTTTGAACTGGACTGTGTGTTTACAGGCAGTTGGGCCTGCCATCCTTCACTATGAACTGGACTGTGTGTTTACAGGAAGTAGCAACAGCACGACATTAGGTCATTAGAACGCATTCGCCCAAAAATACATTTCTCCAAATATGTAAATACCACGTGAGTCCTCTTACATTTGGGAACTTTACAGTCCTATTGATCTAACAACCATGAAAAGGTAGGCTCTCTCTCCATCACTTTTTCAGCTAGTTGGCCGTCAAAATCACACTAATGATGGAGAGTTGTAATCTCCTCTTCCTTCTACATCTAGCCTGCCAATGCATGCTTGTCCCAACCAAGCACCCGAGCTAACTGGCTAAAGTTGGCTAGCTTGCTAGCTAGCTACTTCCAGACACAAATGAGAGAACACCTCACGCTGACCATTTTACTCGCCGTAGCAGAGCTGGTTAGGCTGTTTACATGTTATCCAGAGCTGGTTGGGCTGTTTTCATGTTATCCAGAGCTGGTTAGGCTGTTTTCATGTTATCCAGAGCTGGTTAGGCTGTTTACATGTTATCCAGAGCTGGTTAGGCTGTTTTCATGTTATCCAGAGCTGGTCAGGCTGTTTTCATGTTATCCAGAGCTGGTTAGGCTGTTTACATGTTATCCAGAGCTGGTTAGGCTGTTTTCATGTTATCCAGAGCTGGTTAGGCTGTTTTCATGTTATCCAGAGCTGGTTAGGCTGTTTGCATGTTATCCAGAGCTGGTTAGGCTGTTTGCATGTTATCCAGAGCTGGTTAGGTTGTTTACATGTTATCCAGAGCTGGTTAGTCTGTTTTCATGTTATCCATAGCTGGTTAGGCTGTTTTCATGTTATCCAGAGCTGGTTAGGCTGTTTGCATGTTATCCAGAGCTGGTTAGGCTGTTTACATGTTATCCAGAGCTGGTTAGTCTGTTTTCATGTTATCCAGAGCTGGTTAGGCTGTTTTCATGTTATCCAGAGCTGGTCAGGCTGTTTTCATGTTATCCAGAGCTGGTTAGGCTGTTTGCATGTTATCCAGAGCTGGTTAGGCTGTTTACATGTTATCCAGAGCTGGTTAGGCTGTTTGCATGTTATCCAGAGCTGGTTAGGCTGTTTACATGTTATCCAGAGCTGGTTAGGCTGTTTACATGTTATCCAGAGCTGGTTAGGCTGTTTGCATGTTATCCAGAGCTGGTTAGGCTGTTTGCATGTTATCCAGAGCTGGTTAGGTTGTTTACATGTTATCCAGAGCGTTCTTGACTAACTATTAAACAAAAATTGTCTACGTTTACTGACACCGGTCATATTAAGCAGGTATTGCGAGTTTGTAAATTAATCAGTTGTTCTGCGCTCTGGCACACTCAGACGAGAGAGTTCTGTAATCGGAGTAGATAACCAGAGTGAATTTTGCGAACACAAGAGATGCTAACTGGATAACAGTCGTTCCAAGTTCTTGCTAGCTGACCAAAGGACACCTGCGTCTCTAGCTGTAGCCACCGAAAAAATTATATGAGGGTGGGAAAAAGTCAGTCACTCACCCACTCGTCCAATGACATGACACCCTCCCAGCAGCTAGCGAGCTAACGTTAGGCTCCTTGTTTTTTAGACAGATATCATGTCTGTTTGTTTCATATCTGCAAAGTAGTTCAAACGCTGTCAGTTCCACTCGAACCATTTCGGGTGGTGACACCATCACAGAGCCAAGCAGGAAACATTAGCTTGACTTAAATCTGACTCAAAGCCTGTAAATGAAAACAAAAAAACCTTAAAAAACAGATTCGGTAAAAAAATAAACAGGAAAGGGTGTATCTACTTGCGCTCAGTGGGTGGGGTTTCTGAAAGGTAAATAAACTGAAATGATTCAATGTTTTTTCTCTGTTAATAAGTGGCCACTGATAAGTAGATCTGAGTAGCCTAAAGACTGAGGGGTGACCTTACCCTGTGGCTGACCAAACCCGAACCCTAGGGATGACCTAACCCTAGGGGTGACCTAACCCATAACCTGACTCGTTATGTCTAGGGGTCCTAGCTACATGGTCTGTAACCTGACTCATTATGTCTAGGGGTCCTAGCTACATGGTCTGTAATCTGACTCGTTATGTCTATGGGTCCTAGCTACATGGTCTGTAACCTGACTCATTATGTCTAGGGGTCCTAGTTACATGGTCTGTAACC
>CM059801.1:38582500-38767500 GCA_030435695.1 Brachymystax lenok tsinlingensis
CACCATGTCCTAACACTATGTCCTAACACTATGTCCTAACACCATGTGCTAACACCATGTCCTAACACCATGTCCTACCACTATGTCCTAACACCATGTCCTACCACTGTGTCCTAACACTATGTCCTAACACTAACTTTCCCCCATGTCATAACACTGTGTCCTAACACTATGTCCTAACACTAACTTTCCCCCATATCATAACACTGTGTCCTAACACTATGTCCTAACACTGTGTCCTAACACTATGTCCTAACACTGTGTCCTAACACTATGTCCTAACACCATGTCCTAACACTATGTCCTAACACTATGTCCTAACACTATGTCCTAACACCATGTCCTAACACTATGTCCTAACACCATGTCCTAACACCATGTCCTAACACCATGTCCTAACACCGTGTCCTAACACTATGTCCTAACACTATGTCCTACCACTGTGTCCTAACACTATGTCCTAACACTATGTCCTAACACCGTGTCCTAACACTATGTCCTAACACCATGTCCTAACACCGTGTCCTAACACTATGTCCTAACACCATGTCCTAACACCATGTCCTAACAGTATGTCCTTTAAAAAACATGGGCTGGTGCATACCCAGAAAAATTACTTTGTGTGGAGGTGCTGACTAATGGCGAATAAACTATAAACTATCAAAAGAAAGTCGCACACTCCATGTATAAACTCCCAGTAATTTAATGGGTGTTTACCAACGTTTCAGCATCACTGTGCCTTCCTCAGGGTGATGTCATGAATACTTGAACCAGGTTATGTAGACAAACAGTGCAATTAGTGCAACCAATGACAATAGGGAGGGGTGTGTCATAATGATTAAGATAATTAAAATGAATTAGTGAAACTGTTAAAAAAAAACAATAGTTTATGGCATATTAAATATGTTATTGTTATCATATAGAAACATAATTAAATATTGTACTTCATATTAGCATCAACATACATTATTGTTTAATTCAATTTCACAGAATTGTTTCGTATTTCATTTCATATTTGTTCCATGTAATCTTTTGGTTCAACCTTAATGTATAATGAGCACCATCAACAGGGGGAACATATTGGTTGTACACTGATAAGCTGTAGAAAGAATATATCAATTCATAAGACTTGTTCATAAAAGAAAGAATTGTTCATAAGAAGGGCCTGAGATCAAAGTCAATATTCAGACCACTAGGGGTCAGTGTTTTTAGATAGGATATCCAGTAAGCCTCCCTTTGTAGTAGTAGGATCTCGATGTTACCTCCTCTCCTTGGTAGAGCAACATGCTCAATGCCTGTGTATCTGAGGGAGGTGATTGGATGGTTAGCTTCAACAAAGTGAGCTGCTACTGGATAGTCAATGTTCTGACACCTGATTGAGCTGCGGTGTTCAGCTATGCATTGTTTTAATTGTCTTTTCGTTTGTCCTAACACTATGTCCTAACACAACATTTCCCCCATGTCCTAACACTATGTCCTAACACTATGTCCTAACACTATGTCCAAACACCCTGTCCTAACACCATGTCCTAACACTATGTCCTAACACTATGTCCTAACATCCTGTCCTAACACCATGTCCTAACACTATGTCCTAACCCAAAATTTCCCCCATGTCCTAACACTTATTCCTAACACTATGTCCTAACACTATGTCCTAACACAAAATTTCCCCCATGTCCTAACACTATGTCCTAACACTATGTCCTAACACCCTGTCCTAACACCATGTCCTAACACCATGTCCTAACACTATGTCCTAACACCATGTCCTAACACTATGTCCTAACACCCTGTCCTAACACCATGTCCTAACACTATGTCCTAACACAAAATTTTCCCCATGTCCTAACACTATGTCCTAACATTATGTCCTAACACAAAATTTCCCCCATGTCCTAACACTATGTCCTAACATTATGTCCTAACACCCTGTCCTAACACTATGTCCTAACACTATGTCCTAACACAAAATTTCCCCCATGTCCTAACACTATGTCCTAACACTGTGTCCTAACACCCTGTCCTAACACCATGTCCTAACACTATGTCCTAACACCGTGTCCTAACACTGTGTCCTAACACCATGTCCTAACACCCTGTCCTAACACCCTGTCCTAACACCATGTCCTAACACTATGTCCTAACACTAACTTCCCCCTTATCATAACACACATATCTATTCTACTGCCATTTACTTTATGTTCCTCTTCTTATATTGTATTATTTCTTATTGTTGTCGCACTGTGGAGAAGGAGCATGCAAGTAAGCGTTTAGTTGGACGGTGTATACCATGTGTATCCTGTACATACGACTAATGAAACTTGAATTACACACACACACACACACACACACACACACACACACACACACACACACACACACACACACACACACACACACACACACACACACACACACACACACACACACACACACACACACACACACACACACACACACACACACACACACACACACACACACAGAGAGAGAGAGAGCCTGGTCTTTAATGAGTAGCATTCCTCCTGTCTGAGAGGGAGAGATGGCTGCTCCTCCTGTCTGAGGGGAATAGATGGCTGCTCCTCAGTCCTTTAATTTGTGCCTTTGATTTTGGCTCCCCCTAATCACCCCCTCTCTCTCCAGCGACACTGAGTCTGTGTGTGTGTGTGTGTATCAGGGAAGGGGGCTGGGCGATTCACACATGTGTTTTTGGGTGTTCAAGGGCAGGCCACATGTTTCAGAAGTACTATTTGCCTTGGAAGCTGGTTCTGGAGGAGACTAAGCGTGATAGTCAAGCTGGTTCTGGAGGAGACTAAACGTGATAGTCAAGCTGGTTCTGGAGGAGACTAAACGTGATAGTGAAGCTGGTTCTGGAGGAGACTAAACGTGATAGTCAAGCTGGTTCTGGAGGAGACTAAGCGTGATAGTCAAGCTGGTTCTGGAGGAGACTAAGCGTGATAGTCAAGCTGGTTCTGGAGGAGACTAAACGTGATAGTCAAGCTGGTTCTGGAGGAGACTAAACGTGAGAGTCAAGCTGGTTCTGGAGGAGACTAAACGTGATAGTCAAGCTGGTTCTGAAGGAGACTAAACGTGATAGTCAAGCTTGTTCTGGAGGAGACTAAACGTGATAGTCAAGCTGGTTCTGGAGGAGACTAAACGTGATAGTCAAGCTGGTTCTGGAGGAGACTAAACGTGATAGTCAAGCTGGTTCTGAAGGAGACTAAACGTGATAGTCAAGCTTGTTCTGGAGGAGACTAAACGTGATAGTCAAGCTGGTTCTGAAGGAGACTAAACGTGATAGTCAAGCTTGTTCTGGAGGAGACTAAGCGTGATAGTCAAGCTGGTTCTGGAGGATACTAAACGTGAGAGTCAAGCTGGTTCTGAAGGAGACTAAACGTGATAGTCAAGCTGGTTCTGGAGGAGACTAAACGTGATAGTCAAGCTGGTTCTGGAGGAGACTAAACGTGATAGTCAAGCTGGTTCTGGAGGAGACTAAACGTGATAGTCAATGTTTTTCTACTTCCTCTGCCCTGCAGTAGGAATACAGACAAGACAGAGGTAGTTAAGGAACTTGTTGAACTAAAAGGGGTGATGATTTTAAAGCCAAGCGAACCGTTGTGTTCTAGAGTTATTGGTCAGCAAAGAGAACCGTTGGGTTCTAGAGTTATAGGTCAGCAAAGAGAACCGTTGGGTTCTAGGGTTATAGGTCAGCAAAGAGAACCGTTGGGTTCTAGGATTATAGGTCAGCAAAGCGAGCCGTTGGGTTCTAGAGTTATAGGTCAGCAAAGAGAACCGTTGGGTTCTAGGGTTATAGGTCAGCAAAGAGAACCGTTGGGTTATAGGGTTATAGGTCAGCAAAGCGAGCCGTTGGGTTATAGGGTTATAGGTCAGCAAAGAGAACCGTTGGGTTATAGGTCAGCAAAGAGAACCGTTGGGTTCTAGGGTTATAGGTCAGCAAAGAGAACCGTTGGGTTCTAGGGTTATAGGTCAGCAAAGCGAACCGTTGGGTTCTAGAGTTATAGGTCAGCAAAGCGAGCCGTTAGGTTCTAGGGTTATAGGTCAGCAAAGAGAACCGTTGGGTTATAGGTCAGCAAAGAGAACCGTTGGGTTCTAGGGTTATAGGTCAGCAAAGAGAACCGTTGGGTTATAGGGTTATAGGTCAGCAAAGAGAACCGTTGGGTTATAGGTCAGCAAAGAGAACCGTTGGGTTATAGGGTTATAGGTCAGCAAAGCGAGCCGTTGGGTTATAGGGTTATAGGTCAGCAAAGAGAACCGTTGGGTTATAGGTCAGCAAAGAGAACCGTTGGGTTATAGGGTTATAGGTCAGCAAAGAGAACCGTTGGGTTCTAGGGTTATAGGTCAGCAAAGAGAACCGTTGGGTTCTAGGGTTATAGGTCAGCAAAGAGAACCGTTGGGTTCTAGGGTTATAGGTCAGCAAAGGGAACCGTTGGGTTCTAGGGTTATAGGTCAGCAAAGGGAACTGTTGGGTTCTAGGGTTATAGGTCAGCAAAGAGAACCGTTGGGTTATAGGGTTATAGGTCAGCAAAGAGAATGTATTTATTTAATTTATTTATTATTTGTATTTATTTAGTTACTCCAAATAGAGGTATTGGAATCTAGAATATGTTCTAACTTGTTTGGAAGTTTTGGATGGTTAATGAGGTGTGGCTGAGTCAAATAGGAATCCTGACTTAATGAAGTGGTGATTAAAGAGCTCAGCCATGCGCTCCTTGTCAGTAACAACCACATCATCAACTTTAAGGGACACGGGCAGCTGTGAGGAGGAGGGTTTATTCTCCAGGTCTTTAACCGTTTTCCAGAACTTCTTGGGGTTAGACACACAGAGAGAGAACTGCTCCTTAAAAGTAACTAACTTTGGCCAGTCAGCCTGAGTATGCGTGTGCCGAGCCAAATGGTGTTCTTGAGGTGGAGTAACTCTGCCAGATCACAGTCGAACCAGGGGCTGAACCTGTTTTTAATTCAAATTTTCTTTATGGGGGCGTGCTTGTTAACAATACCACTGAAAATATCAAAAATGAAGGTCCAAATATCTTCGACAGAGGGGATTGAGCTGATTCTATACCAATTTACAGAGGTCAGGTCATGAAGGAAGGCTTGCTCATTCAAGTTTTTCAGCAAGCGTCTATGACAAATCAGGACAGGTCGTTTAACTGAGCAGCCATTACGAACACAGGCTGTAAAACAGTGATCATTAAGGTCATTACAGGAAACACCAGACTGATACCTATCAGGATTATTTGTGAGGATAACATCAAGGAGGGTAGCCTTTTCTGGGTGTTTGGAGTCATACCTTGTGGGATTTGTAATAACCTGAGAGAGATTTAGGGAGTCAAGTTGTTTTAAGACTAGGTCAGGTGGTTTAACCTTTTACTTCAGTGTCAAACAGAGTGTTTCTTGGTATTCTTAAACAAATCTACTTTGAAACAAAAGTATACATCTCACACACATGGTTATGGTCTTTAAAAAAAGAAGACACCTGTACCATGTCAGATATAGAGTTGAAATGTATTATATTTTGAGTTTGCATCCCAATATTACACTTTATATACATCACAGAAGACCGTAATATAACAACACTGTTTGACGTAGAAACACAGCAGTTTTTTTTTTGACTAATGTTTTGTTAACAATGAAATTCTGAAAAATATTAACCACATTCCACCCATGAGGCCACTAGGTCATTTGACAGCAGGAAATAGCTATAAATGTGCATGTACCAGTTTAGGTCACCTAGCAGGACAAATTCTGACTTGGTGTAAGGGGCAGGGAGAGAGCTTAGGGCAGGTAGGGTACAGGCCGGTGCTGATGGAGGACGATAACACCCAGCAACAGTCAACTAAAAGCTATTTGAAAGTTTACTGCTTAAAACCAGCGAAATCAAATTGTTTGTGCGCAGACTTGATGGAGACAACCGAGCACTGAAGGTGTTCCTTGGTATAGACTGCCACTTCACCAGCTTTGGAAGATCTGTCTTGCCCGAGAACGGTTATAATCAAAAGGTGTTCAGAACAGTCTGTCTTAACCTTGTCTCAGGGATGATACAATGGCGGCGGAGGAAATGGCTGCTGTTTTACAGCCTCCTAAAACCAATTGTGCTATTGTGTGGGTTTGTTATGCGTTATTTGTAACTTATTTTGTACATAATGTTTCCGCCACCGTCTCTTATGACCGAAAAGAGCTTCTGGATATCAGGACAGCGATTACTCACCTCGTACTGGACAAAGATTTTTTTTTTCTTTAACGAGTCGGACGCAAAGGATTTACTTCAGACACCGGACAAGGCCCAAATCCCTGTCATTCGCATGAAGTGGAGACAGCGATATCGGGGACGTAGGTCGGGGTGCCTTGTAAGGATCCGACGGCGGAGTGGGTAATCCGCCTCTACCATCAGTCCTATTAGCCAACGGGCAACCATTGGATAACATACTGGATGAGCTCCGATCAAGAATATCCTACCAACGGGACATTAAAAACTATAACATCTTATGTTTCACAGAGTCGTGGCTGAACGACGACATGGATAACATACAGCTGGCTGGGTTTACGCTGCATCTGCAAGATAGAACAGCTGCCTCCGGTAAGACAAGGGGTGGCGGTCTGTGTCTATTTGTAAATAACAGCTGGTGCACAAAATCTAATATTAAGGAAGTCTCAAGGTCACCTGAGGTAGAGTATCTCATGATAAGCAGTAGACCACACTATTTACCAAGAGATCTTTCATCTATATTTTTCGTAGCTGTCTCTTTACCACCACAAACCAATGCTGGCCCTAAGACCACACTCAACGAGCTGTATAAGGCCATGAGCAAACAAGAAAATGCTCATCCAGAGACGGTGCTCCTAGTGGACGGGGACTTTAATAACACAGGCAAACTTAAATCCGTTTTACCTCATTTCTACCAGCATGTACTGTAACATGTGCAACCAGAGGGGAAAAAAACTCTAGACCACCTTTACCCCACACACAGAGACGCATAAAAAGCTCTCCCACGCTCTCCATTTGGCAAATCTGACCATAACTCTATCCTCCTGATTCCTGCTTACAAGCAAAAACTAAAGCAGGAAGTACCAGTGACTCGCTCAATACAGAAGTGGTCAGATGAGGCAAATGCTGTTTTGCTAGCACAGACTGGAACATGTTCTTCCGATGGCATTGAGCAGTGCACCACATCAGTCACTGGCTTCATCAATAAGTGCATGGATGACGTTGTCCCCACAGTGACCCTACGTACATACCCCAACCAGAAGCCATGGATTACAGGCAACATTCGAACTGAGCTAAAGGGTAGAGATGCTGCTGAGTGGGACTCTAACTTGGACGCTTATAAGAAATCCCTCTATGCCCTCTGACGAACCATCAAACAGGCAAAGCGTCAACACAGGACTAAGATTGAATCGTACTACACCGGCTCCGACGCTTGTTGTATGTGTCAGGGCTTGCCAACTATTACGGACTACAAAGGGAAGCACAGCCACGAGCTGCGCAGTGACACGAGCCTAACAGGTGAGCTAGATGACTTCTATGCACGCTTCGAGGCAAGCAACACTGAAGCATGCATGAGAGCACAAGCTGTTCCGGACGACTGTGTGATCATGTAGCCGATGTGAGTAAGACCTTTAAACTGGTCAAAATTGACAAGGCCGCAGGGCCTGACGGATGACCAGGATGTGTACTCCGAGCATGCGCTGACCAACTGGCAAGTGTCTTCACTGACATTTTCAACCTGTCCCTGACCAAGTCTGTAATACCAACATGTTTCAAGCAGACCACCATAGTCCCTGTGCCCAAGAACACCAAGGTAACCTGCCTAAATGACTACCGATACGTAGCACTCACGTCTGTAGCTATGAAAGGCTGGTCATGGCACACATCAACACCATTATCCCAGAAACACTAGACCCACTCCAATTTGCATACCGCCCCAATAGATCCACCGATGATGCAATCTCTATTGCACTCCACACTGCCCTTTCCCACCTGGACAAAAGGAACACCTACGTGAGAATGTTATTCATTGACTACAGCTCAATATTCAACACCATAGTGCCCTCAAAGCTCATCACTAAGCTAAGGACCCTGGGACTAAACACCTCCATTTGAAACTGGATCCAGGACTTCCTGACGGGCCGCCCCCAGATGGTAAGGGTAGGTAACAACACATCTGCCATGCTGATCCTCAACACAGGGGCCCCTCAGGGGTGGGTGCTCAGTCGCATCCTGTACTCCCTGTTCACCCATGACTGCATGGCCAGGTACGACTCCAACACCATCATTAAGTTTGCCGACGACACAACCGTGGTAGGCCTGATCATCGACAACGATAAGACAGCCTGTAGGGAGGAGGTCAGAGAACTGGCAGTGTGGTGCCAGGATAACAACCTCTCCCTCAACGTGATCAAGACAAAGGAGATTATTGTGGACTACAGGAAAAGGAGGGCCGAGCACGCCCCCATTCTCATCAATGGAGCTGTAGTGGAGCAGGTTGAGAGCTTCAAGTTCTTTGGTGTCCACATCCCCAACGAACTATCATGGTCCAAACACACCAAGACATGAAGAGGGCATGAAAACGCCTTTCCCCCTCAGGAGACTGAAAATATTTGGCATGGGTCCTCAGATCCTCAAAAGTTTCTACAGCTGCACCATCGAGAGCATCCTGACTGGTTGCATCACTGACTGGTATGGCAACTGCTCGGCCTCCGACTGCAAGGCACTAGACTGGTCAGGGTGTACACTAGCAACAGTAGACTGGTCAGGGTGTACACTAGCAACAGTAGACTTGTCAGGGTGTACACTAGAAACAGTAGACTTGTCAGGGTGTACACTAGAAACAGTAGACTGGTCAGGGTGTACACTAGCAACGGTAGACTGGTCAGGGTGTACACTAGCAACAGTAGACTGGTCAGGGTGTACACTAGCAACAGTAAACTGGTCAGGGTGTACACTAGCGACAGTAGACTGGTCAGGGTGTACGTTAGCAACAGTAGACTGGTCAGGGTGTACACTAGCAACAGTAGACTGGTCAGGGTGTACACTAGCAACAGTAGACTGGTCAGGGTGTACACTAGAAACAGTAGACTGGTCAGGGTGTACACTAGCAACAGTAGACTGGTCAGGGTGTACACTAGCAACAGTAGACTGGTCAGGATGTACACTAGCAACAGTAAACTGGTCAGGGTGTACACTAGCGACAGTAGACTGGTCAGGGTGTACGTTAGCAACAGTAGACTGGTCAGGGTGTACACTAGCAACAGTAGACTGGTCATGGTGTACACTAGCAACAGTAAACTGGTCAGGGTGTACACTAGCAACAGTAGACTGGTCAGGGTGTACGTTAGCAACAGTTGACTGGTCAGGGTGTACACTAGCAACAGTAGACTGGTCAAGGTGTACACTAGCAACAGTAGACTGGTCAGGGTGTACACTAGCAACAGTAGACTGGTCAGGATGTACACTAGCAACAGTAGACTGGTCAGGGTGTACACTAGCAACAGTAGACTGGTCAGGGTGTGCGCTAGCAACAGTAGACTGGCTAGGGTGTACGCTAGCAACAGTAGACTGGCTAGGACGTACGCTAGCAACAGTAGACGGGCTAGGGTGTACGCTAGCAACAGTAGATGGGCTAGGGAGTACACTAGCAACAGTAGGCTGGCTAGGGTGTATGCCAGCAACAGTAGACTGGCTAGGACGTACGCTAGCAACAGTAGACGGGCTATGGTGTATGCTAGCAACAGTAGATGGGCTAGGGTGTACGCTAGCAACAGTAGACTGGCTAGGGTGTATGCTAGCAACAGTAGACTGGCTAGGACGTACGCTAGCAACAGTAGACGGGCTAGGGTGTACGCTAGCAACAGTAGATGGGCTAGGGTGTACGCTAGCAACAGTAGGCTGGCTAGGGTGTACGCTAGCAACAGTAGTCGGGCCAGAGTGTAGGCTAGCAACAGTAGACTGGCTAGGATGTACGCTAGCAACTGTAGATGGGCTAGGGTGTATGCTAGCAACAGTGGAAGAGCCAGGGTGTATGCTAGCAACAGTAAACATGATAGGGTGTATGCTAGCAACAGCGGACGGGCTAGGGTGTACACTAGCAACAGTAGACGGGCTAGGGTGTACACTAGCAACAGTAGACTGGCTAGGATGTACACTAGCAACAGTAGACGGGCTAGGGTGTACGCTAGCAACAGTAGCCTGGCTAGGATGTACGCTAGCAACAGTAGACGGGCTAGGATGTACGCTAGAAACAGTGGAAGAGCCAGGGTGTATGCTAGCAACAGTAGACAGGATAGGGTGTATGCTAGCAACAGCGGACGGGCTAGGGTGTACGCTAGCAACAGTAGACTGGCTAGGATGTACGCTAGCAACAGTAGACGGGCTAGGGTGTACGCTAGCAACAGTAGACTGGCTAGGATGTACGCTAGCAACAGTAGACGGGCTAGGGTGTACGCTAGCAACAGTAGACTGGCTAGAATGTACGCTAGCAACAGTAGAAGTGCCAGGGTGTACACTAGCAACAGTAGATGGGCCAGGGTTTACATGCACATTTCCAGATATCATCAGCAGCAATACAATCTAGGCACGGCAGAGGACCAGGAGGGCTCTGCAGTGTTGATTTTTCTATGACATTTGAAAGTGCATCAGATGGCAACAAGATCATATTGTTCAGCAATTTCATCAGGTGACATGAACACAAAGCCGGCGAGAGGTGGTTAGAATGGGATGGGAGGCCAAGAGTCCGTGTAACCGATAGAGAGTCAGAGTCGGGAGTGGGAGAACAAACGTTGTCTGTCCCACGGTCGGGTAAACGAGTAAGTTCATAGTCAACAAAGCGCTCCAGGAGTCATGGAGAAAAATAGCACAAAGCATAATAAAAAACCTGTCAAAACGGCTTGGGGTTAGCCAAATGTTGAAGCTAATAGCATCCCATTATGAGTTAGTTTGTCTGTCTGTCAGCAAACAGAAAACTTG
Source organism: Brachymystax lenok tsinlingensis (assembly GCA_030435695.1). Lineage (NCBI taxonomy): Eukaryota > Metazoa > Chordata > Actinopteri > Salmoniformes > Salmonidae > Brachymystax > Brachymystax lenok. The sequence continues at coordinate 38,593,488 of CM059801.1, forward strand.
GAACTGTGTAAAGGAATATTAATAACTTTTTTCATATGTCTCTCCATGCTTGCAGGTTTGTTAACTAAGTTTAAAGAGGGGGTTCTTGCTCCAAAACATTTTGTGTCATTATTTTGAACATCATTATACAGTATACCTAGTGTGTGTCAGGGGTTGGAACCAAAACTATTTTTCCAATTGTTTTACGTTCCGAGCAGAACCCCAATTTTTTTTCATTCCGGTGTTCTGACCAGAAAAGAATGTTCTGAATCGGTAAAAAAAATAACATTGCTTTTACATTTAGCTCATTAATTTATTTCCCAAAGAGTGGGTTGCCGATAGAACAGGTTGCTGTTGGGTAAAATAGTTGTTGACATGTTTGATTTGTCTTGTGCCTTGTGCAGGTTGGAGATGCAACTGAAATTTCACGGGTGGAGAGAGAGAGAGAGAGAGAGAGAGAGAGAGAGAGAGAGAGAGAGAGAGAGAGAGAGAGAGAGAGAGAGAGACAGAGACAGACAGGTGGATATTGAGGGGCCTCGGCTTGAAGTGCTTTGGAATATGGTCAGGCTATGACTAGCATTATAACGAATTACAGAATTATATAATAGACATTAGGAACATCTTTGCAAGAAAATAATTGTTTTGTTCCCCGAAAAACTAGAGATCACTTTCGTTCCCGGTTCTGTTTCCATTTCTCGGTTTTCGGTTTTGTTCCCTGAACCGGTTCCAACCCTTGGTGTGTGTGCCTGGTGAACAGATGCAGGTGATTAACTCAGGCTACTTCAGAGGAGTAGCCTTTTGAAGTTCAAGTGCTTTTTTGTGACATTTCTCTTTGGAGCCCAGCAACATGTAACCTGAGACAGAGGGAGGGGTGGGGAGAGATGGAGGGAGGGGTAGGGGAGAAATGGAGGGAGGGGGTGGGGTTTGGGGTGAGATGTAGGGAGGGAGGGTGGGGTGGGGAGAGATGGAGGGTGGGGGAGAGATAGAAGGAGGGGTGGGGTGGGGGAGAGATGGAGGGAGGGTGGGGAGAGATGTGGGGTGGGGTTTGGGGTGGTTGAGAGATGGAGGGAGGTGTGGGGTGGGAGAGAGATGGAGGGTGGGGTGGGGAGAGATGGAGGGTGGGGTAGGAGAGAGATGGAGGGCGGGGTGGGATGTTTGAGAGTTGGAGGGAGGGTGGGGTGGGGTAGAGGGGAGAAAGGGTGGAGTGCGGCCGAGGGCCCTAGAAGAGGAATGCTGGAGGTTTGCCTCTAAGCTCCTACAGGTTGCCTCTCTCTCTCTGATGCCCCTCCAAACAGGGCCTCTTCACTGTCTCTGATGCCCCTCCAAACAGGGCCTCTTCACTGTCTCTGATGCCCCTCCAAACAGGGCCTCTTCACTGTCTCTGATGCCCCTCCAAACAGGGCCTCTTCACTGTCTCTAATGCCCGTCCAAACAGAGCCTCTCTCTCTGATGCCCCTCCAAACAGGGCCTTTTCACTGTCTGATGCCACTCCAAACCGGGCCTCTTTGTTGTCTCTGATGCCCCTCCAAACAGGGCCTCTTCACTGTCTCTAATGCCCCTCCAAACAGGGCCTCTTCACTGTCTCTGATGCCCCTCCAAACAGGGCCTCTTCACTGTCTCTAATGCCACTCCAAACAGGGCCTCTTCACTGTCTCTGATGCCACTCCAAACAGGGCCTCTTCACTGTCTCTGATGCACCTCCAAACAGGGCCTCTTCACTGTCTCTGATGCCACTCCAAACAGGGCCTCTTCACTGTCTCTGATGCCCCTCCAAACTGGGCCTCTTCACTGTCTGATGCCCCTCCAAACAGGACCTCTTCACTGTCTGATGCCCCTCCAAACAGGGCCTCTTCACTGTCTCTGATGCCCCTCCAAACAGGGCCTCTCTCTCTGATGCCCCTCCAAACAGGGCCTCTCTCTCTGATGCCCCTCCAAACAGGGCCTCTTCACTGTCTCTGATGCCCCTCCAAACAGGGCCTCTCTCTCTGATGCCCCTCCAAACAGGGCCTCTCTCTCTGATGCCCCTCCAAACAGGGCCTCTTCACTGTCTCTGATGCCCCTCCAAACAGGGCCTCTTCACTGTCTCTGATGCCCCTCCAAACTGGGCCTCTTCACTGTCTGATGCCCCTCCAAACAGGGCCTCTTCACTGTCTGATGCCCCTCCAAACAGGGCCTCTTCACTGTCTGATGCCCCTCCAAACAGGGCCTCTTCACTGTCTGATGCCCCTCCAAACAGGGCCTCTTCACTGTCTCTGATGCCCCTCCAAACAGGGCCTCTTCACTGTCTCTAATGCCAGTCCAAACAGAGCCTCTCTCTCTGATGCCCCTCCAAACAGGGCCTCTTCACTGTCTCTGATGCCGGACCTCTCTCTCTCTCTGATGCCCCTCCAAACAGGGCCTCTTCACTGTCTCTGATGCCGGACCTCTCTCTCTCTCTGATGCCCCTCCAAACAGGGCCTCTTCACTGTCTCTGATGCCGGACCTCTCTCTCACTCTGATGCCCCTCCAAACAGGGCCTCTTCATCTCCACCAAACTTTACAGTTGGCACTATGCATTGGGGCAGGTAGCGTTCTCCTGGCATCCGCCAAACCCAGATTCGTCCGTCGAACAGCCAGATGGTGAAGCGTGATTCATCATCGTTTCCACTGCTCTAGAGTCCAATGGCGGCGAGCTTTACTCCACTCCAGCCGACTCATGAAATTGTGCATGGTGATCTTAGGCTTGTGTGCGGCTGCTCGGCCATGGAAACCCATTTCATGAAGCTCCCGACGAACAGTTATTGTGCTGACGTTGCTTCCAGAGGCATTTTTTTGGAACTCAGTCGTGAGCTTCAGCACTCGGCGGTCCCGTTCTGTGAGTTAGGGTGGCCTACCACTTCGCGGCTGAACCGTTGTTGCTCCATGGTGTCCGTGAGAATCTCACCTTTCCAAAAGGGTTTAGTTTGTAGCCCAAACCTTAGAGAACTATTTATATATAACCTGTTAGAAAATGTCCAGTTGAGATGTCCAGTTGAACAACTAGCCCATGTAGGCCGTCGTGGTAAATAAGAATTTGTTCTTTAACTGACTTGCCTAGTTAAATAAAGATTACATAAAAAAAAAAAAGGTAAATTAGGTAAATTAGATAGATAACTGGTTAGCCTAATTTACCTAAGTGTTGTAGTTATCGTGGCCAGATTATGTGACCAGGGGCCTCCACACCCATTGATATGTTGTAGCTATCGTGGCCAGATTATGTGACCAGGGACCTCCACACCCATTGATATGTTGTAGCTATCGTGGCCAGATTATGTGACCAGGGGCCTCCACCCCCATTGTGATTATACTTCTATGCATTGGGAGTATTTAAATAAGGTTTATGAGTCTGTATGGGCTTCTATAATTATGCTTGTAGTGCGTTATTACCATATCATCGGCATTATGAGTATTAAATGAGTATTATAATAGTGTATAATGCAGTATAAGTACTGTATGAGTATTATAATGCTGTATAATGCATTGTGAGTATTATAATGCTGTATAATGCATTATAAGTACTGTAAGAGTATTATAATGCTGTATAATGTAATAGAAGTACTGTATGAGTATTATAATGATGTATAATGCATTATGAGTATTATAATGCTGTATAATGCATTATAAGTACTGTGTGAGTATTGTAATGGTGTATATTGCAATATAAGTACTGTATGAGTATTATAATGCTGTATAATGCAATAGAAGTACTGTATGAGTATTATAATGATGTATAATGCATTATGAGTATTATAATGCTGTATAATGCATTATGGGAATTATAATGCTGTATAATGCATTATAAGTACTGTATGAGTATTGTAATGGTGTATATTGCAATATAAGTACTGTATGAGTATTATAATGCTGTATAATGCAATAGAAGTACTGTATGAGTATTGTAATGGTGTATTTTGCAATATAAGTACTATATGAGTATTATAATGATGTATAATGCATTATAAGTATTATAATGGTGTATATTGCAATATAAGTACTGTATGAGTATAATGATGTATAATGCATTATGCATATGCTATTGTTATGCATATGCTATAGAAATTGTTACCAAACGTTCCCCAAGGAGAATCTTCTTTGTACATGGTTTTCAGTGAAGGAATATTCTTATTGTGGGTGCAGGAAACTCAGACCTTCATATGTCTGCTGCTCCTCACCCTGACAGCCTTCATATGTCTGCTGCTCCTCACCCTGACAGCCTTCATATGCCTGCTGCTCCTCTCCCTGACAGCCTTCATATGTCTGCTGCTCCTCTCCCTGACAGCCTTCATATGTCTGCTGTTCCTCTCCCTGACAGCTTTCATATGTCTGCTGCTCGTCTCCCTGACAGCCTTCATATGTCTGCTGTTCCTCACACTGACAGCTTTCATATGTCTGCTGCTCCTCTCCCTGACAGCCTTCATATGTCTGCTGCTCCTCTCCCGACAGCTTTCATATGTCTGCTGCTCCTCTCCCTGACAGCCTTCATATGTCTGCTGCTCCTCTCCCCGACAGCCTTCACATGACTGCTGCTCCTCTCCCTGACAGCCTTCATATGTCTGCTGCTCCTCTCCCTGACAGCCTTCACATGACTGCTGCTCCTCTCCCCGACAGCTTTCATATGTCTGCTGCTCCTCTCCCTGACAGCCTTCATATGTCTGCTGTTCCTCACACTGACAGCTTTCATATGTCTGCTGCTCCTCTCCCTGACAGCCTTCATATGTCTGCTGCTCCTCTCCCTGACAGCTTTCATATGTCTGCTGCTCCTCTCCCTGACAGCCTTCATATGTATGCTGCTCCTCTCCCCGACAGCCTTCACATGACTGCTGCTCCTCTCCCTGACAGCCTTCATATGTCTGCTGCTCCTCTCCCTGACAGCCTTCACATGACTGCTGCTCCTCTCCCTGACAGCCTTCATATGTCTGCTGCTCCTCTCCCTGACAGCCTTCATATGTCTGCTGCTCCTCTCCCTGACAGCCTTCACATGACTGCTGCTCCTCTCCCCGACAGCCTTCATATGTCTGCTGCTCCTCTCCCTGACAGCCTTCATATGTCTGCTGCTCGTCTCCCTGACAGCCTTCATATGTCTGCTGTTCCTCACACTGACAGCTTTCATATGACTGCTGTTCCTCTCCCTGACAGCCTTCATATGTCTGCTGTTCCTCTCCCCGACAGCCTTCATATGTCTGCTGCTCCTCTCCCCGACAGCCAAAAGGGAAGGGTGGTATCCATCTACAACACTGCATCATGAGGATCTGTCTGTGAAGACCGTGTCTCTCATAGTTTAGATAACGTCTGAGTTCCTCTTTAGCTCCTCTTCCCTGTATTAAACCAGCTTCAGCACCGGATAGGATATAACCCATTGCTACTCTAACTTCCCGCGATGCATAGAAAGGCCTCCCTCGCCCTCCTTTCGGCAAATCTGACCACGACTCCATTTTGTTGCTCCCAGCCTATAGACAGAAACTAAAACAGGAAACGCCCGTGCTCAGGTCTGTTCAACACTGGTCCGACCATTCGGATTCCACGCGTCGAGATTGCTTCGTGGACTGGGATATGATCCAGATAGCCTCACACAACAACATTGATGTTGACGCTGATTCGTTGAGCGAGTTTATTAGCAAGTGCATCGGTGATGTTGTACCCACGGTGACAATAAAAACCTTCCCCAAACAGAAACCGAGGATTGATGGCAGCATTCGCGCAAAACTGCTTTTAAAACCTCTCTGGGATAGGGTTTAGTTTCCTGAATTTCTGCCTGATTGACGTGCCCAAAGTAAACTGCCTGTCACTCAGGCCCAGAAGCTAGGATATGCATATAATTGGTAGCATTGGATAGAAAACACTTTGACGTTTCTAAAACCGTTAAAATAATGTCGTTGAGTATAACATAATTGATATGGCAGGCAAAATTCTGAAGAAAATCCAAACGAAAATCTTTTTGTTTTTAGGTCCCAGGCTTTTCCAATGTTAACCTATTGATTCCATGTAAATCCGTCTCTCAGAATGCAATTCCTATGGCTTCCACTAGATGTCAACAGTCTTTATTCAAGGTTTCAGGCTTGTTTCTTGAAAAACAAAGAAGTATTTGTAGTTTTCGTGAGGAGAGTCAAGGAAGAATATCAATCTATTGGCGCGCGTGGAAGAGGGCGCGCGCTTACTAATTTTCCTTTCCTATTGAACATACTACTTTCCGTATGAAATATTATAGTTTATTTACATTATAGAGTACCTGAGGATTACATTGTTTGACTTGTTTGGACGAAGTTTACTGGTAGCTTTTTGGATTCCATTGTCTGCATGTTGAACGAGTGGATTACTGAAATCAATGGCGCCAACTAAACTGACTTTTTGGGATATAAAGAAGGATTTAATCTAACAAAAAGACCATTCATCTTGTAGCTGGGACCCTTGGGATTGCAAACAGAGGAAGATCTTCAAAAGTAAGTGATTTATTTTATCGCTATTTGTGATTTTGTGACGCCTGTGCTGGTTGAAAAATATGTTGATGTGGGGCGCTGTCCTCAGACAATCGCATGCTATGCTTTCGCTGTAAAGCCTATTGTAAATCGGACAACGCAGTTCGATTAACAAGATTTTAAGCTTTTGAATTATGTAAGACACTTGTATTTTCATGAATGTTTAAATTTCACCGGATGTTGTCTATTTTGGTCCCGCTAGCGGGACACCTAGCCCTATAGCTCATTAGCTCTGACAAATTGAAAACTCAATCACTGGTTGAAAACTGTTTTCTTCCCCTCCCAAACGACAGAATTTGTAGATGACTGGCCCTCTTTATGGAGACAAACAAGACCAAGCCTGACCTGCTGAGGAGTGACGGACTCCATCCAAGCTGGAGAGGAGCTCTCATCTTATCTATCAACATAGACAGGGCTCTAACTCCCCTAGCTCCACAATGAGATAGGGTGCAGGCCAGGCAGCAGGCTGTTAGCCAGCCTGTCAGCTTAGTGGAGTCTGCCACTAGCACAGTCAGTGTAGCCAGCTCAGCTATCCCCATTGAGACCGTGTCTGTGCCTCGATCTAGGTTGGGCAAAACTAAACATGGCGGTGTTCGCCTTAGAAAATTTCACTGGAATAAAGCCCTCTTCCATTCCTGTAATTACTGATTGTGATAATATCTCACATCTCAAAATAGGGCTACTTAAAACTTCTTTGGGATCGGTGGGTCCCCCACAGGACGGTTGAGCTAACGTAGGCTAATGCGATTAGCATGAGGTTGTAAGTAGCAAGAACATTTCCCAGGACATAGACATATCTGATATTGGCAGAAAGCTTAAATTCTTGTTAATCTAACTGCACTGTCCAATTTACAGTAGATATTACATTGAAAGAATACCATGCAATTGTTTGAGGAGAGTGCACAGTTTTGAACATGAAAAGTTATTAATAAACCAATTAGGCACATTTGGGCAGTCTTGATAGAAAATAATTAACAGTAATGCAATGGTTCATAGGATCAGTCTAAAACTTTGCACATACACTGCTTCCATCTAGTGGCCAAAATCAAAATTGCGCTTAAGCTGGAATAATACATTATGGCCTTTCTCTTGCATTTCAAAGATGACGGTACAAAAAAAATACAAAACAATGTATGTTTTTTTCTTTGTATATATTCTCATACATTCATTTCACATTTCCACAAACTTGAAACACAAAGTGTTTCCTTTCAAATGGTATCAAGAATATGCATATACTTGCATCAATGCCTGAGTTACAGGCAGTTAGATTTGGGTATGTCATTTTAGGAGAAAGCTTAAAAAAGGCTTGACCTTGTAGTCATTGCAGATAAAATAAAAAATTGGTGACTACAATATTCACATGGAAAAGTCCACAGACCCACTCCAAAAGGCTTTCGGAGCCATCATCGCCTCAGTGGGCTTTGTCCAACATGTTTCCGGACCTACGCATTGCCACGGTCATACCCTGGATCTAGTTTTGTCCCGTGGGAAAAATATTGTGGATCTAAATGTTTTTCTTCATAATGCTGGACTATCGGACCACAATCTTAATTACGTTTCCAATAGCAAAATATTATCTGCTCAGACCCCAACCAAAGATGATCAAAAGCCACACTATCGGACAACCCAATGACTCCTAGATGCCCTTCCAGACTCCCTCCACCTACCCAGGGATGTTAGAGTACAAAAATCAGTTAACCACCAAACTGAGGATCTACATTTAACCTTGAGCATCAGCCTAGATGCAGTCGCACCCCTAAAATCAAACAACATTTATCACAGGAAATTAGCTCCCTGGTATACAGAAAATACTAGAGCCCTGAAGCAAGCTTCCAGAAAATTGGAAGGGAAATGGCGCTCCACCAAACTGGATGTCTTCCAACTAGCTTGACGCCTAAAGAGCCGTCACTGCTGCTCGATCAGCATACGTTTCCAACCTAATTGGGGAGAATAAAAACAATCCAAAATGTATTTTTGATACCTTGGCAAAGCTAACTAAAAAGCAGCATTGCCTAAGAGAAGATGGCTTTCACTTCAGCAGTGATGAATTCATGAACTTCTTCGACGAAAAGATCATGATCATTAGAAAGCAAATTACGGACTCCTCTTTGAATCTGCGTATTTCTCCAAAGTTCAATTGTCCTGAGTCTGCACAGAACTGCCAGGACCTAGGATCAATAGAGACACTCAAGTTTTTTAATCCTGTATCTCTTGACACATTAACAAAAATAGTCATGGCTGCTAAACCTTCAAGCTGCATCCTGGACCCTTTTCCAACTAAACTACTGAAAGAGCTACTTCCTGTGCTTGGCCCTCCTATGTTGAACATAATAAATGTCTCTCTATCCTCCGGATGTGTAGCAAACTCGCTAAAAGTAGCAGTAATAAAGCTTGTCTTGAAAAATCTAAACCTTGACCCGGAAAATATAAAAAATGATTTGCCTATATTGAATCTCCCATCCCTCTCAACAACAACACATTCTGTTGCACAGCATCTTACTGCCTTCCTGAAGACAAACAAACGAAACGCATCAGTCTGGTTTTAGACCCCATCATAGCACTGAGTCTGCACTCGTGAAGATGATAAATTACCTTTTACTGGTGCCAGACTAAAGCTCTGCATCTGTCCTCGTGCTCCTAGACCTTAGTGCCGCTTTTGAAACCATTGATCACCGTGTTCTTTTGGAGAGATTGGAAACCCCTAATTGGTCTACATGGACAAGTTCTGGCCTGGTTTAGATCTTGTCGGTCGGAAAGATATTAGTTTGTGTCTGAGGATGGTTTGTCTTTTGACAAATAAATTGTCCATTTGGGTGTTCCCCAAGGTTCTGTTTCAGGACCACTATTGTTTTCACTATATATTCTACCTCTTGGTGATGTCATTTGGAAACACAATGTCAACTTTCACTGCTATGTGGACAACACACGCTGTACATTTCGATGAAACTATCACGTTTCAGGTAAGACCCAAATGCAGACTGTGTTGAAGTAACAATGTTTATTACAGCTACAGGGGAAGGCAAATGACAGGTCAAGGCAGGCAGGGGTCGATAATCCAGAGTAGTGGGGCAAAGGTACAGGACGGCAGGCAGGCCCAGGGTCAGGTAAGGCAGAGGTCGGTAATCCAGAGTAGGGGCAAAGGTACAGGACGGCGGGCAGGCTCAGGGTCAGGTCAGGCAGAAGTCGGTAATCCAGAGTAGGGGCAAAGGTACAGGATGGCAGGCAGGCTCAGGGTCAGGCAGAGTGGTCAGGCAGGCTCAGAGTTAGGACTGGCAAGGGTCAAAACCAGGAGAGCAAGAAAAAGAGAGACTGGGGAAAAGCAGGAGCTGAGACAAAACGCTGGATGACTTGACAAACAAGACGAACTGGCAACAGACAAACAGAGAACACAGGTATAAATACCCAGGGGATAATGGGGAAGATGGGCGACACCTGGAGGGGGGTGGAGACAAGCACAAAGACAGGTGACACAGATCAGGGGGTGACAGAAACATGGTGAAGCCCCAAAATTGGCTTCCCTGGAAGCCTGTGTTTCAGACATAAGGAAGTGGATGGCGGAAAATGTTTTACTTTTAAACTCGGACAAAACAGAGATGCTAGTTCTAGGTCCCAAGAAACAAAGAGACTTGCTGTTTGATCTGACAATTAATCTTAGTGGTTGTACAGTCATCTCAATATAACTGTAAAGGACCTTGGCGTTACTCTGGACCCTGATCTCTCTTTTGACGAACATATCAAGAATATTTCAAGGTCAGCTTTTTTCCATCTTCGTAACATCGCAAAAATCACACACTTTTTGTCAAAAGATTTGGCAGAAAAGCTGATCTATGCTTTTGTCACTTCTAGATTAGACTACTTCAATGCTCTACTCTTTGGCTACCCGGATAAAGCACTAAATAAACTTCAGTTAGTGCTACATATGGCTGCTAGAATCTTGACTTGAAAGTTAGAATTTCTAAGCAAACAGCTGGAGGCAGGGCTTTCTCTTATAGAGCTCCATAGAAGTTATAGAGCTAAATTTTTATGGAACGGTCTGCCTATTCATGTGAGAGACGTAGACTTGGTCTCGACCTTTAAGTCTTTACTGAAAACTCATCTCTTCAGTAGGTCCTATGATTGAGTGTAGTCTAACCCAGGGTTGCAAAGGTGAACGGCAAGGCACTGGAATGACGAACCACCCTTGCTGTCTCTGCCTGGCCAGTTCCCCTCTCCACTGTGATTCTGATGCTATTACGGGGGCTGAGTCACTGGCTTACTAGTGCTCTTCCCATGCCGTCCCTAGAAGGGGTGCGTCACGTTGTGCCAGGCTTTTTTAAACTATATTCAACTTGAGTGGGTTGAGTCACTGATCTTCTTGTCCGGTTTTAAGCCCCCTCGGGCTCGTGCGTGGAGGAGATCTTCGTGGGGTATACTCAGCCTTGTCTCGGTGTAGTAAGTTGGTGGTGTGTTGATATCGCTCTAGTGGTGTGGGGGCTGTGCTTTGGCAAAGTGGGTGGGGTTATATCCTGCCTGGTTGGCCCTGTCCGGTGGTATCGTCAAACGGGGCCACAGTGTCCCCTGACCCCCACGTCTCAGTCTCCAGTATCTATGCTGTAATAGTCTATGTGCCGGGGGGCTAGGGTCAGTCTGTCCTATCTGGTGTAATTCTCCAGTCTTATCCGGTGTCCTGTGTGAATTTAAGTATGCTCCCTCTAATTCTCTCTCCCTCCCCTACCGGAGGACCTGAGCCCTGGGACCATGCCTCAGGACTACCTGGCCTGATGACTCCTGGCTGTCCCCAGTCCACCTGATAATGCTGCTGCTCCGGTTTCTACTATTCTGCCTGAGGCTATGGAACCCTTACCTGTTAACCGGACGCGCTGCCTTGTCCTGGACATGCTGTTTTCTCTGCTGTCTCAACCTCTGAATGCTCGACTATAAAAAGCCAACTGACATTTAAAATCAAATCAAATTTTATTGGTCACATACACATGGTTAGCAGATGTTATTGGTCACATACACATGGTTAGCAGATGTTAATGCGAGTTTAGCGAAATGCTTGTGCTTCTAGTTCCGACAGCGCAGTAATATCTAACAAGTAATCTAACAAATCCACAACAACTACCTTATACACACAATGTAAAGGGATGGAATAAGAATATATACACATAAATATATGGGTGAGCGATGGCCGTGCGGCATAGGCAAGATGCAGTAGATGGTATAAAATACAGTATACACATTTGAGATGAGTAATGTAAGATACATTTACTCCTGAGGTGCTGACCTGTTGCACACTACAACCTCTGTGATTATTATTTGACCCTGCTGGTCATCTATGAACGTTTGAACATCTTGAAGAATAATCTGGCCTTAAATGGCCATGTACTCTTATAATCTCCAACCGGGACAGCCAGAAGAGGACTGGCCACCCCTCAGAGCCTGGTTCCTCGTCTAGGTTTCTTCCTAGGTTCCTGCCTTTCTAGGGAGTTTTTCCTAGCCACCGTGCTTCTACATCTGCATTGCTTGCTGTTTGGGGATTTAAGATGGGTTTCTGTATAAGCACTTTGTGACATCTACTGATGTGAAAAGTGCTTTATAAATACATTTGGTTAATTGATTATTGGTTAGGGGCTAGAGGTTATGGCTTGGTTAGTGGTTAGGGGTTAAAGGTTATGGTTGGGTTAGGGATTATGGGTTATGGCTGAGTTAGTGGTTAGGGGTTAAAGATGAAAGGCTATGGCTGGGTTAGGGGTTATGGCTGGGTTAGGGGTTAGAGGTTATGGCTGGTTTAGGGGTTACGGCTGGGTTGAGGTTAAATTAAAAGGGCTTATGGCTGGGTTATTATTCATAGCTGGGTTAGGGGTTATGGCTGTATTAGGGTTATGGCTGGGTTAAAAGGGGATTGAGGTTAGGGGTTAAATGGCTGGGTTAAGTATACTGGAGTTAGTTATGGCACAGGTTAGGGGGGGTTATGGCTGGAGTTAGGGTTACTAATGGCTATAATAAAGGGGTGGGTATACTAAATTAAAATTAAAAGAATTATAACTGAGAGGTTTTCAAAATTATAACTAAATTAAAGAAATTAAAGCACTTATGGAACTAGAATTAAAATTATACTTTAGGAATTAAAGAAATTATACTTTAAATTAAAATTAAAATTATAACTAAATTAAAAATTAAGAGGTAAATTCAAAATTAAAGAATTACTAACTAAATTAAGAGAATTTAAAACTCTAACTTTAAATTAATTAAAAATTAGAAATTATAGCTAAATTAAAGATTAGAAAATTATAGCACAGAATTAAAGAAATTATAGGTTAGAATTAAAGAAATTATACTCTAGAAATTAAAATTATAATTAGAATTAAAAATTAAAATTATAACTAAATTAAAATTAAAGAAATTATACTTCAAATTAAAGAAATTATAATTAAATTAAAAATTAAGAAAACTATAACTAGAATTAAAAATTATAATTAGAATTAGAAATTATAACTTTCAAATTAAGAAATTAAATTATAACTAAATTAAAATTAAAATTATACTAAATTACAAAATTATAATTAGAAATTAGAAATTATACTTTAAATTAAGAATTAAGAAATTATACTTTAAATTAAAAAATTAAAATTATAACTAAATTAAAATTAAAAATTATAACTATATAAAGTTAAAGTATAACTAAATTAAAGGAAATATACTAAATTAGAAATTAAAATTATACTAAATTAAAATTAGGAATTAAGAAATTATACTTAGAATTAGGGGAAATTTAGAAATTATAACTGGACAAATTAAAATTAAAGGGAATTATACTTCAATTAGAAATATATAACTAGAATTAAAGGAATTAAAAATTATGGACTAAATTAAAATATAACTAGATTAAAATTGAAAATTATGGCTTCAAATTAATAATTAGAAATTATAACTAGGGGGGAATTAGCAAAATTAGGGAAATTATAACTAAATTAAAATTATAACTTTGTTAGAGGTATTTAAATTAGAAAATATAACTGGGTTAGGGGAATTAAAATATATACTTTAAATTAAAATTAAAATTATAAGCTAATTAGGGGAATTAGAAAATTATAGCTGGAGATTAAATTAAAGGGATTAAAGAAATTATAACTAAATTAGAAAATTAAAAATATGGCTGGGTTATATACTGGAAATTAAAGGAATTAGAGACTATAACTAGGAATTAAAATATAACTCAAATTAAAAGGGGTAACTAGAAATTATGGCACAAATTAAATTAGTTAATTATACTACAAATTAAATTAAAATTATAGCTGGAGTTAGGGGTTAGAAAAAGTATAGCTAGATTAGAAATTAAAAATTATACATTCAAATTAAATAGGGGTTAGAAAATTATAAGCTAAATTAAAAATTAGAAATTATAACTGGAGTTGGGGAAATTAAAATTAATTAAAATTATAACTAGCTGGATTTAAAAATTAGGGGTATAACTAAATTAGGGGTTAAAATATAACTATTAAATTAAGAATTAAAAATTATAACTAAATTAAATTAAAGAAATTATACTTTAAATTAGAAATTAGAAAAATTATAACTAAATTAAAGAAATTAAAATTATAACTTTAGGGGTTAATTAAAGTATAACTGGAATTAAAATTAAAGAAATTATAGCACTAAATTAAAAACTATATAACTAGATTAGAAATTAAAATTATAACTAAATTAATGAATTAAAATTATACTTCAGAATTAAAAATTAAAGAAATTATAACTAAATTAAAGAAATTATAGCTAATTTAAAAATTAAAATATAACTAAATTAAAATATAGCTAAATTAAAGAAATTAAAAATTATATACTATAAATTAAGAATTAAAATTATAACTTTAAATTAAAATTGAATTAAAAATTATATACTTTAAATTAAAATTAAGAATTAAATTATAACACACTTTAATTAAAATTAAAATTATAGCTAAATTAAAATTAAGAATTATAACTAGAACTTTAAAATTAAAATTATAACTAGAATTAAAATTAAAAATTATATAGAATTAAAATTAAGAAATTATAACTAAATTAAAAATTAAAAATTATAACTAAATTAAAGTTAAAATATACTTTAAGATTAAAGGAATTAAAATTATAACTAAATTAAGAATTATACTTTAAATTAAAAATTAAAATTATACTTAAATTAAAAATTAAAATTATAACTAAATTAAAAATTAAAATTATAACTAATTTAAAAATTAAAGATATAACTAAATTAAAAATATAACTAAATTAAAATTAAAAATTATACTTTAAATTAAAAATTAAAATTATAACTAAATTAAAGCTATATTAAAAATTAAGAAATTATATACTGGAGATTAAATTCGAGGGTAAAGAAATTAAAATTATAACTAAATTAAAGAAAATTAAAATTATACTTTAAATTAAAAATTAAAATTATAACTAGTCCCAAAATTAAAGGAAATTATAACTTTAAATTAAAAATTAAAATTATAAGCTTAGAATTAGAGAATTATACTTTAAATTAAAAATTAAAATTATAACTAAATTAAGAAATTAAAAATTATATACTTTAAATTAAAATTAAAGGAATTATAACTAAATTAAAAATTAAAGTATATACTAAATTAAGAATTAAAAATTATAACTAAATTAAAGAAATTATAATTTAGAATTAAAGAATTAAAAATTATAGATAGAATTAAAATTATAACTAATTATAAATTAAAATTATACTTTAGAATTAAAGAGAAATTAAAAATTACCTGCATAAATTAAGAAATTACAAAAATTATACTTTAAATTAAAATTAAAATTATACGCTAAATTAAGAAATTAAAAATTATAACTAAATTAAGGAAATTATAACTAAATTAAAATTATACTTCTAGAATTAAGAAATTATAATTAGAATTAAAAATTAGAAATTCCAAAATTATAACTAGAATTAGAGAAATTAAAGAATTATATACTTTAAATTAAAATTATAGTTAGAATTAGTTAAAAGTTATAATTAAAATTAATTAAACTAATTATAAATTTATTACAGAATTAAAGAATTATAGAAATTAAAAATTAAAGGTAAATTATAACTGAAATTAAAATTATAATTAGAATTAAAAATTCTAAAATTATAGCTAAATTCAAAATTATTACAAATTATAGCATGAATTTAAAATTATAACTGGGTTAGGGGGGTTATGGCTGGGTTAGGGGTTAGGGGTTATGGCTGGGTTAGGGGTTAGGGGTTATGGCTGGGTTAGGGGTTGGTTATGGCTGGGTTAGGGGTTATGGGCTAGGGGTTATGGCTGGGTTAGGGGTTAGGGGTTATGGCTGGGTTAGGGGTTAGAGGTTATGGCTGATTTAAAGGTTATGGCTGGGTTAGGGGTTAGAGCTTATGGCTGGGTTAGGGGTTATGGCTGGGTTAGGGGTTATGGCTGGGTTAGGGGTTAGAGGTTATGGCTGGGTTAGGGGTTATGGCTGGGTTACGTTCCCCAGTTTCTGTGTTGTTGTGGGTTTGTATGTGTGTATTTCAGGAAATGGCTTCCTGGAATCCTAAAGCAGCTGATTGGTCGGCCCCCTCGCTGATTGGAGCTCTGACCCCTGCCTCTCGTCAGGGGATACAGCTGTTTCTTCAATTACCAACTCATTCTCCAGCCTGATAAAAGCCAGTGTTCCTTCGTCAGAGAGGAGAGCTTCTTGGAGAGGTTGCTTGTTGGTTGTTTGTGGCTGTCAGTCAAAGTTGTGTTGATATTATTTTATAGCCGCTCCTTCAGAGGTATGTGTATGCCAATAGGACTTAGTGTTTGTGGTTATTTAAATTTCACACTTATAGAGTATTGGTAAATTATTCTGTTTAATTTGTTCCCGGGGGGGGAAGGGGAACGCACCTTGGGAGTGTTTAGGCAAGAAGCCTGCGAGCGTACATAACCTGTATTATTTAATCTGTCTATACACACTAGGTAAAACCTGGGCGACCACCCCCTGTATTTTGGTTAGTGCACCAGGTGGTGCTAAAGGTTAGGTTAGACCTGGGCGGACCACCCCCTGTATTCTGGTTAGCGCGCCAGGTGGTGTTAAAGGTTAGATTAGACCTGGGCGGACCACCCCCTGTATTCTGGTTAGCGCGCCAGGTGGTGCTAAAGGTTAGGTTAGACCTGGGCGGACCACCCCCTGTATTGTGGTTAGCGCGCCAGGTGGTGCTAAAGGTTAGGATAGACCTGGGCGGACCACCCCCTGTATTCTGGTTAGTGCGCCAGGTGGTGCTAAAGGTTAGGTTAGACCTGGGCGGACCACCCCCTGTATTTTGGTTAGCGCTCCAGGTGGTGCTAAAGGTTAGGTTAGACCTGGGCGGACCACCCCCTGTATTTTGGTTAGCGCGCCAGGTGGTGCTAAAGGTTAGGTTAGACCTGGGCGGACCACCCTCTGTATTCTGGTTAGCGCGCCAGGTGGTGCTAAAGGTTAGGTTAGACCTGGGCGGACCACCCCCTGTATTGTGGTTAGCGCGCCAGGTGGTGCTAAAGGTTAGGTTAGACCTGGGCGGACCACCCCCTGTATTTTGGTTAGCGCGCCAGGTGGTGCTAAAGGTTAGGATAGACCTGGGCGGACCACCCCCTGTATTCTGGTTAGTGCGCCAGGTGGTGCTAAAGGTTAGGTTAGACCTGGGCGGACCACCCCCTGTATTTTGGTTAGCGCGCCAGGTGGTGCTAAAGGTTAGGATAGACCTGGGCGGACCACCCCCTGTATTCTGGTTAGTGCGCCAGGTGGTGCTAAAGGTTAGGTTAGACCTGGGCGGACCACCCCCTGTATTTTGGTTAGCGCTCCAGGTGGTGCTAAAGGTTTTTCTGTGCCTCTGTCGTCCTTCCCCGCACCTACGATCACATACTGTTTCACTCCCCGGGGAGTTGAGATGTTGCGGGGTGTTGCGTTCCCTCCTCCAAGAGGCGTACGTAACAGGCTGGGTTAGGGGTTATGGGGTTATGGCTGGGTTAGGGGTTAAAGGTTATGGCTGGGTTAAGGGTTAGAGGTAGTGACGCACCGATATGACATTTTTGGCCAATACCGATATCCGATATTTTCCTTGCCCAAAAAAAACGATACCGATATTAAACATTTAACTGCCTTTTTAAGCATTCTAGTACAGTTAAATAGTTAACACACACACACACACATGGACGCAGCGGTCTAAGGCACTGCATCTCAGTGCATGAGGCGTCACTAAGGTCCCTGGTTCGAATCCAGGGTGTATCACATCCGGCCGTGATTGGGAGTCCCATAGGGCAGCGCACAATTGGCCCAGCGTCGTTCGGGTTTGGCCGTCATTGTAAATAATAATTTGTTCTTAACTGACTTGCCTAGTTAAATAACGATAACACACACACACCACACTGACCAAAAAGTTATTTTGTTGGCATTTACGTTTGTCCCCATTACCAGTAAAACATAATCAAAACCTATTTCTTTCACTTACTTGCTGTGCTGTTTCGTTCTTCATTTGTTCTGTCGTTTCATTCTCAGCCAGGATTTCTATGGAACGCCGTTTGGGTCTTTGCCTGTCAAAAAAGATACGTCAAATAACACGAAGTATGTCATTGACAGAGATGCAAATGAATACAAATAGCAGAATTATGCCGTAATTGAATTGATCATGCTAAACGAGGTTGGAATGTTATATAAAATCAACAAAAGACAATAATTTGTAAGCTACGTAAGCCTACAAACATTTTACAATAGCAAAATCACAAGAATGGCTTCAGATCAAAGTCTACGTTGAGACCGAAGGGGAGCAAGGGTCTTTAAATTAAAGATCCAGGCAGCCTCTCATTTTAACAATAAATTGTCGAGGTCACCCCCTCTCCTAAGGAGGGTGATGTGTTCGATGCCGATATAACGCAGAGACGAGATCGAGTGGTTTGCTTCCAAAAAGTGGGCCGCAACTGGGTAAGTCGAGTTTTTGCACCTAATGGTGCTATGATGCTCCGAGATTCGTACTTTTAATTCGCGTTTTGTTTTAACCACATAATTTTCCCACAAGGACAAGTTATAAGATAAATAACTGCCTTAGTGGAGCATGTGATAACACCTTTGATTGGGATCTGTTTCCCTGTTTGGGGGTGTTTGAAGGATCTACATTTATAAGTGCCATTGCTTTGAGCACAGCCATTACACTTGTAGTTTCCATCCAGTAGGGGGCGCAAATAGACACAGTGGTAATTCAGAGTTTACCAATTGATCTCTGAAATTTCTGCCCCGCGAGAATACGACCAAGGGAAGGTCCGAAAAACACATTACCGATACTATCATCGCATCTTAGAATGTGCCAATGTTTGTGAACGATTCCCTTAATTTGTTCAGAGCACTTTGAATAGAAACCCACGAAGCCCTGATTCACACAGTCTCTAGTTAACTCTAATGAACTTATCCTCTGCAGCAGAGGTAACTCTGGGTCTTCCTTTTCTGTGGCGGTCCTCATGAGAGGACAGTTTAATCATAGCGCTTGATGGTTTTTGCGCCTTTTCCGGATTGACTGACCTTCATGTCTTAAAGTAATGATGGACTGTCATTTCTCTTTGCTTATTTGAGCTGTTCTTGCCATAATATGGACTTGGTCTTTTACCAAATAGGGCTATCTTCTGTATACCACCCCTACCTTGTCACAACACAACTGATTGGCTCAAACGCATTAAGAGGGCAAGAAATTCCAAAGATGTACTTTTAACAAGGCACAGCTGTTAATTGAAATGCATTCCAGGTAACTACCTCATGAAGCTGGTTGAGAGAATGCCAAGAGTGTGCAAAGCTGTCATCAAGGCAAAGGGGGGCTACTTTGAAGAATCTCAAATATAAAATAAATGTGGATTTGTTTAACACTTTTTTGGTTACTACATGATTCCATATGTGTTATTTTATAGTTTTGATGTCTTCACTATTATTCTACAATGTAGAAAATAGTAAAAATAAAGAAAAAGAAAACCCCTGTAATGAATAGGTGTGTCCAAGCTTTTGATTGGTACTGTACGTTTCTCCCTCCCTCCACCACAAGCCAGTCGTCCTAGTCCCATCTGGTTCTGCTCTGACCTGTGGCAGAGAGAGAGAGGGAGAGGGAGAGAGAGAGGGGGAGAGAGAGAGAGAGAGAGAGAGAGAGAGAGAGAGAGAGAGAGAGAGAGAGAGAGAGAGAGAGAGAGAGAGGGGGAGGTGGGGAGAGGGGGAGAGAGAGAGACAGAGAGAGAGACAGAGAGAGAGAGAGAGAGAGAGGGGGGTGCAGAGAGAGAGAGAGAGAGGAGGTGGGGAGAGGGGGAGAGAGAGAGAGAGAGAGAGAGAGAGAGAAGGGGGGGTGCAGAGAGAGAGGGAGAGGGGGGAGGTGGAGAGAGAGAGAGAGAGAGAGAGAGAGAGAGAGAGAGAGAGAGAGAGAGAGAGAGAGAGAGAGAGAGAGAGAGAGGAGAGATGACGAAAGAGAAGATTAAATACAAATCTGGGACAAATTCTATTTCACACAAAAACCACAATTTGACTTCAGTTCAGTCATGGAAAAACACTTCCAGCTCTGCACGTCCTTTGGGTTGCATGGAGATTCAATAAATCTACACATCCTTGACTGCTTGACGAGTACAGATCAGTCTTTTAAGAGCCATCTCTTTCCGCTCTCTCTCACTCGTCGCCACTATAGAGCAGACCTGGGTTCAAATACTATTTGAAATATTTATCCTGCCTTTGAGTTTCCTTTAGCCTGTCTGGAGTGCCACATTTCCTCTTTTGTGACTATTCTATAGGTTCCATTCCACCAGACAACCTCAATCAAGCCTAGCTTAATTTTTTTTTTTTTATGCTTTCCGAATACTGTTTGGACCCAGATCTGCTACAGAGGCTCTATCTGAGGCTTAACACTTTGGGTGGAGTTTTGTTGCACGTGTTGTAGTTTGGCGTGATGTTTCTGGGCAACGACACGATACAAAGACAACCACCCAAATAGTTTCTGGAGCTGCAGACGATGTTGATATCAGACAGTCATGCCAATTTCTCTCTAATCACCATAAATTCAACATGGTGGTGACATTTACGACATACTTGTGTAGTCTTTACGATCCACGATTTTTTTGATTGGTAAAAGATGCTAAATGTAAAGAAAATTACAAATAAATGATATGATGTTCTGTTCTTCTGTATCTAAAAGATGAAGATAAGAAACATTAAAGAACGTATACAATAAGAAGCAACTCAATTTATTAACTCTGACACCTGTCTTATGTGTCCGCTTGAAAATTCTCACATCAAACTACAACAACAACAAAATAAAATCCCTACGGTATGAAACCATGTTAGTTTAAACCGCTCTCAACGGCTGTTCCAGCTGTCTGAACACACACACACACACACACCGTACACAACATAGATCAAACAGGTTGAGTGGCGGGCTGCAGTGTTGTGTAACGTGATCCAGTAGCCATTTTTTTTGCGTTAATTAGATCGACCACAACACACACACACACACACACACACACACACACACAGGAGAGAACATGCCTGCTCAACCTAAACCTGTGGGATTGAAGAGAGAACAGGCTAAGGTCTCGGGTTCAGGATATTGGTATTTTTCAGGTTCGCCCTATGGGAACAGATTTACCAAGCGTTTGCATCAGAGGTGGATAGTTTGTCTTTCTGATTGGTCGAATACGAGTATAGTCACTCGAAACAAGATGACTTGGGTTTGAGAGAGAGCTAGGCCTGGATTCAATCCGTATTTAAAAGGTCATGTTAAAATGTCAAGGTACTTTCCCGATTGTGCCGCCATATGCAACATTTACCGTGAATGCAGCGGGGAACGTTGCCTTTAAATTTCAATGGTGCTATAACGCGGATCTTCCACCATACTTCTGCAATACAGATTGAATTCTGCCCCTAGTCGGAGATCAATAGAATTTTATCTCTAGTGTCATCGGAACCCTTTCGTTGTTCTGACCAGTCTCTCTCTCTCTCTCTCTCTCTCTCAAACCCTCTAACTTCAGAGGCTTTGATCTTGACCTACGTCTGTACCTGAGACAGAACAAGGCAGACCTGAACAAGGCAGTTAACCCACTGTTCCCCGGGCGCCGAAGACGTGGATGTCGATTATGGGGTTGGGTTAAATGTGGAAGACACATTTCAGTTGAAGGCATTCAGTTGTACAACTGACTAGATAACCCCCTTTCCCTTCTTATTCCACATAGGACCCAATGGGAGTCTCTTCTTATTCCACATGGGACTATTTACCCAATGGGAGTCTCTTCTTATTCCACATGGGACTATTTACCCAATGGGAGTCTCTTCTTATTCCACATGGGACTATTTACCCAATGGGAGTCTCCCCATACAGGAGTAACACAAGGGGTCAACACATCATAACACACCTCTTTCCCCTCCTCTCCTCCTCTGTCCTCTCCTCCTCTTTCCTCTCCTCCTCTTTCCTCTCCTCTCCTCCTCTGTCCTCTCCTCTCCTCCTCTGTCCTCTCCTCCTCTGTCCTCTCCTCTCCTCCTCTGTCCTCTCCTCTCCTCCTCTGTCCTCTCCTCCTCTGTCCTCTCCTCTCCTCCTCTGTCCTCTCCTCTCCTCCTCTGTCCCCTCCTCTCCTCCTCTGTCCTCTCCTCCTCTGTCCTCTCCTCCTCTGTCCTCTCCTCTCCTCCTCTTTTCTCTCCTCTCCTCCTCTGTCCCCTCCTCTCCTCCTCTGTCCTCTCCTCTCCTCCTCTGTCCTCTCCTCTCCTCCTCTGTCCTCTCCTCATCTGTCCTCTCCTCTCCTCCTCTGTCCCCTCCTCTCCTCCTCTGTCCTCTCCTCTCCTCCTCTGTCCTCTCCTCTTCACAGGTGAAGAAGCTGGATGTGGAGGTCGTGGGCTGGCTTGGTTACACATGGTCTGCGGTTGTGAGGTCAGTTGGACTTACTGCCGAATTCTATAAAACGACATTGGAGGCGACTAATGGTAGAGAGATGAACATTACATTCTCTGGCAACAGCTCTGGTGGACATTCAGTCAGCATGCCAATTGCAATCTCCCTCAACACTTGAGACATCTGTGGCATTGTGTTGTGTAACAAAACTCCCCAAAAGGCAGTTTCTTTTTGTGTGTGTCCCCAGCACAAGGTGCACCTGTGTAATGATCATGCTGTTCAATCATCTTCTTGATACGCCACTCCTGTCAGGTGTGTGGATTATCTTGGCAACGGAGAAATGCTCACTAACAGGGATGTAAACAGATTTGTGTACATTTTTTTTTGTGCGTAATGAAACAATTCTGTGATCTTTTACTTCAGCTCCTGAAACATGGGTCAACACTTTACATGTTGTGTTTATATTTTTGTTCAGTAGAATTGTTATTATGTTGGATAGTAGGCTGCGGCAACGTTTAGTCCTTAGGCCCTATGTGTTAGATCACACCTGTTGGTATTATCTTTGTCACAACAATAAACTGGTAAAAGGCTATTTATTTACAATGTAAAACCTACAATGTATTTTTTTTCTTCCAATAATAAAATTGTTGCAGCTGACAAAATGTAAACTACCTTACATGGCTGCACACACTCCACACCCCCTTACAACCTCACCAGAGAGAGAACGTATGAAATACAGACAGCAGGAAGACTCTATCAATAGATAGATCTATCAACACAATGGGAAAAAAATAGTTACCACAATATTGATTTGTTATTATGTTGGATATTATGGAAACGTTTGATCGATTCCAAAAAGTGTTCAATATTCTTATAATATAATCGTATAATATAATCATATAATATAATTATATAATATATCATAAAATATATTATGTACTTATGTTGACTTTACACTTTCGCAAAAAAAATAATAATAAAACAAACGTGAAAAACCGACACTATTCATTTGTATGTTTAGGCATATGCATAAATTGTAGCCTATTCTTCAAAGATCTAAGTGTTGATTAGAATCATGTGACTAGCTGGGATACACATGGATGCACTCCTCACGCCCCTACAAACTCAACGGATGGAGGCGGGGGGGGGCTTTCTCTGCTCGCGCTCTCCTCTCTACACACACCGGGACGCACCGGGGTTCCGACTCGGACGCAGAGATTACCATAATGAAATAACTCTGATGGAATAAAGTGAGATTCTCCGGGGTACTGCAGGAGCATAATCGTCTCGACACAAGTCTATTCCGTTGCAGCACGTTGTTGTATTTAGTTTG
Source organism: Brachymystax lenok tsinlingensis (assembly GCA_030435695.1). Classification (NCBI taxonomy): domain Eukaryota; kingdom Metazoa; phylum Chordata; class Actinopteri; order Salmoniformes; family Salmonidae; genus Brachymystax; species Brachymystax lenok. The sequence goes on from CM059801.1 coordinate 38,617,126, forward strand.
GAGAGACAAAGAAAAACATGTCGTCAACTTCTGTAGTCGGAACATTTCTTGTTTTGGAATAGAAGACAAGGCGCACTTAAACTTTAGTTGGATCGGGGTATGTCGTTCGCTTCTTCGTTCTTCGAAGCCTTACAAAACAAGTAATGAACTTATTCCTCGCGGTGCCGAAAATTCAGTGTAATAACAATTAAACTCATTATTCCAACATCATCTGACGTTTGCTGCATATCACCGATACACATTATGTACACAGAATGTTGGATTCCATCAAGTATTGACTGAGGACGCGCCGCTGAGGAATATCAACACTTCATAGAAACAAGCTCATCAGTGTTCCCAAAGTCTGCAGGAATGGGGCTTTCCATAGTATGGCTTCTCGTTGCGGTTTTCGGTAAGAGACAGACATGACAATATGTGTTTAATTAAATTATAATAATGGGGTTCGCTATCAAATTCTACTCTTCAAGTAACTTTGAATATACACATTTTCCTTTTTAAATTGAGTATTCCTTTTCATTGGAATCCATATGAAATACTCCTTAGCAAAAGTGTGCACGCACACGCAAATTGCGCACGCACACGCAATTATTATTACTAGATGTTATTGACCCTCCATATATTACTAATGTTACAGACCCTCCATATATTACTAGATGTTATTGACCCTCCATATATTACTAGATGTTACAGACCCTCCATATATTACTAGATGTTATTGACCCTCCATATATTACTAGATGTTACAGACCCTCCATATATTACTAGATGTTACAGACCCTCCATATATTACTAGATGTTACAGACCCTCCATATATTACTAGATGTTGTTGACCCTCCATATATTACTAGATGTTATTGACCCTCCATATATTACTAGATGTTATAGACCCTCCATATATTACTAGATGTTATAGACCCTCCATATATTACTAGATGTTATAGACCCTCCATATTTTACTAGATGTTATTGACCCTCCATATTTTACTAGATGTTATTGACCCTCCATATTTTACTAGATGTTATTGACCCTCCATATATTACTAGATGTTATTGACCCTCCATATATTACTAGATGTTACAGACCCTCCATATATTACTAGATGTTACAGACCCTCCATATATTACTAGATGTTACAGACCCTCCATATATTACTAGATGTTCTAGACCCTCCATATATTACTAGATGTTCTAGACCCTCCATATATTACTAGATGTTATAGACCCTCCATATATTACTAGATGTTACAGACCCTCCATATATTACTAGATGTTACAGACCTTCCATATATTACTAGATGTTACAGACCCTCCATATATTACTAGATGTTACAGACCCTCCATATATTACTAGATGTTACAGACCCTCCATATATTACTAGATGTTACAGACCCTCCATATATTACTAGATGTTACAGACCCTCCATATATTACTAGATGTTATAGACCCTCCATATATTACTAGATGTTATAGACCCTCCATATATTACTAGATGTTCTAGACCCTCCATATATTACTAGATGTTCTAGACCCTCCATATATTACTAGATGTTACAGACCCTCCATATATTACTAGATGTTATAGACCCTCCATATATTACTAGATGTTACAGACCCTCCATATATTACTAGATGTTACAGACCCTCCATATATTACTAGATGTTACAGACCCTCCATATATTACTAGATGTTACAGACCCTCCATATATTACTAGATGTTATAGACCCTCCATATATTACTAGATGTTACAGACCCTCCATATATTACTAGATGTTACAGACCCTCCATATATTACTAGATGTTATTGACCCTCCATATATTACTAGATGTTATTGACCCTCCATATATTACTAGATGTTACAGACCCTCCATATATTACTAGATGTTCTAGACCCTCCATATATTACTAGATGTTCTAGACCCTCCATATATTACTAGATGATCTAGACCCTCCATATATTACTAGATGTTCTAGACCGTCCATATATTACTAGATGTTGTTGACCCTCCATATATTACTAGATGTTATAGACCCTCCATATATTACTAGATGTTCTAGACCGTCCATATATTACTAGATGTTGTTGACCCTCCATATATCACTAGATGTTACAGACCCTCCATATATTACTAGATGTTACAGACCCTCCATATATTACTAGATGTTATTGACCCTCCATATATTACTAGATGTTATAGACCCTCCATATATTACTAGATGTTGTTGACCCTCCATATATTACTAGATGTTCTAGACCCTCCATATATTACTAGATGTTGTTGACCCTCCATATATTACTAGATGTTACAGACCCTCCATATATTACTAGATGTTACAGACCCTCCATATATTACTAGATGTTATAGACCCTCCATATATTACTAGATGTTACAGACCCTCCATATATTACTAGATGTTCTAGACCGTCCATATATTACTAGATGTTGTTGACCCTCCATATATTACTAGATGTTATAGACCCTCCATATATTACTAGATGTTCTAGACCGTCCATATATTACTAGATGTTGTTGACCCTCCATATATCACTAGATGTTACAGACCCTCCATATATTACTAGATGTTCTAGACCCTCCATATATTACTAGATGTTGTTGACCCTCCATATATTACTAGATGTTACAGACCCTCCATATATTACTAGATGTTACAGACCCTCCATATATTACTAGATGTTATTGACCCTCCATATATTACTAGATGTTATAGACCCTCCATATATTACTAGATGTTGTTGACCCTCCATATATTACTAGATGTTCTAGACCCTCCATATATTACTAGATGTTGTTGACCCTCCATATATTACTAGATGTTATAGACCCTCCATATATTACTAGATGTTCTAGACCCTCCATATATTACTAGATGTTACTGACCCTCCATATATTACTAGATGTTACAGACCCTCCATATATTACTAGATGTTCTAGACCCTCCATATATTACTAGATGTTGTTGACCCTCCATATATTACTAGATGTTATAGACCCTCCATATATTACTATATGTTATAGACCCTCCATATATTACTAGATGTTACAGACCCTCCATATATTACTAGATGTTATTGACCCTCCATATATTACTAGATGTTATAGACCCTCCATATATTACTAGATGTTGTTGACCCTCCATATATTACTAGATGTTCTAGACCCTCCATATATTACTAGATGTTATAGACCCTCCATATATTACTAGATGTTCTAGACCCTCCATATATTACTAGATGTTATAGACCCTTCATATATTACTAGATGTTACTGACTCTCCATATATTACTAGATGTTACGGACTCTCCATATATTACTAGATGTTACAGACCCTCCATATATTACTAGATGTTATAGACCCTCCATATATTACTAGATGTTACGGACCCTCCATATATTACTAGATGTTACGGACCCTCCATATATTACTAGATGTTACAGACCCTCCATATATTAATAGATGTTATAGACCCTTCATATATTACTAGATGTTACTGACTCTCCATATATTTCTAGATGTTACGGACCCTCCATATAGGGCCAAACGATACCTCATTAGGCCATAGTTTGTGTAACCTCTATTTAACCTTTCTTTAACCTTTATTTAACTTGGCAAGTCAGTTAAAGAACCAGTTCTTATTTATAATGACGGCCTACACCTGCCAAACCCGGACGATGCTGGGCCAATTATGCGCCGCCCTATGGGACTCCCAATCACGGTCGGTTGTGATACAGCCCGGTTTGTGGCTTCATGTACATATAGTTAGACTGTAACTTCTTTTTCAAAATATGTTTTCTCTATTGGCCTGATAATTGTATAATATGATAAAATACCCATGAGTCTAACAGAGTATTTGGTAATGACTTATGTGTTTGGCCACATTGCTGGACATATTTGTGGCAGAGAAAGTAATAAAAGAGTAGCCATGGCAACAGGGTAGATGAACACAGTGGGAGACAGGGCCCGACTACTCTAAACCTTTCTACTAGCTCACACACAAACCACTAGACACACACACACACACACACACACCACTACACAAGCATTCACACACACAACTAAACAGACCACTACACACACACACACACACACACACACACACACACACACACACACACACACACACACACACACACACACACACACACACACACACACACACACACACACATCAGATCAGTGTAGGCTGTAACACCAGGCTGTCAGACTGGATCAGTGTAGACTGTAACACCAGGCTGTCAGACTGGATCTGTGTAGGCTGTAAACCCAGGCTGTCAGACTGGATCAGTGTAGACTGTAACACCAGGCTGTCAGACTGGATCAGTGTCGGCTGTAACACCAGGCTGTCAGACTGGATGTGTAGACTGTAACACCAGGCTGTCAGACTGGATCAGTGTAGACTGTAACACCAGGCTGTCAGACTGGATCCGTGTAGACTGTAACACCAGGCTGTCAGGCTGGATCTGTGTAGGCTGTTAAACCAGGCTGTCAGACTGGATCAGTGTAGACTGTAACACCAGGCTGTCAGACTGGATCAGTGTAGACTGTAACACCAGGCTGTCAGACTGGATCAGTGTAGGCTGTTAAACCAGGCTGTCAGACTGGATCAGTGTAGACTGTAACACCAGGCTGTCAGACTGGATCCGTGTAGACTGTAACACCAGGCTGTCAGGCTGGATCAGTGTAGGCTGTTAAACCAGGCTGTCAGACTGGATCAGTGTAGACTGTAACACCAGGCTGTCAGACTGGATCAGTGTAGACTGTAACACCAGGCTGTCAGACTGGATCAGTGTAGGCTGTAACACCAGGCTATCAGACTGGATCAGTGTAGACTGTAACACCAGGCTGTCAGACTGGATCAGTGTAGGCTGTAACACCAGGCTATCAGACTGGATCAGTGTAGGCTATCAGACTGGATCAGTGTAGGCTGTTAAACCAGGCTGTCAGACTGGATCAGTGTAGGCTGTTAAACCAGGCTGTCAGACTGGATCAGTGTAGGCTGTAACACCAGGCTGTCAGACTGGATCAGTGTAGGCTATCAGACTGGATCAGTGTAGGCTATCAGACTGGATCAGTGTAGGCTATCAGACTGGATCAGTGTAGGCTATCAGACTGGATCAGTGTAGACTGTAACACCAGGCTGTCAGACTGGATCAGTGTAGGCTGTTAAACCAGGCTGTCAGACTGGATCAGTGTAGGCTGTCAGACTGGATCAGTGTAGGCTGTCAGACTGGATCAGTGTAGGCTGTCAGACTGGATCAGTGTAGGCTGTCAGACTGGATCAGTGGGCCATGGTCAAAAGTAATGCACTGCATAGGGAATAGGGTGGAATTTGGGACACAACCCAGAACGGAGTTAAGGAATGGACGGACAGACTATATTTATATTGAAGAGCAGCTACTCTTCCTGGGGTTTATTATGGATCCCCATTAGTTCCTGCCAAGGCAGCAGCTACTCTTCCTGGGGTTTATTATGGATCCCCATTAGTTCTTGCCAAGGCAGCAGCTACTCTTCCTGGGGTTTATTATGGATCCCCATTAGTTCCTGCCAAGGCCAGCAACGTTTACAAATGTAAACGTTATTTAACTAGGCAAGTTAATTAAGAACAAATTCTTATTTTCAATGACGGCCTATCGGGGAAGAGTGGGTTAACTGCTTTGTTCAGGGGGCAGAACGACAGATTTCTACCTTGTCAGCTCGGGGATTCGATCCAGCAACCTGGTCCAATGCTCTAACCACTAGGCTACCTGCCGCCCCATATATAACACTTTTCACAACATATTAATTGTGCTGTGGGTTAGCCATGGATTCACCATTTAACATATACAGGGCCTTCAGAAAGTATTCACACCCCTTGACTTATTCCACATTTAGTTGTGTTACAACCTGAATTTAAAATCGATGAAATTTAGATTTTTACCCAATAATGTCAAAGTGGAATTACAAATAAAAAATGTATTTGTTATAACAAGTCTAACGACGTTCAGCAGTAAAAAATTGTTTAACAAGTCACATAATAAGTTGCATGGACTCTGTGTGCAATAATAGTGTTTAACATGATTTTTGAATGACTACCTCATCTCTGTACCCCACACCTACAATTATCTGTCAGGTCCCTAAGTCGAGAAGTGAATTTTAAACACAGATTTAACCACAAAGACCAGGGATGTTTTCCAATGCCTCGCAAAGAAGAGCACCTATTGGTAGATGGGTAAGAATTAAAAAAACAAGACATTGAATATACCTTTGAGCACGGTGAAGTTATTAATTACACTTTGGATGGTGTATCAATACATCCAGTCACAACAAAGATACAGGCATCCTTCCTAACTCAGTTGCTGGAGAGGAAGGAAACTGCTCAGGGATTTCACCATGAGGCCAATGGTGACTTTAAAACAGTTACAGAGTTTAATGGCTGTGATAGGAGAACACTGAGGATGGATCAACAACATTGTAGTTACTCTACAATACTAACATAAATGACAGAGTGAAAAGAAGGAAACCTGTACAGAATAAAAAATATTCCATAATTATCTGGCATTAGATTTGTGCCACGAATGCAAAAAAGTTGGCATTTGAAATAGTGGCCAGGTTTATTTAACCAGGCAAGTCAGTTAAGAACAAATTCTTATTGACAATGACAGACAACACCGGCCAAACCCGGATGACGCTGGGCCAATTGTGCACCGCCCTATGGGACTCCCAATCACAGCCAGTTGTGATAAAGCCTGGATTTGACCCAAGGTGTCTGTAGTGACGCCTCTAGCACTGAGATACAGTGCCTTAGACCGCTGCTCCAAATCGGGAGCCCATGACAAGTAAGAAACTACTGATACACTAATAGACAAGGACAGGTCAACATAATCAAAGCATGGGTTGCAGTCATACCTTGTCCAATATGACTGCTTACACGGTAAGGAAACCAATATGTATTTTGTAATTTGGGTGAACTATCCATTTAACATTGAGGGGGGTGATTCATGAAAAAAAAAGAGTAGCAGGAACATCACCATCTAGTGGTCAGAACCTGGTAATATCAGAAACACCGCCATCTAGTGGTCAGAACCTGGTAATATCAGGAACACCGCCATCTAGTGGTCAGAACCTGGTAATATCAGGAACACCGCCATCTAGTGGTCAGAACCTGGTAATATCAGGAACACCACCATCTAGTGGTCAGAACCTGGTAATATCAGGAACACCACCATCTAGTGGTCAGAACCTGGTAATATCAGGAACACTGGTAATATCAGGAACACACCATCTAGTGGTCAGAACCTGGAAAATATCAAAGAACAGCACCATCTAGTGGTCAGAACCTGGTAATATCAGGAACACCGCCATCTAGTGGTCAGAACCTAATAATATCAGGAACACCGCCATCTAGTGGTCAGAACCTGGTAATAACAAGAACACCGCCATCTAGTGGTCAGAACCTGGTAATATCAGGTACACCGCCATCTAGTGGTCAGAACCTGGTAATAACAGGAACACCGCCATCTAGTGGTCAGAACCTGGTAATATCAGGAACACCGCCATCTAGTGGTCAGAACCTGGTAATATCAGGAACACCGCCATCTAGTGGTCAGAACCTGGTAATAACAAGAACACCGCCATCTAGTGGTCAGAACCTGGTAATATCAGGAACACCGCCATCTAGTGGTCAGAACCTGGTAATAACAGGAACACCGCCATCTAGTGGTCAGAACCTGGTAATATCAGGTACACCGCCATCTAGTGGTCAGAACCTGGTAATAACAGGAACACCGCCATCTAGTGGTCAGAACCTGGTAATATCAGGAACACCGCCATCTAGTGGTCAGAACCTGGTAATATCAGGAACACCGCCATCTAGTGGTCAGAACCTGGTAATAACAGGAACACCGCCATCTAGTGGTCAGAACCTGGTAATAACAGGAACACCGCCATCTAGTGGTCAGAACCTGGTAATATCAGGAACACCGCCATCTAGTGGTCAGAACCTGGTAGTAACAGGAACACCGCCATCTAGTGGTCAGAACCTGGTAATAACAGGAACACCGCCATCTAGTGGTCAGAACCTGGTAATAACAGGAACACCACCATCTAGTGGTCAGAACCTGGTAATATCAGGATCACCGCCATCTAGTGGTCAGAACCTGGTAATATCAGGAACACCGCCATCTAGTGGTCAAAACCTGGTAATATCAGGAACACCGCCATCTAGTGGTCAGAACCTGGTAATAACAGGAACACCGCCATCTAGTGGTCAGAACCTGGTAATAACAGGAACACCGCCATCTAGTGGTCAGAACCTGGTAATATCAGGAACACCGCCATCTAGTGGTCAGAACCTGGTAATATCAGGAACACCGCCATCTAGTGGTCAGAACCTGGTAATAACAGGAACACCGCCATCTAGTGGTCAGAACCTGGTAATATCAGGAACACCGCCATCTAGTGGTCAGAACCTGGTAATATCAGGAACACCGCCATCTAGTGGTCAGAACCTGGTAATATCAGGAACACCACCATCTAGTGGTCAGAACCTGGTAATATCAGGAACACCGCCATCTAGTGGTCAGAACCTGGTAATATCAGGAACACCACCATCTAGTGGTCAGAACCTGGTAATATCAGGAACACTGGTAATATCAGGAACACACCATCTAGTGGTCAGAACCTGGAAAATATCACGAACAGCACCATCTAGTGGTCAGAACCTGGTAATATCAGGAACACCGCCATGTAGTGGTCAGAACCTGGTAATAACAGGAACACCGCCATCTAGTGGTCAGAACCTGGTAATATCAGGAACACCGCCATCTAGTGGTCAGAACCTGGTAATATCAGGAACACTGGTAATATCAGGAACACACCATCTAGTGGTCAGAACCTGGAAAATATCACGAACAGCACCATCTAGTGGTCAGAACCTGGTAATATCAGGAACACCGCCATGTAGTGGTCAGAACCTGGTAATAACAGGAACACCGCCATCTAGTGGTCAGAACCTGGTAATAACAGGAACACCGCCATCTAGTGGTCAGAACCTGGTAATATCAGGTACACCGCCATCTAGTGGTCAGAACCTGGTAATATCAGGAACACCGCCATCTAGTGGTCAGAACCTGGTAATATCAGGAACACCGCCATCTAGTGGTCAGAACCTGGTAATATCAGGAACACCGCCATCTAGTGGTCAGAACCTGGTAATATCAGGAACACCGCCATCTAGTGGTCAGAACCTGGTAATATCAGGAACACCGCCATCTAGTGGTCAGAACCTGGTAATATCAGGAACACCGCCATCTAGTGGTCAGAACCTGGTAATATCAGGAACACCACCATCTAGTGGTCAGAACCTGGTAATATCAGGAACACTGGTAATATCAGGAACACACCATCTAGTGGTCAGAACCTGGAAAATATCACGAACAGCACCATCTAGTGGTCAGAACCTGGTAATATCAGGAACACCGCCATCTAGTGGTCAGAACCTGGTAATAATAGGAACACCGCCATCTAGTGGTCAGAACCTGGTAATAACAGGAACACCGCCATCTAGTGGTCAGAACCTGGTAATATCAGGAACACCGCCATCTAGTGGTCAGAACCTGGTAATAACAGGAACACCGCCATCTAGTGGTCAGAACCTGGTAATAACAGGAACACCGCCATCTAGTGGTCAGAACCTGGTAATATCAGGTACACCGCCATCTAGTGGTCAGAACCTGGTAATAACAGGAACACCGCCATCTAGTGGTCAGAACCTGGTAATATCAGGAACACCGCCATCTAGTGGTCAGAACCTGGTAATATCAGGAACACCGCCATCTAGTGGTCAGAACCTGGTAATATCAGGAACACCGCCATCTAGTGGTCAGAACCTGGTAATATCAGGAACACCGCCATCTAGTGGTCAGAACCTGGTAATATCAGGAACACCGCCATCTAGTGGTCAGAACCTGGTAATAACAGGAACACCGCCATCTAGTGGTCAGAACCTGGTATTATCAGGAACACCACCATCTAGTGGTCAGAACCTGGTAATATCAGGAACACCGCCATCTAGTGGTCAGAACCTGGTAATATCAGGAACACCACCATCTAGTGGTCAGAACCTGGTAATATCAGGAACACCGCCATCTAGTGGTCCGAACCTGGTATTATCAGGAACACCACCATCTAGTGGTCAGAACCTGGTAATATCAGGAACACCGCCATCTAGTGGTCCGAACCTGGTAATATCAGGAACACCACCATCTAGTGGTCAGAACCTGGTAATATCAGGAACACCGCCATCTAGTGGTCAGAACCTGGTAATATCAGGAACACCGCCATCTAGTGGTCAGAACCTGGTCTTATCAGGATTTAGGATGGGACATAAACCTAATCAACTTCAATGACAAATTTCTCTGACTAAAATTAATTGAGAATACATTACATAGGATGAAGAAACAACATTCAGAGACGCAGCTCCATACTACTTGTCAGACATAGAGAACTGATACTATGTACTTGTTGTTGAGGTGGGATTGGTGTGGGGGGTCCGTGAGTGGCTTTTGACCATTTCTTACTCATTGTTAGAAAAATGTCTGGTCCAAATCGGATGTTAAGTACTAGATTTATTTAGATAGATTAGGGCCTAATGACTTTATTTCAATTGACTGATTTCCTTATATGAGAACTGTAACTCAGTAAAATCTTTGAAATTGTTCGATGTTGCGTTTATATTTTTGTTCAGTGTATATGAATTCTATAAATTAAGATGGCCTATTTGGGTGTAATCAATTAGCTTAATTTCTCAGATATCACATTATATTTCATCAACATAATGTCACAGGAATGCTAATCTTATCTGTTTCTAACTACAGAAACGATTTCAGAACAATCTGAGATGGTGGGTATCACGGCTTGCTGAAATGACATGGAACGACCCTAAATCAAAAGGAAAACAAAGAGCTCCCAGCAGAAAGCCAGACCACAGAAAACCTTTCCATTTAAAAAAAAAATCGAAATCAAAGAGAAATCAAAGAGAACCACCGAGCTCCCAGCAGAGCTCACAGAGAACCTTTCCAGTTGGCCCAGAACCACCAGTGAGTGAGTCCATCTCCAAGACAAACGACAATGTTGTGACAATGTTCCCGACCTGTAGTCTAGTACTCATGGTACTTATTTTATCTTTTGAAGGTGGTATTTCCTGCTGGTATGCATGTTCTGAAAATAATGTAGTTATATTTACAGTTTTTATATAGTTATATAAAGTTGTTGGCACACAGTCTATGACTAGTATCTAAGGGCTGTATATCAGGTGCAACAATACAGGATCAGATACCATGGTCACATTTCAAGGAAACTATTCAAGGAAACAATTCAAGGAAACTATTCAAGGAAATACTCGACAACACATGCCTGATGTGGTTTATGGCTAGCTAAATGTAATGCCAATAGCTAAATGTAATGGTTATAGGCTAAATGTAATTGTTATAGACTAAATATAATGCCTATGGCTAAATGGAAAGGTTGCAGGCTAAATATAATGCTGATGGCTAAATGTAATCCCTATGGCTAAGTGTAATTGTTATAGGCTAAATGAAATGGTTATAGGCGAAATGTAATGGTTATGGTCTAAATGTAGTGGTTATAGGCTAAATGTAATCCCTATGGCTAAATGTAACGGTTATAGGCTAAATGTAATGGTTATAGGCTAAATGTAATCCCTATGGCTAAATCTAATGGTTACAGGCTAGATATAATGCCTATGGCTAAATGTAATGGTTATAGGCTAAATATAATGGTTGTAGGCTAAATGTAATGTCTGTAGCTAAATGTAATGGTTACAGGCTAGATATAATTGTTATAGGCTAAATGAAATGGTTATAGGCTAAATGTAATGGTTATAGGCTAAATGGAAAGGTTATAGGCTAAATGTAATGCCTACGGCTAAATGTTATGTTTATAGGCTAAATGTAATGGCTATGGCTAAATGGAAAGGTTGTAGGCTAAATGTAATGCCTATGGCTAAATGTAATGGTTATAGGCTAAATACAATGTTTACAGGCTAAATGAAATGGCTATGGCTAAATGGAAAGGTTGTAGGCTAAATGTAATGCCTGTAGCTAAATGTAAAGGTTATAGGCTAAATGTAAAGGTTGTAGGCTAAATGTAAAGGTTATAGGCTAAATGTAAAGGTTGTAGGCTAAATGTAATGCCTATGGCTAAATGAAATGGCTATGGCTAAATGGAAAGGTTGTAGGCTAAATGTAATGCCTGTAGCTAAATGTAAAGGTTATAGGCTAAATGTAATGGTTATAGGCTGAATGTAATGGTTACAGGCTAGATATAATTGTTATAGGCTAAATGAAATGGTTATGGGCTAAATGTAATGGTAATAGGCTAAATTTAATGGTTGTAGGCTAAATATAATGCCTATGGCTAAATGTAATGGCTATGGCTAAATGTAATGGTTATGGGCTAAATGTAATGATAATGGGCTAAATGTAATGGTTATAGGCTAAATGTAATTGTTATAGACTAAATATAATGCCTATGGCTAAATGGAAAGGTTGCAGGCTAAATATAAGGCCTATGGCTAAATGGAATGCCTATGGCTAAATGTAATGGCTATGGCTAAATGTAATGGTTATGGGCTAAATTGAATGATTATGTGCTAAATGTAATGGTTATAGGCTAAATGTAATTGTTATAGACTAAATATAATGCCTATGGCTAAATGGAAAGGTTGCATGCTAAATATAAGGCCTATGGCTAAATGGAATACCTATGGCTAAATGTAATGGCTGTAGCTAAATGTAATGGTTACAGGCTAAATGTAATGGTTATAGGCTAAATGTAATGGTTACAGGCTAGATATAATTGTTATAGGCTAAATGAAATGGTTATGGGCTAAATGTAATGGTAATAGGCTAAATTTAATGGTTGTAGGCTAAATATAATGCCTATGGCTAAATGTAATGGCTATGGCTAAATGTAATGGTTATGGGCTAAATGTAATGATAATGGGCTAAATGTAATGGTTATAGGCTAAATGTAATTGTTATAGACTAAATATAATGCCTATGGCTAAATGGAAAGGTTGCAGGCTAAATATAAGGCCTATGGCTAAATGGAATGCCTATGGCTAAATGTAATGGCTATGGCTAAATGTAATGGTTATGGGCTAAATTGAATGATTATGTGCTAAATGTAATGGTTATAGGCTAAATGTAATTGTTATAGACTAAATATAATGCCTATGGCTAAATGGAAAGGTTGCATGCTAAATATAAGGCCTATGGCTAAATGGAATACCTATGGCTAAATGTAATGGCTGTAGCTAAATGTAATGGTTACAGGCTAAATGTAATGGTTATAGGCTAAATGTAATGCCTATGGCTAAATGTAATGCCTATGGCTAAATGGAAAGGTTGCAGGCTAAATATAATGCCTATGGCTAAATGTAGTTCCTATGGCTAAATGTAATGGTTATAGGCTAAATGTAATAGTTGTAGGCTAAATGTAATGGTTATAGGCTAAATGTAATGGTTGTAGGCTAAATGTAATGGTTATAGGCTAAATGTAATGGTTGTAGGCTAAATGTAATGCCTATGGCTAAATGGAAAGGTTGCAGGCTAAATATAATGCCTATGGCTAAATGTAGTTCCTATGGCTAAATGTAATGGTTATAGGCTAAATGTAATAGTTGTAGGCTAAATGTAATGGTTATAGGCTAAATGTAATGGTTGTAGGCTGAATGTAATGGTTATAGGCGAAATGTAATGGTTATAGGCTAAATGTAATTGTTATAGGCTAAATATAATGCCTATGGCTAAATGTAATGTCTATAGGCTAAATGTAATGTTTATAGGCTAAATGTAATGGCTATGGCTAAATGTAATGGCTATGGTTAAATGCAATGTTTATAGGCTAAATGTAATGGTTATATGCTAAATGTAAAGATTGTAGACTAAATGTAATCCCTATGGCTAAATGTAGTTCCTATGCTAATAGCGTTTCAATCGGCAACGTCACTCGCTCTGAGACCTTGAAGCTGTAGTTTCCCTTGCTCTGCAAGGGCGTGGCTTTTGTGGAGCGATGGGTAACGATGCTTTGTGGGAGGCAGTTGTCGATGTGTGCAGAGGGTCCCTGGTTCGAGCCCAGGTAGGGGCGAGGAGAAGGACGGAATATACACTGTTACACATGCATAGATAATAACAGAGAGTAGCAGCGGTGTAAAAGAGGGGGAGGAGGGCCATTTGATTAGATGTTCAGGCTATAGAGCAGCTCTACGCAATGACTCAAGCCTTTAATCTGTCCTGGAAACCTCTCCCCCACGTGTGACATTACAGTTTATTAACTTCAGTTAATCCCTGGGGGGATGACAAGGGTTAAATTGACTACATTAAAACCTCTTATCACTTAAAGGTTTAACGTACTGAAGAGCTACGTCTTAATGAGATCCAGCAGAGCGCTGGCCTGGGAAGCATGTGCAGGTAAATGACTGTTTTACCCAGGTAAATGCTGTGAAGGTATATGACTGTTTTACCCAGGTAAATGCTGTGCAGGTATATGACTGTTTTACCCAGGTAAATGCTGTGAAGGTATATGACTGTTTTACCCAGGTAAATGCTGTGCAGGTATATGACTGTTTTACCCAGGTAAATGCTGTGAAGGTAAATGACTGTTTTACCCAGGTAAATGCTGTGAAGGTAAATGACTGTTTTACCCAGGTAAATGCTGTGAAGGTAAATGACTGTTTTACCCAGGTAAATGCTGTGAAGGTAAATGACTGTTTTACCCAGGTAAATGCTGTGAAGGTAAATGACTGTTTTACCCAGGTAAATGCTGTGAAGGTAAATGACTGTTTTACCCAGGTAAATGCTGTGAAGGTAAATGACTGTTTTACCCAGGTAAATGCTGTGAAGGTATAGGACTGTTTTACCCAGGTAAATGCTGTGAAGGTAAATGACTGTTTTACCCAGGTAAATGATGTGAAGTACACCACAGACCGCTTTAGACTAGACTTCAATAACATTATTAATTAGCTGTTATACACTGGGGGGGTTTGAGCCCTGAATGTTGATTGGCTGACAGCCATGGTATATCAGACCGTATACCACAGGTATGATCAAATGTTTATTTTTACTGCTCTAATTATGTTGCTAACCATAATAGCAATAAGGCACCTCGAGCGTTTTGTGGTATATGGCCAATATACCACGGCTAAGGGCTCCGCGTTGCGTCGTGCTTAAGAACAGCCCTTATTTGCCATATACCACCTCTCTCGGGCCTCATTGCTTAATTAAAGTACTGGACATCTCAGACTGTGGCTTATTAAACTTAGGTGATTGATGTTATATGTAAATTGTTCCCAGGAAACAATGACTTTTTTTTTAAGTGAGTATAACATATACTGAGGGTTTGTAACCTATTGTGTCTGTTGTCTCCCATTAGGTTGGACTGGGGGTTTGTAACCTATTGTGTCTGTTGTCTCCCATTAGGTTGGGCTGAGGGTTTGTAACCTATTGTGTCTGTTGTTTCCCATTAGGTTGGGCTGAGGGTTTGTAACCTATTGTGTCTGTTGTCTCCCATTAGGTTGGGCTGAGGTTTTGTAACCTATTGTGTCTGTTGTCTCCTATTAGTTTGGGCTGAGGGTTTGTAACCTATTGTGTCTGTTGTCTCCCATTAGGTTGGACTGGGGGTTTGTAACCTATTGTGTCTGTTGTCTCCCATTAGGTTGGGCTGAGGGTTTGTAACCTATTGTGTCTGTTGTTTCCCATTAGGTTGGGCTGAGGGTTTGTAACCTATTGTGTCTGTTGTCTCCCATTAGGTTGGGCTGAGGTTTTGTAACCTATTGTGTCTGTTGTCTCCTATTAGTTTGGGCTGAGGGTTTGTAACCTATTGTGTCTGTTGTCTCCCATTAGGTTGGACTGAGGGTTTGTAACCTATTGTGTCTGTTGTCTCCCATTAAGTTGGACTGAGGGTTTGTAACCTATTGTGTCTGTTGTCTCCCATTAAGTTGGACTGAGGGTTTGTAACCTATTGTGTCTGTTGTCTCCCATTAGGTTGGGCTGAGGTTGTGTAACCTATTGTGTCTGTTGTCTCGCATTAATTTGGACTGAGGGTTTGTAACCTATTGTCTCTGTTGTCTCCCATTAGGTTGGGCTGAGGTTTTGTAACCTATTGTGTCTGTTGTCTCCCATTAGGTTGGGCTGAGTGTTCGTCCCTCCACTACTCAGAGGGACGCTCCAACCATCTGCTGTCCCTGGAGAAGACGTTTGGTCGTCCTGCTAAAGACTCTCAGTGTCACCACATGTTGAAGCATCTCCACCACGGGGCCCGCATCACCGTCCAGATGCCCCCCAACATAGAGGGCCACTGGGTCTCCACCAGGTACGACTAACCAAGGCTCCAACCCTAATCCTAACTCCAACCCTAATCCTAACTCCAACCCTAATCCTAGCCTCAACCTAATCCTAGCCTCAACCCTAATCCTAGCCTCAACCCTAATCCTAGCCTCAACCCCTAATCATAACTCCAACCCTAATCCTAGCCTCAACCCTAATCCTAACTCCAACCCTAATCCTAGCCTCAACCCTAATCCTAACTCCAACCCTAATCCTAACTCCAACCCTAATCCTAACTCCAACCCTAATCCTAGCCTCAACCCTAATCCGAGCCTCAACCCTAATCCTAACTCCAACCCTAATCCTAGCCACTACCCTAATTCTAGCCTCAAACCCTAATCCTAACTCCAACCCTAATCCTAGCCTCAACCTAATCCTAACTCCAACCTAATCCTAGCCTCAACCTAATCCTAACTCCAACCTAATCCTAGCCTCATCTCTAATCCTAACTCCACCTAATCCTAGCCTCAACCTAATCCTAACTCCAACCTAATCCTAGCCTCAACCCTAATCGTAGCCTCAACCCTAATCCTAGCCTCAACCCTAATCCTAGCATCAACCCTAATCCTAGCATCAACCCTAATCCTAACTCCAACCCTAATCCTAGCCTCAACCCTCATCCTAACTCCAACCCTAATCCTAACTCCAACCCTAATCCTAACTCCAACCCTAATCCTAGCCACTACCCTAATTCTAGCCTCAACCCTAATCCTAACTCCAACCTTAATCCTAGCTTCAAGCCTAATCCTAACTCCAACCTTAATCCTAGCCTCAAGCCTAATCCTAACTCCAACCCTAATCCTAGCCTCATCTCTAATCCTAACTCCCACCCTAATCCTAGCCTCAACCCTAATCCTAACTCCAACCCTAATCCTAGCCTCAACCCTAATCCTAGCCTCAACCCTAATCCTAGCCTCAACCCTAATCCTAACTCCAACCCTAATCCTAACCTCAACCCTAATCCTAGCCTCAACCCTAATCCTAGCCTCAACCCTAATCCTCAACCCTAATCCTAGCATCAACCCTAATCCTCAACCCTAATCCTAACTCCAACCCTAATCCTAACCTCAACCCTAATCCTAGCCTCAACCCTAATCCTAACTCCAACCCTAATCCTAGCCTCAACCCTAATCCTAGCCTCAACCCTAATCCTAACTCCAACCCTAGCCTTAACCCTAATCCTAACCCTAATCTTATCCTAATCCCCAACAGTAACACAACACAGGGTGACATTTGCGCTGGTATTCAATCAAAGGCGCATTGTAGACAAGCGCATTTCTTTTGGCTTTTAAGGTCATTTACAGTTGAACCGTAATCCGAGTTAATCTTTAAAGCGATCTCTGCTAACGTTGGGAACATTGCCTGTAGTGCCGTGTCCCCTTGTCTCCAGCAGATACACGTTCTGTCTGGGAGGAGATACTCAGACATATGGGAAAGAATCAGTATGATGTTTACTTTGGAAAACACACAGCTCAAAGTCCTATCCCAAATCCACCTCTCTCTAAATCCTGTCCCCATCCACCTCTCTCTAAGTCCTGTCCCCATCCACCTCTCTCTAAGTCCTGCCCCCATCCACCTCTCTCTAAGTCCTGCCCCCATCCACCTCTCTCTAAGTCCTGTCCCCATCCACCTCTCTCTAAGTCCTCTCCCCATCCCCCTCTCTCTAAATCCTGTCCCCATCCACCTCTCTCTAAGTCCTGTCCCCATCCACCTCTCTCTCCGTCTGCCAGCTGTGAGGTGCGTCCTGGCCCAGAATTCCTGACGCGGTCGTAGCGGTTCTTCCCCAACAACACGTTCCAAGCCAACCAGTTCTACTACAGAGACAACCACTGCACCACCCCCACCTACACCCTGGTAGTGCGGGGACGGCTGAGGCTTAGACAGGCCTCCTGGATCATCAGAGGAGGAACAGAGGCTGACTACCAGCTCCACCGCACACAGGTAGGAGGGTGTGTCTTCCAGCATGACTGTGTGGGTGTTTCCAGGTGTGTGTGTCTCCAGGTGTGTGTGTGTGTGTCTCCAGGTGTGTGTGTTTTTCTGCAGTAGGTGTGTCTTTCCCCTGTTCCAGGTGGTGTGTGTGTTTCTACAGTAGGTATGTTTCTATCCCTCTACCCAGGTGGTGTGTGTCTCCAGGTGTGTGTTTGTGTGTTTATACAGTACACGTGTATCTATCCCACTACCCAGGTGGTGTGTCACAGTGCAGAGGTGGCCAAGGACCTGAGCCAGCGGTTGAACCGGAGCTGTCGTGGCGTCGTGAGGAGCAAAGCACCATGGGAACCCAATGTAAACTATGAGCTGTGGAGCGAGGATGGCGGCTGTGACTGCTCCAAGGAGCTGAACTTCTCCATGCACGAGCTGCAGGTTAGCGAGGAGGGCTACTGACTGGAAGGTGGCCGGTTCAAATCGCATGCCAGACTAAATCTGATTGGGAGCGGGCTGGCAGCTAGATGCCATATCCAGTTGTTGTGCTCTTGAGCAAGGCACTTGACCCTTAGAAACTGGTCATGGGGCGTTGCACCGTGGCTGCCCTCTGCTCAGACCTCACCAACCTGTCTGTTTACGTCTTTCCAAGGGAGAAAGTAGAAGACAATACATTTCTGTTGCACATTCTTCTTCTTCTTCCCCTTGCAGCTGCAGCGTGTGGAGAAACAGTACCTCCATCATAACCTGGACCACCTGGTTGAGGAGCTGTTCCTGGGAGACATCCACACTGAGAAGTCCCAGAGGATTTATTATAGGCCGTCGAGCTATCAGGCTGCATTACAAAATGCTAAGGTTAGTACTTTACTGTATATGGTTGTGTGTATACTCTGTAGCGCGTACTCTGTAGCGCGTACTTCCACACTGAGCGTGCCCAGAGGATGTGCTTACAGACCTTCTAGCTACCAGGAAGTCTTCCAGACCTCCAAGGTGAGTATTGTTCTGTCTGTTGTCCACCGCTCAACAGACTTTGGCTTCTATTGGCTTCAGTCGACAATTTCAGTGGCTGACCAGGTAAATTCTAGGGCCTGTTCGTTCCTTTTTTTTATATACTTACAGCTTCCTAAAACATGATATTCTCTGTTAGGTAGGGTTTATTTTATTCCCTGACCATGCTTTTTTTGGGGGGATATAATTTCAAATGTTGACATCTGTTGAACAGCAGTTGTCCTGCTCCATGTAACCTTATAGTGATGTTTTATTTTTTTACACCAGACCCTTCAGAGAGATGAGATCCTCTGAGAGAGATCTATCTAAACGAACATTACATCTGTTACACCACTGATCATAGCTTTTGCGTGCTGTGGCATAGAGCAGTGGAGTAGAGCGACTTGCAAAAGTTGCACACATAAGAGAATCAAATGTAATGTAAGCTTAGGATCCGCGAAATTTCTTTTTTAATGCAATTGTACATTATTTTTTTGGGATGATTGGAGACTATCGTTTTTAATGCCTCTCAAGTGATCAAAATAACGGGCTACTTTAACACCGACAAACTGAGACAATAACGGGCTACTTTAACACCGACAAACTGAGACAATAACGGGCTACTTTAACACAGACAAACTGAGAATCTGAGATCAATAAAAACCATCTGGTCTTGAATCCATCAACAACCTAGGCCTAGGTCTGTGGAGACATATTGTACAACATGAGGAAAATTACAGTCCTAAAAAATGCTTTCCAGTTTCACTGACTCACCCAATGATGCTCACTCACCGTCGATTGCCGATGCACTCTGCCAAAAGCCTACCTCTCTCTAGTTTTACTTTGTGTAAAACAATGCTGTTCGCTCAGCAGGCCTATTTGGAAATTGATAACATATATGGCAGCCTACAGACAGATTAGTCTTCTCTGATCACTGACAGATTCGCTGCGTGTTCCCGGACTATAGGCAATGCCATGTGATTGGGCTACACATAGCTAGGCTATTTAAAAAGATAAATAAACTATCGATCCTCTGTGGCTAAACTATAGACCTACTCCTGGTGTAGCGTTCTGAATTATAGACCTACTCCTGGTGTAGTGTTCTGAATTATAGACCTACTCCTGGTGTAGTGTTCTGAATTATAGACCTGCTCCTGGTGTAGTGTTCTGAATTATAGACCTACTCCTGGTGTAGTGTTCTGAATTATAGACCTACTCCTGGTGTAGTGTTCTGAATTATAGACCTGCTCCTGGTGTAGTGTTCTGAATTATAGACCTACTCCTGGTGTAGTGTTCTGAATTATAGACCTGCTCCTGGTGTAGTGTTCTGAATTATAGACCTGCTCCTGGTGTAGTGTTCTGAATTATAGACCTACTCCTGGTGTAGTGTTCTGAATTATAGACCTGCTCCTGGTGTAGTGTTCTGAATTATAGACCTGCTCCTGGTGTAGTGTTCTGAATTATAGACCTACTCCTGGTGTAGTGTTCTGAATTATAGACCTGCTCCTGGTGTAGTGTTCTGAATCATAGACCTACTCCTGGTGTAGTGTTCTGAATTTTTTCAATTTCTTTCTGGACAGAATGCTGGAGATCAATGACCACGCGTTGTTCATAGGTTACAATGTAGCGCTGGAGATCAATGACCACGCGTTGTTCACAGGTTACAATGTAGCGCTGGAGAACAATGACCACGCGTTGTTCACAGGTTACAATGTAGCGCTGGAGAACAATGACCACGCGTTGTTCACAGGTTACAATGTAGCGCTGGAGTTCAATGACCACGCGTTGTTCACAGGTTACAATGTAGCGCTGGAGAACAATGACCACGCGTTGTTCACAGGTTACAATGTAGCGCTGGAGAACAATGACCACGCGTTGTTCACAGGTTACAATGTAGCGCTGGAGATCAATGACCACCCGTTGTTCACAGGTTACAATGTAGCGCTGGAGAACAATGACCACGCGTTGTTCAGAGGTTACAATGTAGCGCAAACCATAATTCCGGGCAGACCGGACATTAATCCATTCTTAGAATATTAGGCACATTTAACATGATGTTTTTTAGGGAGCAGGAGAATTACAGATGAGGCAATTTAAATGAACTCTGATTATAATTTTTACAATGCAAACAGTGAAAATTATTTTTCATGCTACAATGAGGTACTTGATCCTGGTAAATGGGTTCCGGAACGAAACAGTCCAAACTGAGAGGTGTCAGATCCTGTTCCAGCAGGATCCAGCACCACTTTGGACCGGAGCCCTCTTAATTGTACTGTACAGATGTAGGATCTCAATTTGATCACTCTTTTGCTGCTGAGAATTGATCTGTGTTAGGAGGACGTGCTGAGTTTTAAAAATGAACGGCTCATTTAGGTGAGCAGAGCCAAAAGATCCGGAACGCACATAACTTTTATTTCCCCCCACGTGGGCCTGCCCCTTAGCAATTTGCATTCAACCAATGAGCTTCGGCCCCTCGCCATATGACTGATAGCTAGGAAGATGCACATAAGGCACTCACAGTGAGAGAGAGACAGACAGAGAGACAGACAGAGAGACAGACAGACAGAGAGAAATTATGTGGTGCATATAGGTAGGGGTAAAGTGACTAGACAAAAGGATAGATAATAGACAGTAACAGCAGTATACTGTAGGTAGGGATAAAGGATAGATAATAGACAGTAGCAGGCAGCAGTATACTGTAGGTAGGGGTAAAGGATAGATAATAGACAGTAGCAGCAGTATACTGTAGGTAGGGGTAAAGGATAGATAATAGACAGTAGCAGCAGTATACTGTAGGTAGGGATAAAGGATAGATAATAGACAGTAACAGCAGTATACCGTAGGTAGGGGTAAAGTGACTAGACAACAGGATAGATAATAGACAGTAACAGCAGTATACCGTAGGTAGGGGTAAAGGGACTAGACAACAGGATAGATAATAGACAGTAGCAGCAGTATATTGTAGGTAGGGGTAAAGAGACTAGACAACAGGATAGATAATAGACAGTAGCAGCAGTATATTGTAGGTAGGGGTAAAGAGACTAGACAACAGGATAGATAATAGACAGTAGCAGCAGTACTGTAGGTAGGGGTAAAGTGACTAGACAACAGGATAGATAATAGACAGTAACAGCAGTATACTGTAGGTAGGGGTAAAGTGACTAGACAACAGGATAGATAATAGACAGTAGCAGCAGTATATTGTAGATAGGGTTAAAGAGACTAGACAACAGGATAGATAATAGACAGTAGCAGCAGTATACTGTAGGTAGGGGTAAAGTGACTAGACAACAGGATAGATAATAGACAGTAACAGCAGTATACCGTAGGTAGGGGTAAAGTGACTAGACAACAGGATAGATAATAGACAGTAGCAGCAGTATATTGTAGATAGGGTTAAAGAGACTAGACAACAGGATAGATAATAGACAGTAGCAGCAGTATACTGTAGGTAGGGGTAAAGTGACTAGACAACAGGATAGATAATAGACAGTAACAGCAGTATACCGTAGGTAGGGTTAAAGAGACTAGACAACAGGATAGATAATAGACAGTAGCAGCAGTATACTGTAGGTAGGGGTAAAGTGACTAGACAAAAGGATAGATAAGACAGTATCAGCACCGTATGTGGTGAGTGTGAAAGTGTGTGTGTATGTGTGATTGTGTGGGTAGAGCCCAGTGTGTGGGTAGAGCCCAGTGTGTGTGTGGGTAGAGCCCAGTGTGTGGGTAGAGCCCAGTGTGTGGGTAGAGCCCAGTGTGTGGGTAGAGTCAGTGTGTAGGTAGAGTCAGTGTGTAGGTAGAGTCCAGTGTGTAGGTAGAGCCCAGTGTGTAGGTAGAGCCCAGTGTGTGGGTAGAGTCCAGTGTGTGGGTAGAGTCCAGTGTGTGGGTAGAGCCCAGTGTGTAGGTAGAGTCAGTGTGTAGGTAGAGTCCAGTGTGTGGGTAGAGTCCAGTGTGTGGGTAGAGTCCAGTGTGTGGGTAGAGTCCAGTGTGTGGGTAGAGTCCAGTGTGTGGGTAGAGTCCAGTGTGTGGGGTAGAGTCCAGTGTGTGGGTAGAGTCCAGTGTGTGGGTAGAGTCCAGTGTGTGGGTAGAGTCCAGTGTGTGGGTAGAGTCCAGTGTGTGGGGTAGAGTCCAGTGTGTGGGTAGAGTCCAGTGTGTGGGTAGAGTCCAGTGTGTGGGTAGAGTCCAGTGTGTGGGTAGAGTCCAGTGTGTGGGTAGAGTCCAGTGTGTAGGTAGAGTCCAGTGTGTGGGTAGAGTCCAGTGTGTGGGTAGAGTCCAGTGTGTAGGTAGAGTCCAGTGTGTGGGTAGAGTCCAGTGTGTGGGTAGAGTCCAGTGTGTAGGTAGAGTCCAGTGTGTGGGTAGAGTCCAGTGTGTGGGTAGAGTCCAGTGTGTAGGTAGAGTCCAGTGTGTGGGTAGAGCCCAGTGTGTGGGTAGTGTCCAGTGTGTGGGTATAGTCCAGTGTGTGGGTAGAGCCCAGTGTGTGGGTAGAGTCCAGTGTGTGGGTAGAGCCCAGTGTGTGGGTAGAGTCCAGTGTGTGGGTAGAGTCCAGTGTGTGGGTAGAGTCCAGTGTGTGGGTAGAGTCCAGTGTGTGGGTAGAGTCCAGTGTGTGGGTAGTGTCCAGTGTGTTAGTATAGTCCAGTGTGTGGGTAGAGTCCAGTGTGGTGGTAGAGTCCTGTGTGTGGGTAGAGTCCAGTGTGTGGGTAGAGTCCAGTGTGTGGGTAGAGTCCAGTGTGTGGGTAGTGTCCAGTGTGTTAGTATAGTCCAGTGTGTGGGTAGAGTCCAGTGTGGTGGTAGAGTCCTGTGTGTGGGTAGAGTCCAGTGTGTGGGTAGAGTCCAGTGTGTGGGTAGAGCCCAGTGTGTGGGTAGAGTCCAGTGTGTGGGTAGTGTCCAGTGTGTTAGTATAGTCCAGTGTGTGGGTAGAGCCCAGTGTGTAGGTAGAGTCCAGTGTGTGGGTAGAGTCCAGTGTGTGGGTAGAGTCCAGTGTGTGGGTAGAGCCCAGTGTGTAGGTAGAGTCCAGTGTGTGGGTAGAGCCCAGTGTGTAGGTAGAGTCCAGTGTGTGGGTAGAGCCCAGTGTGTAGGTAGAGTCCAGTGTGTGGGTAGAGCCCAGTGTGTAGGTAGAGTCCAGTGTGTGGGTAGAGCCCAGTGTGTGGGTAGAGTCCAGTGTGTGGGTAGAGCCCAGTGTGTAGGTAGAGTCCAGTGTGTGGGTAGAGCCCAGTGTGTAGGTAGAGTCCAGTGTGTGGGTAGAGCCCAGTGTGTGGGTAGAGTCCAGTGTGTGGGTAGAGTCCAGTGTGTGTGTGGGTAGAGTCCAGTGTGTGGGTAGAGTCCAGTGTGTGGGTAGAGTCCAGTGTGTGGGTAGAGTCCAGTGTGTGGGTAGAGCCCAGTGTGTGGGTAGAGTCCAGTGTGTGGGTAGTGTCCAGTGTGTTAGTATAGTCCAGTGTGTGGGTAGAGCCCAGTGTGTAGGTAGAGTCCAGTGTGTGGGTAGAGTCCAGTGTGTGGGTAGAGTCCAGTGTGTGGGTAGAGCCCAGTGTGTAGGTAGAGTCCAGTGTGTGGGTAGAGCCCAGTGTGTGGGTAGAGTCCAGTGTGTGGGTAGAGTCCAGTGTGTGTGTGGG
Organism: Brachymystax lenok tsinlingensis; assembly: GCA_030435695.1. Lineage (NCBI taxonomy): Eukaryota > Metazoa > Chordata > Actinopteri > Salmoniformes > Salmonidae > Brachymystax > Brachymystax lenok. The sequence goes on from CM059801.1 coordinate 38,642,049, forward strand.
TAGAGCCCAGTGTGTGGGTAGAGTCCAGTGTGTGGGTAGAGTCCAGTGTGTGGGTAGAGTCCAGTGTGTGGGTAGAGTCCAGTGTGTAGGTATAGAGTCCAGTGTGTGGGTAGAGCCCAGTGTGTGGGTAGAGTCCAGTGTGTGGGTAGAGCCCAGTGTGTGTGTGGGTAGAGTCCAGTGTGTGGGTAGAGTCCAGTGTGTGGGTAGAGTCCAGTGTGTGGGTAGAGCCCAGTGTGTAAGTAGAGTCCAGTGTGTGGGTAGAGTCCAGTGTGTGGGTAGAGTCCAGTGTGTAAGTAGAGCCCAGTGTGTAAGTAGAGCCCAGTGTGTGGGTAGAGTCCAGTGTGTGGGTAGAGTCCAGTGTGTGGGTAGAGCCCAGTGTGTAAGTAGAGTCCAGTGTGTGGGTAGAGTCCAGTGTGTGGGTAGAGTCCAGTGTGTGGGTAGAGTCCAGTGTGTAAGTAGAGCCCAGTGTGTGGGTAGAGTCCAGTGTGTGGGTAGAGTCCAGTGTGTGGGTAGAGTCCAGTGTGTAAGTAGAGCCCAGTGTGTAAGTAGAGCCCAGTGTGTGGGTAGAGTCCAGTGTGTGGGTAGAGTCCAGTGTGTGGGTAGAGTCCAGTGTGTGGGTAGAGTCCAGTGTGTGGGTAGAGTCCAGTGTGTGGGTAGAGCCCAGTGTGTAAGTAGAGCCCAGTGTGTGGGTATAGAGTCCAGTGTGTAAGTAGAGCCCAGTGTGTGGGTAGAGTCCAGTGTGTGGGTAGAGTCCAGTGTGTGGGTAGAGTCCAGTGTGTAAGTAGAGCCCAGTGTGTGGGTAGAGTCCAGTGTGTGGGTAGAGTCCAGTGTGTGGGTAGAGTCCAGTGTGTGGGTAGAGTCCAGTGTGTGGGTAGAGTCCAGTGTGTGGGTAGAGTCCAGTGTGTGGGTAGAGTCCAGTGTGTGGGTAGAGTCCAGTGTGTGGGTAGAGTCCAGTGTGTGGGTAGAGTCCAGTGTGTGGGGTAGAGTCCAGTGTGTGGGTAGAGTCCAGTGTGTGGGTAGAGTCCAGTGTGTGGGTAGAGTCCAGTGTGTGGGTAGAGTCCAGTGTGTGGGTAGAGTCCAGTGTGTGGGTAGAGTCCAGTGTGTGGGTAGAGTCCAGTGTGTGGGTAGAGTCCAGTGTGTGGGTAGAGTCCAGTGTGTGGGTAGAGTCCAGTGTGTGGGTAGAGTCCAGTGTGTAGGTAGAGTCCAGTGTGTGGGTAGAGTCCAGTGTGTAGGTAGAGTCCAGTGTGTGGGTAGAGCCCAGTGTGTGGGTAGTGTCCAGTGTGTGGGTATAGTCCAGTGTGTGGGTAGAGCCCAGTGTGTGGGTAGAGTCCAGTGTGTGGGTAGAGTCCAGTGTGTGGGTAGAGCCCAGTGTGTGGGTAGAGTCCAGTGTGTGGGTAGAGTCCAGTGTGTGGGTAGAGTCCAGTGTGTGGGTAGAGTCCAGTGTGTGGGTAGAGTCCAGTGTGTGGGTAGAGTCCAGTGTGTGGGTAGTGTCCAGTGTGTTAGTATAGTCCAGTGTGTGGGTAGAGTCCAGTGTGGTGGTAGGAGTCCTGTGTGTGGGTAGAGTCCAGTGTGTGGGTAGAGTCCAGTGTGTGGGTAGAGTCCAGTGTGTGGGTAGTGTCCAGTGTGTTAGTATAGTCCAGTGTGTGGGTAGAGTCCAGTGTGGTGGTAGAGTCCTGTGTGTGGGTAGAGTCCAGTGTGTGGGTAGAGTCCAGTGTGTGGGTAGAGCCCAGTGTGTGGGTAGAGTCCAGTGTGTGGGTAGTGTCCAGTGTGTTAGTATAGTCCAGTGTGTGGGTAGAGCCCAGTGTGTAGGTAGAGTCCAGTGTGTGGGTAGAGTCCAGTGTGTGGGTAGAGTCCAGTGTGTGGGTAGAGCCCAGTGTGTAGGTAGAGTCCAGTGTGTGGGTAGAGCCCAGTGTGTAGGTAGAGTCCAGTGTGTGGGTAGAGCCCAGTGTGTAGGTAGAGTCCAGTGTGTGGGTAGAGCCCAGTGTGTAGGTAGAGTCCAGTGTGTGGGTAGAGCCCAGTGTGTGGGTAGAGTCCAGTGTGTGGGTAGAGCCCAGTGTGTAGGTAGAGTCCAGTGTGTGGGTAGAGCCCAGTGTGTAGGTAGAGTCCAGTGTGTGGGTAGAGCCCAGTGTGTGGGTAGAGTCCAGTGTGTGGGTAGAGTCCAGTGTGTGTGTGGGTAGAGTCCAGTGTGTGTGGGTAGAGTCCAGTGTGTGGGTAGAGTCCAGTGTGTGGGTAGAGTCCAGTGTGTGGGTAGAGTCCAGTGTGTGGGTAGAGTCCAGTGTGTGGGTAGTGTCCAGTGTGTTAGTATAGTCCAGTGTGTGGGTAGAGCCCAGTGTGTAGGTAGAGTCCAGTGTGTGGGTAGAGTCCAGTGTGTGGGTAGAGTCCAGTGTGTGGGTAGAGCCCAGTGTGTAGGTAGAGTCCAGTGTGTGGGTAGAGCCCAGTGTGTGGGTAGAGTGCAGTGTGTGGGTAGAGTCCAGTGTGTGTGTGGGTAGAGCCCAGTGTGTGGGTAGAGTCCAGTGTGTGGGTAGAGTCCAGTGTGTGGGTAGAGTCCAGTGTGTGGGTAGAGTCCAGTGTGTAGGTATAGAGTCCAGTGTGTGGGTAGAGCCCAGTGTGTGGGTAGAGTCCAGTGTGTGGGTAGAGCCCAGTGTGTGTGTGGGTAGAGTCCAGTGTGTGGGTAGAGTCCAGTGTGTGGGTAGAGTCCAGTGTGTGGGTAGAGCCCAGTGTGTAAGTAGAGTCCAGTGTGTGGGTAGAGTCCAGTGTGTGGGTAGAGTCCAGTGTGTAAGTAGAGGCCCAGTGTGTAAGTAGAGCCCAGTGTGTGGGTAGAGTCCAGTGTGTGGGTAGAGTCCAGTGTGTGGGTAGAGCCCAGTGTGTAAGTAGAGTCCAGTGTGTGGGTAGAGTCCAGTGTGTGGGTAGAGTCCAGTGTGTGGGTAGAGTCCAGTGTGTAAGTAGAGCCCAGTGTGTGGGTAGAGTCCAGTGTGTGGGTAGAGTCCAGTGTGTGGGTAGAGTCCAGTGTGTAAGTAGAGCCCAGTGTGTAAGTAGAGCCCAGTGTGTGGGTAGAGTCCAGTGTGTGGGTAGAGTCCAGTGTGTGGGTAGAGTCCAGTGTGTGGGTAGAGTCCAGTGTGTGGGTAGAGTCCAGTGTGTGGGTAGAGCCCAGTGTGTAAGTAGAGCCCAGTGTGTGGGTATAGAGTCCAGTGTGTAAGTAGAGCCCAGTGTGTGGGTAGAGTCCAGTGTGTGGGTAGAGTCCAGTGTGTGGGTAGAGTCCAGTGTGTAAGTAGAGCCCAGTGTGTGGGTAGAGTCCAGTGTGTGGGTAGAGTCCAGTGTGTGGGTAGAGTCCAGTGTGTGGGTAGAGTCCAGTGTGTGGGTAGAGTCCAGTGTGTGGGTAGAGTCCAGTGTGTGGGTAGAGTCCAGTGTGTGGGTAGAGTCCAGTGTGTAAGTAGAGCCCAGTGTGTAAGTAGAGCCCAGTGTGTGGGTAGAGTCCAGTGTGTGGGTAGAGTCCAGTGTGTGGGTAGAGTCCAGTGTGTGGGTAGAGTCCAGTGTGTGGGTAGAGTCCAGTGTGTGGGTAGAGTCCAGTGTGTAAGTAGAGCCCAGTGTGTAAGTAGAGCCCAGTGTGTGGGTAGAGTCCAGTGTGTGGGTAGAGTCCAGTGTGTGGGTAGAGTCCAGTGTGTAGGTAGAGTCCAGTGTGTGGGTAGAGTCCAGTGTGTGGGTAGAGTCCAGTGTGTGGGTAGAGTCCAGTGTGTGGGTAGAGTCCAGTGTGTGGGTAGAGTCCAGTGTGCCTTGTAGTTGCCGTTACCAGGCGGTAATGCAGCCAGTCAAGATGCTCTCGATGGTGCAGCTGTAGAACCTTTGGAGGATCTGAGGGCCCAAAGTGAGAAGAGGCGCTGTCCCTTTACCTCCTCTGAATCTTCTCTCCTCCAGAACCATGACCACGGTTGCGTTGCCTGTCGTATCATCCACCAGTCAGATGAGTTCCACCCTCCCATCCTGGCGCCGCGGGCGGACGTGACAGTGGGGCTGTATGGCCAGTGGGTGAGCCAGCGCTGTGAGGTCCGCCCCGAGGTCCTCTTCCTGACCCGGCACTTCATCTTCCATGACAACAACCAGACCTGGGAGGGCCACTACTACCACTACTCTGACCCCATCTGCAAACACCCCTCCTTCAGTATCTACGCTAGAGGGAGGTACAGCCGAGGGATGCACTCTACTAGAGTTATGGGAGGCACGGAGTTCGTCTTCAAAGGTAAGGGTCAAAGGTTGAGGTTAAACCCTGTTGAGGTTCATTGGGAAGTGTGTGGTTGAGATGTTGATCTGTGCATTTCATAAAAAATGTTTCACTGATCTTGAACTCGTCTCTTGCATTCTCTCCCTCTCACCCCCCATCCAACTCTTCCTCCCTCCCTCCCTCCAACTCTCCCCACTCTCACCCTCCTATCCCCCTCTCACCCCCAACTCTTCCTCACTCCCTCCTACCCCCTCAAACTCTTCCTCACTCCCTCCTACCCCCCCTTCCCTCCAGTGAACCACATGCGTGTGATGCCCATGGACCTGGCCACCACCTCTCTCCTCAACGTGTTCAACGGTAACGAGTGTGGCGCCCAGGGTTCCTGGGAGGTCGGAGTTGAACAGGACGTCACCCTGACCAACGGCTGCGTGGCGTTGGGGATCCGCCTCCCGCACACAGAGTACGAGCTGTTCCGGATGGAGCAGGATGCCCATGGACAATACCTCCTTTACAACGGACAGAGACCCTCCGACGGGTCCAGCCCCGACCGGCCGGATAAACGAGCGACCTCTTACCAGATGCCTCTGGTCAAGTGTTCCGCTAGCAGTCAGAGGTCAGAGGGCACGGGAGAGGAGGATGAGGACCGACACCTGAGGCTGAGTAATGGTGGAACCGGTGGAACACCGCGGAACCAGAACAGCAGGAACGTTGCTGCTGTTCTCGCATCGTTGGTTCCGCTTCGGTTGTTCCGATGCCACAGTTAAGGAACAGACTGACTGACTAAAGTCTATTTTTCCTTTTTTTTTACATAGAGACACTGACGAGAGACATTATAGTGTGAATGTGTACTGTGGACCATGAGAGGATTCTATTCTGCCCCTGAGATGACTAACTACTGTAGCTTCTACCCTGTGGGAAAGGAGACTGCTTTGGTGACTTAATGCACTTGAACTTTTGAAAGCTCTTTTTGGCTCCTTGAACGTTGTGGAAGCTGGGGTTGACAAGGTGGAGGGCGAGTGGAGACTAGTTCCATTTTACCTTTATTTAACTAGGCAGTTAAGAACAAATTCTTATTTTCAATGACTGCCTAGGAACAGTGGGGTTAACTGCCTTGTTCAGGGGCAGAACGACAGATTTTTACCTTGTCAGCTCGGGGGATTCGATCTAGCAACCTTTCGGTTACAAGTCCGACGCTCTGACCACCAGGCTACCCTGCCGCCGGCATCTGACTGGTTCCATTGATGCCTGTGTTCCTTTCGACTGTTGTAACTCCCGTTATTACCAAAGACGTAACACTGCTGCACCACGGCAACTGCAGCTTAGTAGGGTGGATATGGACAATTATAAACTGGGTAGTTCACGCCCTGATTGCTGATAGGCTGAAAGCTGTGGTATGTCAGACAATATACTGTACCACAGGTATGACGCATAACTACTTGTTTACTGTTCTAATTACATTGGTAACCAGTTTATAATAGCAGTAAGGCACCTCGTGGGATTGTGGTATATGGCCATATATATATATATATATATATATATATATATATATATATATATATATATATATATATATATATATATATATATATATATATACATACATACACACACACACACACACACACACACACACACACACACACACACACACACACACACACACACACACACACACACACACACACACACACACACACACACACACACACACACACACACCCCTTTGGGCCTTATTGCTCAACTCTAGAAGTATATGGCTGTGTTCATTTCAGACCTTGTATCTATCCACACGGACAGGAGATGTTTTATACAACAATATTACAAATATCACATTCTTATTGGTTACTACAAGTAGATGAAATAAGACACAAACTTATATGTAAAAAGCGGTATTTTCTACAACGAGCCATAATATACTATATTTCATTGTAGAAAATAATGAAGATGAACGTGAGCCTCTCGTGTTTCAGGGATTCAAAGGGAAATACATTATCAGTACAATAGGACTACTGATAATGACATAACCTACATTATCACAGAGGCCTTCCTTGACTAATATAACATGACCAATATGCTACTGTTTCGACTCCTCAACCCGATACCAAAAAAATACATTTAATATTAAATGGCCCTTGTTTCTCTAATCTACCCCATAAATAAACACAAAACAGAGTTATGCCACATTTAGAAATCGTGGTCTTTTTTTAAGTACTGTACGGTACTCTTTTCTAGCCTGAGAATCACCTGGTTGTACGTGTCCTTAAACAACCTCTTCATAACAGGGTATACAGTATGTATAACAATTAAAGAATTGATACTGTAAACAGGTTATTATGGCCTCATTGAGATTTGATAGTGTACACTGGTAATATTGGATTTTTTTTGTCATAAAGCACAAACAGCACCAAGTTCAAACAGGGGTGGGCACAGTGTTTGTGTGCCTGCAGCCTGATTGTACTAATCAACTGATAACAGTCCAGACTGTTTAAAAAAAAAAAAATTGGTTTGCATTCCCGCTTGGCTAAAAACCAAAGCCTGCACCCACACATGATATGTTTCCCCTGATCCTGTACAAGCAATATATTTTTATGAGCACAAGTTTTATTTTTTAACCTTTATTTAACTAGGCAAGTCAATTAACAAATTATTATTTACAATGACAGCCTACCAGCCTAGAGGGTAGCGAGGGACAGCTGGCCCAGTTCAAGCCCTCTACAGCTGGAGAGGGTAGCTAGGGACAGCTGGCCCAGTTCAAGCCTTCTACAGCTGGAGAGGGTAGCTAGGGACAGCTGGCCCAGTTCAAGCCCTCTACAGCTGGAGAGGGTAGCTAGGGACAGCTGACCCAGTTCAAGCCTTCTACAGCTGGAGAGGGTAGCTAGGGACAGCTGGCCCAGTTCAAGCCCTCTACAGCTGGAGAGGGTAGCTAGGGACAGCTGGCCCAGTTCAAGCCCTCTACAGCTGGAGAGGGTAGCTAGGGACAGCTGGCCCAGTTCAAGCCCTCTATAGCCTAGAGGGTAGCTAGGGACAGCTGGCCCAGTTCAAGCCCTCTACAGCTGGAGAGGGTAGCTAGGGACAGCTGGCCCAGTTCAAGCCTTCTACAGCCTAGAGGGTAGCTAGGGACAGCTGGCCCAGTTCAAGCCTTCTACAGCCTAGAGGGTAGCTAGGGACAGCTGGCCCAGTTCAAGCCCTCTACAGCCTAGAGGGTAGCTAGGGACAGCTGGCCCAGTTCAAGCCCTCTACAGCCTAGAGGGTAGCTAGGGACAGCTGGCCCAGTTCAAGCCCTCTACAGCCTAGAGGGTAGCTAGGGACAGCTGGCTCAGTTCAAGCCCTCCACAGCCTAGAGGGTAGCTAGGGACAGCTGGCCCAGTTCAAGCCCTCTACAGCCTAGAGGGTAGCTAGGGACAGCTGGCCCAGTTCAAGCCCTCTATAGCTGGAGAGGGTAGCTAGGGACAGCTGGCCCAGTTCAAGCCCTCTACAGCCTAGAGGGTAGCTAGGGACAGCTGGCCCAGTTCAAGCCCTCTACAGCCTAGAGGGTAGCTATGGACAGCTGGCCCAGTTCAAGCCCTCTACAGCCTAGAGGGTAGCTAGGGACAGCTGGCCCAGTTCAAGCCCTCTACAGCCTAGAGGGTAGCTAGGGACAGCTGGCCCAGTTCAAGCCCTCTACAGCTGGAGAGGGTAGCTAGGGACAGCTGGCCCAGTTCAAGCCTTCTACAGCCTAGAGGGTAGCTATGGACAGCTGGCCCAGTTCAAGCCCTCTACAGCCTAGAGGGTAGCTAGGGACAGCTGGCCCAGTTCAAGCCCTCTACAGCTGGAGAGATTTCTACCTTTACACCATGTTATCACCACGACCACGCAGAACACTTATTTTACTATTTAAAGTTATCTTGTCTGTGTCACACCCTGATCTGTTTCACCTGTCCTTGTGCTTGTCTCCACCCCCCTCCAGGTGTCTCCCATCTTCCCCACTATCCCCTGGGTATTTCTACCTGTGTTCTCGGTCTGTTGCCAGTTCGTCTTGTTTGTCAAGTCATCCAGCGTTTTGTATCAGCTCCTGCTTTTCCCCAGTCTCTCTTTTTCTCGCTCTCCTGGTTTTGACCTTTGCTTGTCCTGTCCTGACCCTGCCTGACCACTCTGCCTGCCTGACCACTGCCTGTCCTGACCACTCTGCCTGTCCTGACCCTGCCTGCCTTGACCTGTCGTTTGCCTTCCCCTGTTGCTGTAATAAGCATTGTTACTTCAACACAGTCTGCATTTGGATCTTACCTGAAACGTGATAGTCTGATTGTGGGAGTTATTGACTGGTCCTCATAAAGCGGCTCTGAAAATGAGAGCTGTTCTAGGATCAGGTCCCCCCCCCTCCTCTGTCCATGTAATCTTTTTCTTATTCATGAAGATCTTGAAGGGGTAGACAAGGCCGAGCATGAAACAGAATAGGTTTTATTTGCCTTTCATGCTCAAGCCACTTCGACATCCATTCAGGATATAAAACTGTCTAGTTAAGAGGAGTAATAGATCTGGATTTAAAATAGAGAGTAACTTGGTCATGGGCATGACCTTGTAATAGTCCCAAATGGCACCCTATTCCCTATATAGTGCACTACTTTTGATATTTTCTTATGGGAATAGGGTGCCATTTGGGACGCAGACTTTGTAATCCATTGTACAATATAGTGAAAGGTCACCAGTTCTAATGAAGGGACCGATTCAGAAATGTACGCCTTTCCTGTGCACTTCTCAGTAGTTGGTATTAATTTTAAACAATACAGACGCACACAAACATCCACAACATCACCCCTGCCCAAGAACCACCCCCATCTCCAGCGCCTCACTCTCCGCCACATGGCCTCAAACTGCTGCATTTTCTTCTCTCCGTGGCCCAAGCACTTTCAACATTTAGATAATAAAGCCTTTGACCTTTCCATTGTCTTTACAACGGCGGATTGGTCGATTTCCACTATTAAGTCTACGTTTTTTCAAGATGATTGACAAGAAAAGTATCGTCCTACCCATCGGGCATCTCACCGCAGCCTCATACGTCATGTCGAGAAATACGCAGACAGACGGATTCAAAAGTAAATTTACATTGTAATACTTCTGACAAGTTAAGTGTAAAACGAACAATGACTCAATAATGCGTGCTTTCTAGCTCCGCCCAAAAAGTTATGGGCGGAGCTAGAAAGTTGTCTGTCAGAAGTATTACAATGTAAACTGTCTGTCTGTCTGTCTGCATATTTCAAGACATGGCATCTGAGGGCGTAGTGAGATACCCAATTGGTTGGATGATTCTCTTATCACTCAATCTTGAAAAATAAAAATTATGATTTATTATTGAAATATTGAAATAGCATGGGGTGACCGAGAAAAACAAAAACTGTTACAATTTAAGGCCACGTGGCAAACAATAATGCAGGAACTAGGGATGGGGGTTTCAGCATGCGGGTTCTGGGCAGATGAGATGTAGTCGTTGTTTGTGTGTGTAAGTTGTTGTACGTAAGAGATTGTCAATTGAATAGGCTCTCTGCAAGGTTTTGTATAGATTACCCATCATATAAATATAATTTTCTGACTCAAATAGGATTCCCTCAAGATTGCTCTGGTATCAAAAGATTTCATACCAAAATGTCTTGATATGAAACTTTTAAGTTGCATGGATTAGAAAATATCTACATTTGTCAATCCAAAATAGCTTTTTAATGCGGTCATGGAAATAAATGGATTTCCTGTTACCAAGTAATTTATGATTTCTATGCCTTTAGTTTTCCATGTGGACCAATTTATCAGTGAATTCTGAACAGCTGCCCAAAGATTGTTCCATAAGGTTGTGTTTTTAGGGAGTGATATTGTTTCTTGTAGAATACATTTCATTTTCTTCCATAATGTTATAGTGTTCCTATTTATGAAGTTGTTCATGTTCTTGTCTTTATCCTTTGGAAACAGACACATAAAAAGACTCTGCGGATGAGCATGTACATCTTCAATATGTATACACTGTTCCTCTTTAGTGTATTTAACTATATGTCTCAAGTAAAAGCCCTGGGTAGCGAGTTGATACAATTCCATGTCTGGAAGGTTATAACCACCCTCAGACTTAGTAAGATGTAAAACTTTCCATTTTACTCTGAGTTTTATTTGTCCATATAAAAGACTCTTATGGTCGAGTATACTTTTTGAAACAATGTCTTCGGTGGGGTAATTGGTGTTATTGAGAATAAATAACTTTGGGAGCCATGGCATTCTGAAGAGGTTTATTCTACCTGTAAGACTCATGGGACGATTGTTCCATTTAATTAGATCCGCTTTCATATTGTTGAGTAATGGGATAAAGTTATCATTTATTTGGTTGTCACTTATTAACCATCCTAAGTACTTGTTATGTTTTGTGGTCCACTTAAAAGGAGTGCTATACATCATGAGTTATTCCTTTGTCTATTGCCATTATTTCAGATTTTTTTCCCCCACGTACATTCTATATCCTGAGATTTTAAAAGTATTCTAAAATATTTTTTTAGCAATGGGGGGGAATTGAGTTTTCAATATTGGTCCGGTATATCAGGATATCTGCAAATAACTTTAGTTTATATTCATGTTTACCAATACCTGTTACTTTTGGGTCCTGGCAAATTTTTTCTGCAAGCGGTTCAATTGCCAGTGCAAACAGGAAGGGGGAGAGGGGACATCCCTGTCTTGTGCCCCTTTCTAAAGCAATTTCATCAGATAATGTATTATGTGTGTATATACTTTTGCTTTAGGACATTTATATCATATTTTTATAAAATGTATTATTTTAGCAGGAAAGTTCAACGCTTCTAAAGTTTTTAATAGAAATGGTAATTCAAGACGGTCTAAAGCCTTTTCGGCATCAACAGCCATTATTGATAAAGCCATCTTTTTGCGTATTGTTTTAAACTGAAACATGTTCTTGTATTAGTTTGTGTCTATTTTTAATAAAACCCTGTTTGATTGATATGTATCAAGTCTGCTAAGACTTTTTCCATTCTATTGCTTATGAGCTTTGTTATTATTTTGTCACAATTTAGTAAAACGTATGGGTCTGTAATCAGCCGGGGACTGTCCAGATTTTCCTGGTTTTAATATAACTGAAATAACAGTTTGATACATGGAAGGGGCACTACTTTGTCCCAAAATGTTAAATAGAATTCTACGGGAAAACCATCCACTCCTGGTGCTTTTCTTTGTGTGAATGTTTTAACAGTGTCTAACATTTCTTTTTGGGTGATCTCTGTTTTTTTTAGTGATTACTTTCTGTCTGCTGATCATTGCTTCAGGGGTGTTGAGTCTAAAGCGGCTGTAGGATCCGTCCATCAGCAGTTGGTATTCAGACTACGCACAGGTGAAAAAAACAACAATATCACTGTTTTTTGTCTCTCTTATGCCACCGTAGAACCACATAGCCAAAAACACTTCCTCAAAATAGTCAGAAATCATCTAAGATAAATCAAGAAATCACTCACGTTTCTGCCGAGGGTCTTGGGAATTGTACATCTCGCTAAGATGTTTGGCGTAGTAATTCTCAAGTATTAAAATGTGCATGAAAACTAGTCGTCTCTAGTTGAATGACAGAAAACACTTCATGTTCCCACTCCTACTAGAAGTAGTACTGTTGACCAAAGGCTATCGAACTTCGACTTGCGTCAAGAAAAAATGCTGTAGAATAACAGCTGGAGAATAAAACCTGCCGAAGACCAAAACGAACAAAAACGTCACAAAACGTGATAATATATGTGCAAACTGTTTCGACTGGGAAGCTTAACAGGCTTTGCAAGTGTGGTTCTCTTGCACGCGCTGAATAAATTATTATTCAATCGTCTTTTTTTGTATTTATCTAAACCAGAGATAGGCAACTGGCGACCTACGGCTCCAGTATATACAGTGACTTGTGTCTGAATTCAACTCCTTCAAGGCCAAATCAACAACTCTGGATTTGGGGTTGTAAATGTTCTGATCTGAAATGGATGTGCGTATGTTCTTCAGCTTTTGAACTGATCTGATCCCTTAAAAAAGGGAGGGCCAAGAAACACATTTACCAACTCGTCACACCAGCTGTAGCAGTCTATTCCACCAGCAGGACCATCACACCAGCTGTAGCAGTCTATTCCACCAGCAGGACCATCACCCCTGCTGTAGCAGTCTATTCCACCAGCAGGACCATCACACCAGCTGTAGCAGTCTATTCCACCAGCAGGACCATCACACCACCTGTAGCAGTCTATTCCACCAGCAGGACCATCACCCCTGCTGTAGCAGTCTATTCCACCAGCAGGACCATCACACCAGCTGTAGCAGTCTATTCCACCAGCAGGACCATCACACCAGCTGTAGCAGTCTATTCCACCAGCAGGACCATCACACCAGCTGTAGCAGTCTATTCCACCAGCAGGACCATCACCCCTGCTGTAGCAGTCTATTCCACCAGCAGGACCATCACACCAGCTGTAGCAGTCTATTCCACCAGCAGGACCATCACACCAGCTGTAGCAGTCTATTCCACCAGCAGGACCATCACACCAGCTGTAGCAGTCTATTCCACCAGCAGGACCATCACACCAGCTGTAGCAGTCTATTCCACCAGCAGGACCATCACACCACCTGTAGCAGTCTATTCCACCAGCAGGACCATCACACCAGCTGTAGCAGTCTATTCCACCAGCAGGACCATCACACTGTCAAGCCAACAAATGTACCTGCTATGCCAAGAGGTCCGAACCTCTAGACGCGAGTTCGCTAGGTATTGGGTTAAGGTTGCTACATTACCCCCTAAGAGGAAGAGGTGAAGCGAGAGGGGTAACCAGGCCCAACATTCCTCTCCTCCAGCAGGTGCTGTTTTTTCACCCACCAAGCGAGGAGTTTTTGTCAATGAGTGTCAAATTTGGTCAACAAAAATATTATGGCTTATTTGCTACGTGTGGCTTATTTGCTGGAATATAAGTTTTCGTAATGATTAGGTTGTTATGAGTGTACTGATAAGTAGAACACGTGACATCTTGGAAACGTTGAAAAAAAAAAAAAAAACTTAATATCGGGAGTTGTCGCCATTGAAATTCTAGACTTTCTATGCATATTCATGAGGCTAGCATAGCATCTAGCTCTCCATTGGATACATGCTGTTGACGTCAACACCCCTCATCAAATAACGAGATATATCCACCAATCCAAAGAGAGGAATAGACCCGAGCTCGACAGCCTGCCGTTCCTTTCCCATTGTTAGGAGCGGAGACATACGCATCTCATCATTATATCTAAATCAGAGTGTGTCCCTCACGTTTTAACACGCCTCTCCAATGGCCTCACGGGCGCCATCCCACTACTGACACCAACGTAGCGAATTCGAGGCATAGCCTCGAGCCGGGGACTCGAACCCTGGTCCAGCGACTATCAAGCCTAAACCGTAACCGTTTACGTCAAGAGGTTTTCGAACCACTTGACAAGGTCGCTAGGTGTTGGGTTAAGGTCGCTACAATGTTAATTCAACGTTACAAAATAAACATGTTGGCTACATGGCGATGTGTTGTATGAGGAGTGTACAGGAGACTGCGAAAGATGCCGACCACTAAATAAAAAAATAAAAAAACATTGTTTTCAGTTTTATTTCTTCAATGTTTTAAAAAAAAAACATGGGAGGGACAGGGTTGTGAGAAGGAGACTTTCTTGATTTTCATTTGACTCAAAAAAAAAGGAAGGAAGGATTTATAATATGATTTGTACAGAGAAAAAGGAACAATAATATAATAGTAACATAAAGTCTTATATTGGTATTGTCAGGGATAGGAAAGGACAGGTAGGAAAGGACAGGTAGGAAAGGACAGGTAGGAAAGGACAGGTAGGAAAGGACAGGTAGGAAAGGACAGGTAGGAAAGGACAGGTAGGAAAGGACAGGTAGGAAAGGACAGGTAGGAAAGGACAGGTAGGAAAGGACAGGTAGGAAAGGACAGGTAGGAAAGGAGGCACCTATTATATCCCAGATGGAATAGAAATATTCCCCAGAGAAGAAAAAGTAGAGAAATTACAAAAACGAACAAATTAAGTAGTCTATGGCTGCGTGTCCCTGTTTAGTGCACTACTTTTGACTAGGGTCCATAGTGCTCTGGTCACAAGTAGTGCACTATAAAAGGAAAGAGGATGCCATGCAACAGGTAGTGAGGTGTTCGGTATTTGACGATTGAAGAAGTGCTTTTTTTATCTTAAAATGATTAAAATAACATTTACAAAAGACACTTCACATTCAATTCAACTCCTATTAACACAACAGAGAGAGAACACATGGTTTATTCCACTGCTTCAGGACCACGGTGACTCTAGGTGTCAAATGATACCCTAATCCCTAGGGCACTACTTTTGACCAGAACCAGACAGCGCAAACAGATCTGGGACCAGGCTACTTGTTCCTGGCCTGGGTCTGAGGACTGGAGGTTAGGTTAGGACCAGGCTACTGTATCCTGGCCTGGGCCTGAGGACTAGAGGTTAGGACCAGGCTAGTGTATCCTGGCCTAGGCCTGAGGACTAGAGGTTAGGACCAGGCTACTGTATCCTGGCCTGGGCCTGAGGACTAGAGGTTAGGACCAGGCTAGTGTATCCTGGCCTGGGCCTGAGGACTAGAGGTTAGGACCAGGCTAGTGTATCCTGGCCTAGGCCTGAGGACTAGAGGTTAGGACCAGGCTACTGTATCCTGGCCTGGGCCTGAGGACTAGAGGTTAGGACCAGGCTACTGTATCCTGGCCTGGGCCTGAGGACTAGAGGTTAGGACCAGGCTAGTGTATCCTGGCCTGGGCCTCAGGACTAGAGGTTAGGACCAGGCTAGTGTATCCTGGCCTGGGCCTGAGGACTGGAGGTTAGGACCAGGCTACTGTAGACCTGGGCTCAATTAGTATGGTCTCTTATCAAAAGTAGTGCACTACATAGGGAATAGTGTGCCGTTTGCGATGCAGGTAAACTGTCCTCCATGTTGATTGGTAGTGTACTACCTCCTGTATGTCCTAAACAGCAGCCTATTCCTTTTATAGTGCACTAACGTTTTACCAGAGGTACATAGGGCATTACAGGGCCTATAAGGGCTTTGGTCAAAAGTAGTGCACTATATAGGTAAAAGGGTGTCATTTAGGACACAACCACCATATCCCTCCGACAATCCTGTCTGTCTATCCATCAAAGAACATAAACACACACACAAGGAGCAAAATTTCTCCCTTCCTTCCTTCCCTCTGTGTGTGTGTGTGTGTGTGTGTGTGTGTGTGCGCGTGTGTGTGTGTGTCCGTGTGCGTGTGTACTAACCATGTGTGAGACCTTGTAAAAAGGCAGCGAGGCCCTGGTACTTCTGATGCTTGACAGACAGACAGACAGACAGACGTGGTCACTGCAGACAGATGGAGGTTCACGGTACTACTTCTGATATGTCAACAGAAATAGTTATTGGTCAGTCAGTTCCACACAGGCCTTTTGATTCCGGAGCTAAGGGGTTGTCGTGGGATACGGCAGGAGTTGTGCGTCTCCCTCCTGGACGCAACATCCCAAATGGCACCCTTGTTCCCTAAATAGTGCACTACTTTTTTTTTTTTTTTTGACCAGAGCTCTATGGCACTCATCCGCATGAGGGACCTGGTTCAAGGGAACAGGGTGCCATTCCAGCCCCAGTCTACAAGATGAACTTCCCCATGAAGAATCCGACGAAGATGGCTGCTATGACGACGAGGAGGGAGGGCAGGGACGCTGCGGTGGTGTGTTGCATCACGGCGGAGGAAGAGGAGGGGGAAGGGGAGGAAGAGGAGCCGGTCTGATTTGACGTCATGTGATCGGAATGCTGGGCAGCCCTTCTCATTCTAACACCGTCGTCCTGGAAACGCAAAAAAATGAGAGATGGGGGCGGGGGACACATCAAATACTAGACATTACAGAACTAGTGATGAAGAAAATACGAGTTGTTCTCTTTTACAAAGAAATTGTCGCAGCCAAAACGTTTGTCTGGTACTGATTGTTCATCTATGTGACCCTTAACTTGAGTTGCTTGTTTACACACACAGAGACCAAGGTTAATTCTAACATTGAGGTTTCACCTACAACCCTAACCTACAGACATCAGCAGTCTGTTGTTCACCTACAACCCTAACCTACAGTCTAACCTTGAGTTGTCGGTTCTCCTCGGTCAGTTTGCCCATCTCAGCCTGCAGTCTCTTGCACTCCTCTGATAGTTTCTTCGTCTCGGAGACGTCCATCGAGGCGCTGACCGTCTTTGACGCTGCCGCTGCTTTCACCGCGGGTCCGTCCGCCGCCTTGGACGAGTTCTGCACGGGCGCCGCCACGTCGCTGCTAACTTCCACGTCATTCTGGAAGCCAAGGAGAACGGAGAGAGAAACCACTTCAGGGTGCCGTATTCTCAATTTAGTGCATTACCATCTGGTCAGGCAGGGCCCATAGGGTCTGACTGACACCATATAGGGGGACAGGGGTTCATTTGGGACGAAGCCCGGGGCTCATTCTGCAGACATGGAGAACTAAACATAAACCCAGCAGCAGCAACAGTAGGGTGTAGATTCAATCAGATCAAGCCCCGCCCCCCACCACCACCGCTGCTCTTGTGCGTTAGATGTTTCAGAATGACTCACTAAATTCTTATGATTATTTTTATTATTCACTAAATAATTACACTCAAATAAAAAATAAATCATTCAACTAAATAATGGAGGAGGAGTTATAGATTACATTTGACATTGTAGTGGTCCTACTAATAAAGAAGGCTGCATGGGATTTCTGTCAATGCGACTCCGTGCAGCCAATGCCAATGTCCGCTTTAGGTATAATGCTGGCAGCCACTTGTGGATTTTGACAGCTCCTAACGTAGTTCCACCTCTGCCACCGCCAAAACAACTGCTATGCGGACGTTGGATGAAGCGGATCTGATTGAGTTGAGCCCTAGGTGTGTCCTTAGCCTGTTCCTAGATCGGTTTGTGCTGTGTGTCGCAAGCAGATCTGGGACCAGGCTAGTGTATCCTGGCCTTAGCCTGAGGACTGGAGGTTAGGAGATTGTCCATACTAGACTATTTGTTTTCTGTTAAAACACTTCAGAGAAATACCCACTCTGGAACGCTGAGTACACAGGAAGAGTTCTAATTGAGCCTTTTTGTTTTAAATCTACTGCTGACAGCGCTGCTAAATCTGTCTGTGTACATCCTCACAAACCTGCGGCATCTTTCTGACTTTAACCTCAGAGCTGGGGGCTGTCCTGAACCTCTGTAGATCACTCCTGTTGCAAACACTGCCTGGCGGGGTGGGGGGTAGACCTAGCCCCAGTCTGCTGCTGAAGGGGGTACGGAACTCCCTACCACCCCGGGTAGGAGTGGCCCGGGGGGGCAGGCGTGACCCCCTCTCATAGCCTGGCTCTCCTGAGAACATGGAGTGTCTACCCAACTGCACTGGGGTGGTTAACCCTGTTGCTCCTCTAGTGAAGGACCTATTCTCCTGGCCTGTCTCCTTTTCTCCTGTCCCTGAGCTGATGACCTGGGGGAGGGGAGGTGAGGGAAGGAGGGAGGGAGAACTATGGGGTGAGGACAAATTCAGGGTGTGTTTTCAGGAGCTTGGCAGACGATCAGTTTAACAGGCCTGAAGTAGTGTCTTAACCTCTCAGGAGCCACATCTACAGTGTGACCCTACGGGCCCTGGATAACAGTAGTACACTACACAGGGGACATGTTACCCTTTGGAACACATGGATATGACAATCCTTTAACCTGCAAAGAACTAGGTCCCATCGTCGTCCCGGGTTTGGCCGGGGTAGGCCTGTCATCGTAAAAATAAGATTTTTTTTTCTTAACTGACTAGTTAAAGAGGCCATTACTTCTTCCTCCGACTACTATAGCTAGACACACCCAGTTCTAACAGCAACATCTGCCTACCAAGGAATTTCACTCCTCATTTGGGAGGCTGTAGCTGGGTTTCCTTCCAAAGCCACAGATTTTTCATGCAAATACTTTAAAGTCAACATGGGGAAAAATGTGCATATTTCCTTCTACCAGGAGGCGTCTTTTCCATCAAACTGACTCGTTAGGCGATAAATTGCTGTGTGTGACTTTCGCGCCCGAGTTTATCATGTACAGAATATCTCCGCAATGGTCTTTTTTTGTATCACAAAATCTATGATCTGATCTATAGATCTATAGACAACAGGCGTGCTGACAAAGAAGGACAGGGTAGGTTATATGCATGCCCATCATCACCCTGTCACCGGCATCGTTCAAACGATCGCCTATTCCTCCTGGATATTTAGTGGAAATATGCATGAAAATCAACCACCACAAGTTAAAAGTTCATTATAACATATTCAATATAAAAAAAACAAAATATCTGCATATTTTTTTTTTCCCTTCTCCCCATGTCGTGGTGGTAGTAGGCTATAACATCGTCGCAGGACAAGTATACCACGTCTCAATGGTTTTTTTCCTATCGATATTCGTGCCGTTGTCGTGTAATCTATTTCACAGACAAAATAAATAAATATATATATATATATATCCCACCTCGTCGAGCGGATTTTTTTGTTTTGTCGACATTGGGAAGTTTTACCCGATAAGTTTGCTGTTTCCACAAGGCCTTTTTATTTTTATGCATCAGGTCATTCATCCGCATGTGATAGGACGCAAACATGGTCACAGTTAACTACGACCTGGGCCTCCCTCCTCATGTGATCTTTTAATAGTAGCTACATACCGACCAGGTCAATTTGAACACTTTCAACAAACTCAGAAACACACATGGCGGAGTCTGGGTTTGGAAACGTAGGATAAATCTCTCCGTTTCTCTCCCTCTAGCCAGCATTGCAGCAGCGGGACTTACCACTCCATCGTTTTCAGAAGGCAGGTGGAATACACATCTCAGCTTGGAATCCATGAGATCGTCGGGTTTCGCATCTTTCCACTGGAGGAGAAGAGGAATACATACGCGTGTTATTCATCAGATTAAAATACTATTTGCCGGATTTATGCGCGCACACACACACACACACACACACACACACACACACACACACACACACACACACACACACACACACACACACACACACACACACACACACACACACACACACACACACACACACACACACACACACACACACAAAGGGTTGGGCGATATTATGATAGTGTAATAGGATGCATCGCCCAATAGAGTGATTGGCCATTTATAGAGTGATTTACGGCCATCGTCGACGACGACATCGTGACGTGACAGACGATGGTTTAGCCTATTTGAACGAGTCGGCGAGCGCATGGCAGCGCAGCACAACGAGTGTCATTCAGAGTCATTTTCATATTGCTATTTACTATAGCCTATTTCAGTAAATATGTGCTATAGCCTATTTCAGTAAATATGTGCTATAGCCTATGTCAGTAAATATGTGCTATAGCCTATTTCAGTAAATATGTGCTATAGCCTATTTCAGTAAATATGTGCTATAGCCTATGTCAGTAAATATGTGCTATAGCCTATTTCAGTAAATATGTGCTATAACCTATTTCAGCAAATATGTGCTATAGCCTATTTCAGCAAATATGTGCTATAGCCTATTTCAGTAAATATGTGCTATAGCCTATGTCAGTAAATATGTGCTATAGCCTATTTCAGTAAATATGTGCTATAGCCTATTTCAGTAAATATGTGCTATAGCCTATGTCAGTAAAAATGTGCTATAGCCTATGTCAGTAAATATGTGCTATAGCCTATGTCAGTAAATATGTGCTATAGCCTATGTCAGTAAATATG
Source organism: Brachymystax lenok tsinlingensis (assembly GCA_030435695.1). Classification (NCBI taxonomy): domain Eukaryota; kingdom Metazoa; phylum Chordata; class Actinopteri; order Salmoniformes; family Salmonidae; genus Brachymystax; species Brachymystax lenok. The sequence goes on from CM059801.1 coordinate 38,662,030, forward strand.
TGCTATAGCCTATTTCAGTAAATATGTGCTATAGCCTATGTCAGTAAATATGTGCTATAGCCTATGTCAGTAAATATGTGCTATAGCCTATTTCAGTAAATATGTGCTATAGCCTATTTCAGCAAATATGTGCTATAGCCTATTTCAGTAAATATGTGCTATAGCCTATGTCAGTAAATATGTGCTATAGCCTATTTCAGTAAATATGTGCTATAACCTATTTCAGCAAATATGTGCTATAGCCTATTTCAGTAAATATGTGCTATAGCCTATTTCAGTAAATATGTGCTATAGCCTATTTCAGTAAATATGTGCTATAGCCTATTTCAGTAAATATGTGCTATAGCCTATTTCAGTAAATATGTGCTATAGCCTATTTCAGTAAATATGTGCTATAGCCTATTTCAGTAAATATGTTACTACATTGAATTACATGTCATTTAAAAAGCCTGTTTCATACAGGATGTAACACACTGGACCATATGTAGTAACTTACATGGAAGAGAAAGTGATTGGGTCTAAATAGGTTTTTTGGTAGTCTAAATTCAGTGTGCACGTCATTAAGCTCTGAGTATGTCTGGTCCTGGAGTGTCTTAAAACGAAACCAAAATATTTAGGCCGACTTAATCCAGTGTCCTAAAAAAATTGATTTTGGGGGATATTCATATTTAATGAGTGTCTCATTTGCATATTGTAATATAATATTTCAGAAAAATTATAATACAAGAAAGTATTATATTTGTATCTACATTAAAGTTTGTGATATGAAATTTGAATCAGCGATATGACGTAGATTTAAAACCCAAATAGCAATGTGGTACATTTGGCAACAAGATCGTTAAAGTGCGAGGGTCAACTTCTCCACTGTTTTGGTCCCCTGGCTAGAGTAGAAACTACCACAACTGTTGCTTCCCTCTACTGGACTATAGGGGAATCTACCACAACTGTTGCTGCCCTCTACTGGACCATAGGGGAAACTACCACAACTGTTGCTGCCCTCTACTGGACCATAGGGGAAACTGCCACAACTGTTGCTGCCCTCTACTGGACCATAGGGGAAACTGCCACAACTGTTGCTACCCTCTACTGGACTATAGGGAAAACCACCACAACTGTTGCTGCCCTCTACTGGACTATAGGGGAAAACTACCACAACTGTTGCTGCCCTCTACTGGACTATAGGGGAAAACTACCACAACTGTTGCTGCCCTCTACTGGACTATAGGGGAAACTACCACAACTGTGGATCTCATATGGTTTTGTTGGGGGTGGGTTGTTGCCAAAATACAAATCTGGATAACTGTTTAATTCTATATTGATAATAAATGTACGAATTATATGATAAGGGAACAGGCTGTCGTACACGTCGATCCAGAACATCCCAAACATACAAAAGGGGCCATGGAAGAACTGGGACATTTTCAGCTTCCAGAAATTGTGTACAGATCCTTGCCACATGGGGCCGTGCATTATCATGCTGAAACATGAGGTGGTGGCGGCGGATGAATGGCAACGACAATGGGCCTTAGGATCTCGTAACGCTATCTCTGTACATTTAAATTGCCATCGATAAAATGCAATCGTGTTCGTTGTCCGTAGCTTATGCCTGCCCATACCATAACCCAACCGCCACCATGGGGCACTGTTCTAGGGCTCGCCGACAAAAAAATTATATATTGTTTGACCGAGTCTCGTCTGTTCCTTCGACCAATCGGTCAGTCGAAATGTTAAAACATGTATTTCTACATATATAGACACACCCCATGTGTTAATAAATCAACTATATGTAGGCTACTGAGCTGGTCTGAAATCAACTAAACTCAGCAAAAAAAGAAACATCCTTTTTTCAGGACCCTGTCTTTCAAAGATAAATCGTAAAAATCTAAATAACTTCACAGATCTTCATTGTAAAGGGTTTAAACACAGTTTCCTCATGCTTGTTCAATGAACCATAAACAATTAATGAACACGCACCTGTGGAACGGTCGTTAAGACTAACAGCTTACAGACGGTAGGCAATTAAGGTCACAGTTATGAAAACTTAGGACAATAAAGAGGCCTTTCTACTGACTCTGAAAAACACCAAAAGAAAGATTCCCAGCATCCCTGCTCATCTGCGTGAACGTGCCTTAGGCATGCTGCAATGATGCATGAGGACTGCAGATGTGGCCAGGGCAATACATTGCAAAGTCCGTACTGCGAGACGCCTAAGACAGCGCTACAGGGAGACAGGACGGACAGCTGATCGTTCTCGCAGTGGCAGACCACGTGTAACAACACCTGCACAGTATCGGTACATCCGAACATCACACCTGCAGGACAGGTACAGGATGGTAACAACAACTGCCCGAGTTACACCAGGAACGCACAATCCCTCCATCAGTGCTCAGATTCTCAGCCTATTGTGGACAGAGGCTGGACTGAGGGCTTGTAGGCCTGTCGTAAGGCAGGTCCTCACCAGACGTCACCGGCAACAATAAAGCTGCTGCCGCCTTCAGATTCTGCCTTTAAAGCTCCTGAAGTTGCCGGTAATAGGCTACACCAGAGGTCAGCAAACTTTTTCCATTTGAAGTGCCAAGTTACAGTAACATTTCTACTGATCTGCGTGCCACTTATGATTTTCATATGCACATTTTTGTAGAACAGTTTAATTTCATTTATAATAAAAGGTCTTCATATCTTAATCTATGTCATGTGGTTAAATCAACGCTATATCTTAATGAAAATTATACAAATCTATAAGTAACTTCTATTGTCATTGCCAACTATGTAAAAATAGCCTGCATAAACTAATAAATAAAAACATTGCAGACCCCAGGTAGAAAATATCCGGATAAAAATAAGTATCCTATAAATCACATTTGCTACTCATGGCCTGTCTGCAAGGAACTTGCAACATCGTATCAACTACTTACTTGGTCAGCCCAAAGACGGCGCTAGCAAACTTCAACATTGTATAATATATTCTGGGCCCTAAGTTTCCCGCACCAGTTAGCTCTGGACAGACATACACAGCTGTAGGCTATTTGCGTAAGTTTTCGTTACTGTATGAGGCGAAGAAGGCATAACTTTGAGAAGCTCCACAGTGATGATGAGTTAAGACAATAAGACATACTATCAGATCCCCAAGATTTAAACATTTATAGGCCTACATTTGGGTCCAGGCTAGGTAGCCTATAGACCTACTTCTACGCTTAATCAAGTACATGTCCTAACTCGAGATTGTCTTGTTTGGAGCACTACTGTCAATGAAAAAAATGACAGTAGTAAACTCGTAAATGCAATCAAATAAATCCAAACTTTTTTTCCCTCAAGTGTAGCCTAGGTTGTGCGCTCTGCAAACAACTTGTCCACTCCGACAATGAAAACAGTAAAATAAAAATGATCATAGTGAATGCCTTAACAGATATTACCGTAACCAAACAAACGTAGATGGCGTGGCCAAGCACGCCTCCAACTCAATCATCAAGTTTGCTGACGACACTACAGTGGTGGGCTTGATTACCAACAACGACGAGACGGCCTACAGGGAGGAGGTGAGGGCCCTCGGAGTGTGGTGTCAGGAAAATAACCTCTCACTCAACGTCAACAAAACTAAGGAGATGATCGTGGACTTCAGGAAACAGGAGAGGGAGCACCCCCTATCCACATCGAGGGGACAGTAGTGGAGAAGGTGGAAAGTTTTAAGTTCCTCAGGCGTACACATCACGGACAAACTGAAATGGTCCACCCACACAGACAGCGTGGTGAAGAAGGCGCAACAGCACCTCTTCAACCTCAGGAGGCTGAAGAAATTCAGCTTGTCACCAAAAACACTCACAAACTTCTACAGATGCACAATCGAGAGCTTCCTGTCGGGCTGTATCACCGCCTGGTACGGCAACTGCTCCGCCCACAACCATAAGGCTCTCCAGAGGGTAGTGAGGACTGCACAACGCATCACCGGGGGTAAACTACCTGCCCTCCAGGACACCTACACCACCAGATGTCACAGGAAGGCCAAAAAGATAATCAAGGACAACAACCACCTGAGGAGGTGTGTTCCTCTAGAACAGGGTTCTCCAACCCTGCTCCTGGAGAACACAACATTACAGTATGTTCCTCTAGAACAGGGTTCTCCAACCCTGCTCCTGGAGAACACAACATTACAGTATGTTCCTCTAGAACAGGGTTCTCCAACCCTGCTCCTGGAGAACACAACATTACAGTATGTTCCTCTAGAACAGGGTTCTCCAACCCTGCTCCTGGAGAACACAACATTACAGTGTGTTCCTCTAGAACAGGGTTCTCCAACCCTGCTCCTGGAGAAGTAGCCTCCTGTAAATGTTCACTCCAATCTTAAATCGAGCAACTGATATTAATAATTAGCTGGTTGATGCGCTGAATCATGTTAGTTATAACCTACAGGAGGGTGGGCGTTACAACCTACAGGAGGGTAGGCGTTACAACCTACAGGAGGGTAGGCATTACAACCTACAGGAGGGTAGTCATTACAACCTACAGGAGGGTAGTCATTACAACCTACAGGAGGGTAGGCATCTCTTATCCAGAGCCACTACAGGAGTGAGTCATTTAGTAGACTCTCTTATCCAGAGCCACCTACAGTAGTGAGTCATTTAGTAGACTCTCTTATCCAGAGCCACCTACAGTAGTGAGTGCATATATTTTCCTACTTTTTTGTCCTGGTCCCCCGTGGGAATCAAACCCACAACCGTGGTGTTGCACGCGTCATGCCCTGCCAACAGAGCCGTGCCCTGCCAACAGAGCCGTGCCCTGCCAACAGAGCCACGCCCTGCCAACAGAGCCACGCCCTACCAACAGAGCCACGCCCTACCAACAGAGCCACGCCCTACCAACAGAGCCACTTACAGGACCCAGGAACAGGGTTGGAGAAACCCCTCCAGCAGTTGTTGATGACTGTAAGAAGTAGACTACTCACCATAGCGTCAAGGTCAGACTCTTCAGGCGGCACAAAGATGCTCTGGACCATGAACTTGTGTTTACTTTTCTCATTGGGGTCGTAGTCGAAGGGCTGGAGCATTACTGGAACAGATTGAAGACAAACTGTCACACACACACACACATATCTCAGCAGAAAAAACAAACAAGTGCTTGAATTATGCTATAGTTTCTTTTTTTTTGTATTTTATTTGAAAAGCACCAGATTGTCCATTGAACATCTGACCGAATATAGTTAAGGTCCTGTTCCTACTTCAGGAACAATTATCATTCATGAGAACCCCCCATCCATCAGATAATAAAATGAATGAATAATTTGTTTTGCAGATTGTCACCATGGACTGTGTGTCTGGAAAACTATCCATAAATCAGTACATGGGATCGATTTACAATATGATTCCAATACTATGTAATCCCGCCGTGAGAGTTCCCATGATGTGACCCATGCTGGACTCACCAGAGACGGTGACGGTGGCGCCTGCATCTATGATGCCGCTGTTTGGCCGTACGCAGTATCTCCTAGGAGCTGTGGTCTTCACTTTGAAACATACTCTTCGATCAGACGGGTTCTTCAGCTTCAGGCTGGTGGTGATGACATCTGTAAAGGGACCTGGTAGAGGGGAGGGAGAGGGAGAGGGGGGGAGAGAGAGAGAGAGAGGGTTAGGTTAAAAAACAATGGAATGTTTTTCAGCCCTTGGTCCATCATCTGTTATAGTACGTATTCTCTGTACTGTAGAGCAACGGTACAAAGCTGTGGGAACCACTTAATTTACTCACTCAGTCCGGCTTTCAACTTCATCTTAAAAGCTGTAATAGTAGAATGCACCAGGTGTCATTTGTTTTTTGTTTTTTTTTAAACGGGGGTAGTGCATCAGAAGTTGTTGTCCTGTCGTTGCATACCTTAGAACACAGGTTCCCAAACATTTGTGTTAGGGAACCTTCCAGCATTGGAGAACTCCCTTGTATGCTGTGTGATGACATTCACTAATTCATTGACTGATACAGTAGCCTATATAAGCATTGAAATAAAGGCCTAAGTAAGTTACACAGTCTTAACTTCTTAGGGCTAGGGGGCAGTATTTTGAAGTTCGCATGAAAATCGTGCCCAAAGTAAACTGCCTGTTAATCAGGCCCAGAAGCGAGGACATGCATATAATTAGTAGCTTTGGATAGAAAACACTCTGAAGTTTCTAAAACTGTTAACATAATGTATGTGAGTATAACAGAACTGATCTGGCAGGCAAAAACCCGAACAAAATCCTTCCGGGATGTCTGAATCAGTCATGTCACACTGTTTTCAATAGGCCAGCTATTCAAAGCATCATAGTTTAAACCCCAGATTGCAGTTCCTATGGCTTCCACTAGAAGTCAACAGTCTTTAGAAAAAGGTTGGAAGCTTCAATCATCAAAATCAAGGGAGTAAGACCACTTGTTCCTGAGTTCACGTCAAGTGTCCTGTTTTGGATTTTGCGCGTAACAGGGAATGCACGCTCAGTTCTTTTTCTCTTCTATTCAACAGGTCTGAAATATTATAGTGTATATTCATTTTAGGGTATCTGAGTATTGATTACAAATGCTGTTTGACTTTTTTCGACGAACTTTACAGGTACTTTTGGGATATCGTTTGTCTGCATGGATGAAAGCCTTTGGGCAGGTGGATTACTGAACAAAACGCGCCAACCAAAGAGAGCTATATGGATATAAAGAGGAACTTTATCGAACTTTATCTCAGGCTGTGTCATTACCGGGCCATAACCGGGAGGGTGGCGGCCGCACAATTGGCCCAGCATTGTCCGGGTTAAGGGAGGGTTTGGCCCGGTGTGGCTCTAGCGACTCCTTGTGGCAGGCCGGGAGCCTGCGTGCTGACTTCGGTCGTCAATTGAACGGTGTTTCCTCCGACACATTGGTGCAGCTGGCTTCCGAGGTTAAGCGGGCGGGTGTTAAGAAGCGTGGTTTGGCGGGTCATGTTTCGGAGGACGCATGACTCGCCCGAGCCTCGCCCTGAGCCTGTTGGGGAGTTGCAGCGATGAGACAAGTTCGAAATTGGGGAGAAAATGGGGATAAGGCTGGAAAAGTAATGGGGTCTGAATACTTTCCAAATGCACTTTTTCTAATTCATATTCTCACACACACAATAAATATCGAATTAACCACACCGGCCCTACACCGGGCCTACACCGGCCCTACACCGGCCCTACAACGGGCCTACAACGGGCTACACCGGCCCACACCAGGCCTACACCGGGCCACACCGGGCCACACCGGCCCGAACTTTACAGGTACTTTTGGGATATCGTTTGTCTGCATGGATGAAAGCCTTTGGGCAGGTGGATTACTGAACAAAACGCGCCAACCAAAGGGAGCTATATGGATAAAAAGAGGAACTTTATCGAACAAAAGGACCTTTTATTGTGTAACCTGGACGCTTGGGTATGCCATCAGAGGAAGATCATCAAAGGTAAGCAATTTATTTTATGCTATTTTTGAGTTTTGTGACACCTCTGCTGGTTATGTTATTATGCTAATTAGGTTTTTGAGTGGGGCGCTGTCCTCAGACAATCAAATGTTCTGCTTTCGCCGTGAAGCCTTTTTTTCTCATGTCTGGAGAGTCCTTTAGGTGCCTTTTGGCAAACTCCAAAGCGGGCTGTCGTGCCTTTTACTGAGAAGTGGTATCCGTCTGGCCACTCTACCATAAAGGCACGAATGGTGGAGTGCTGCAGAGATGGTTGTCTTTCTGGAACGTTCTCCCATCTCCACAGCGGAACTCTGGAGCTCTGTCAGAGTGACCATTAGGTTCTTGGTCACCTCCCTGACCAAGGCCCTTCTCCCCCGATTGCTCAGTTTTCCTAGAGCTTGGTGGTTCCAAACTTCTTCTATTTAAAAATGGAGGCCACTGTGTTCTTGGGGACCTTCAATTCTGCAGAAATACCCTTCCCCCAGATCTGTGCCTCGATACAATCCTGTCTCGGAGCTCTACGTACAATTCCTTCGACCTCATGGCTTGATTTTTACTCTGACACACACTGTCAACTGTGGGACCATATATAGACTGGTGTGTGCCTTTCCAAATCATGTCCTGTTAATTGAATTTACCACAGATGGACTCCAATCAAGTTGTAGAAACATCAAGGATGATCAATGGAAACAGGATGCACCTGAGCTCAATATCGAGTCTCATAGCAAAGGGTCTGAATATTTATGTAAATAAGGTATTTTTGTTTTTAATAAATTTTGCAAAAAAATGAAAAAACGTTTTCGCTTCGTCATTATGGGGTATTGTGTGTAGATTGAGGGGGGAGTATGTAATCCATTGTAGAATAATGCTGTAACGGCCTCCCGAGTGGTGCAGCGGTCTAAGGCACTGCATCGCTAGTGTTGCGGCGTCACTACAGCCTGGGGTTCGATCTCAGACTGTGTCATTACCAGGCCGTAACCGAGAGGGCGGCGGCCGCACAATTGGCCCAGCATCGTCCGGGTTAAGGGAGGGTTTGGCCCGGTGTGGCTCTAGCGACTCCTTGTGGCGGGCTGGGCGCCTGCGTGCTGACTTCGGTCGTCAATTGAACGGTGTTTCCTCCGACACATTGGTGCGGCTGGCTTCCGAGGTTAAGCGGGCGGGTGTTAAGAAGCGTGGTTTGGCGGGTCATGTTTCGGAGGACGCATGACTCGCCCGAGCCTCGCCCTGAGCCTGTTGGGGAGTTGCAGCAATGAGACAAGTTCGAAATTGGGGAGAAAAAAGGGATAAGGCTGGAAAAAGTAATGGGGTCTGAATACTTTCCGAATGCACTTTTTCTAATTCATATTCTCACACACACACAATAAATATCGAATTAACCAATTCTAAACAAAAAATTCCTAGGCGAACGGTTTAAGCCTTTTGAGGGGCTATACAACCCCCTGAGTACTTCCACTCCATATTGAGTTACATATGTCAACAGGCCTACAACGGGTCACACCGGCCCTACACCGGGCCTACAACGGGCCTAAACCGGGCCTACAACGGGCCTGGGATCTAGACTGTTGTCTAGGCCATCCATGACCAAATCTGAACATGTACATTTACCGCTATACCAACAACAGCGGACTATAAACACGCCATTCTCATACATGAAAATTGGCTCATTCATCCCCCTCCTCTCCCCTATAACTATTCCCCAGGTCGTTGCTGTAAATGAGAACGTGTTCTCAGTCAACTTAACTGGTAAAATAATGGATAAATTAAAAAAAAACATCAAAAATAACGTTGTCCGAGGCTCCAAGGCAAATCAATGAAACCAATGAAGCTTCCCTCAGCTCAGCGATTGTCATTTGGGTCGGGATCCCATGTCCTCCATATTGGAGATGGAAGGTCTATGGCTGCGTTTACACAGGCAGCCCAATTCTGATCTTTTACCACTAATTTTGTCTTTTGACCAATCAGATCAGATCTTTTGCCAATAAACTGGGCTGCCTGTGCAAAACGCAGCCTTTGTGATCTGATCGGTTGACTGACTCAGGTTAAAGCCAAGGGGATATTTTACCATTATTAGCCTACGTTCCCATATGCCTTCCTATTCCCTATGGGTCTTGCTCTAAAGTAGTGCACTACATAGGGAATAGGGTCCATATGGGACATAGGCTTAGCCTACTGCTGCTCTCCGTCTTGTGACAGCTTGTCTGCTGGTCTTAAATTAGGACCTTGATTACAGTCAGCATAGTCCTAACACGGTCCAGCTTTGATGGCTAGGGATAGGGTTCTGTTCTTTCCTGTAATGGTCGCCAAAACAGCTGGAGGCAAAGTCACCAAAGCCAAACCCAAACTCAATCACACCAATTAGTAGCTAGTTAGCCCATTAGAGATGAATGGACGTTGTTGTTGTTGTTGTGTACTAGGTTTCACTGCTGAGATGTTAAGGCATGTTTTGCTGTGACCTGGCTTGAAAATAACACTGTTCCAGATCAAGGGATCAAGACATTTATTAAGTTCATAATATTTTTTTAACAAAATGTCACTTTGACATTATGGGGTGATTGTGTGTAGATCAAAATCTCTATGCAATAAATGGTTTTATTCAGTCTGGAAAACCACAAAATGTGGAAAAAGTAAAAGGGTATGAATGCTTCCTGAAGGAAACTGTATATACAAGGAGTAGCAGTACCGAGCCGATGTGCAGGGGTACGAGGAAGTTGAGGTACTAATGTACATATATAGAAAGTAGTCATAGCCCTAGACTTAATCCATATTTTATCGTGTTACAGCCTTAATTTAAACTGGATTAAATTGAGATTGTGTCACTGGCACACACACACTGTCAAAGTGGAATTATGTTTTTAGAAATGTTTACAAATTAATCAAAAATGAAAAGCTGAAATGTCTTGAGTCAATAGGTATTAAACCCTTTTGTTATGGCAAGCCTAAAGTTCAGGGGTAAAAATGTGCCTAACAAGTCACATAATCAAGTTGCATGGACTCACTCTGTGTGCACTAACAGTGTTTCATATGATTTTTAAATGACTACCTCATCTCTGTACCCCACATATACAGTTAATTGTAAGATCCCTCAGTCGAGCAGTGAATTTCAAGCACAGATTCAAGCACAGATTCAAACACAAAGACCAGGGAGGTTTTCCCAATGGTTCGATAAGGGCACCTATTGGTAGACGGGTAGGAAAAAAAGTTTTGAGCATGGTGAAGTTAATTACACTTTGGATGTTGTATCAATACACCCAGTCACTACAGAGATCCTTCCTAACTCAGTTGCCGGAGAGGAAGGAAATCGCTCAGGGATTTCACCATGAGACCAAATGGTGACTTTAAAACAGTCAAGAGTTTATTGGCTCTGTAACTGAAGTCACCAGAGTGAAAAGGAGGCCTGTACAGAATACAAATATTCCAAAACAGGCATCCTGTTTGAAATAAGACACTAAAGTACATTGAACAAAAATGTGAAAAAAAAATGTAACAAGCAGCAATTTCAAAGATTTTACTGAGTTATCGTTTATAAGGAAATCAGTCAACTGAAATAAATAAATTTGGCCCTAATCTATGGATTTCACGATTGGGAATACAGATATGCATCACAACGATGTCTGCCATCTGCCCGGGTACAGCTGAAATCGTGAAGAGCACACTTCTCCAGCGTGCCAGTGGCCATCGAAGGTGACCATTTGCCCACTGAGCTGCAGCTAGGGCTACGTGATCACATCCTCCGAGCTGCAGCTAGGACTACGTGTTCACATCCTCCGAGCTGCAGCTAGGCCTACGTGTTCACATCCTCCGAGCTGCAGCTAGGACTACGTGTTCACATCCTCCGAGCTGCAGCTAGGACTACGTGTTCACATCCTCCGAGCTGCAGCTGGGACTACGTGTTCACATCCTCCGAGCTGCAGCTGGGACTACGTGTTCACATCCTCCGAGCTGCAGCTAGACTACGTGTTCACATCCTCCGAGCTGCAGCTAGGACTACGTGTTCACATCCTCCGAGCTGCAGCTAGGACTACGTGTTCACATCCTCCGAGCTGCAGCTAGGACTACGTGTTCACATCCTCCGAGCTGCAGCTAGGACTACGTGTTTACATCCTCCGAGCTGCAGCTAGGACTACGTCCAGCTAGGACTACGTGTTCACATCCTCTGAGCTGCAACACAAATGACTTTATAAACATTTTATAAACAGGCGCCAGAAGGTTCTTTAGATTGGCAGGGCTGAAAACGGTCAGTAGTGTCATATGAAACTGTACTACAGTATTCCTAAAGGTCAGTAGTGTCATATGAAACTGTACTACAGTATTCCTAAAGGTCAGTAGTGTGATATGAAACTGTACTACAGTACTCCTAAAGGTCAGTAGTGTGATATGAAACTGTACTACAGTACTCCTAAAGGTCAGTAGTGTGATATGAAACTGTACTACAGTACTCCTAAAGGTCAGTAATGTGATATGAAACTGTACTACAGTATTCCTAAAGGTCAGTAGTGTGGTATGAAACTGTACTACAGTACTCCTAAAGGTCAGTAGTGTGATATGAAACTGTACTACAGTACTCCTAAAGGTCAGTAGTGTCATATGAAACTGTACTACAGTACTCCTAAATGTTGGCATCATGCTATACCGTACAACACCAGTTTGCAGATTAATTGCATATTATCACAAACAAAACTTCAACTGTAAGCTAGCAAGGAAAGTTAAAAGGGCTTTACACACCCTGAACAGAATATCACGAGTTCACCGGCTGTTGTCCCTCTAGTCAAAGTGGCAAGTGCCACTTATCGACTTGCGAAAAGTGAATCACTATAACACCATAATCATGCGTAAAACGTATTTACATGCAACAGAAAATTAGATTAACGATTAACATCCCTAGACTAAAAGGTTGTGTGACTCCGTGGTCAGATGCGCTTCCAAAGCAACCACAAAAGGGAATCCAAAGCTCAGAGATCGAGTACAGACGTAAATAAAAAAAAAAATGTTTTAAAGTCTCTGGGAACATAGAGAGCAGCTGTAGGGCCATGAGCCTCCTAACGCGTGTCAGCCTATACCGCTTTCAGGTTCAATTCCAAACAGGTTGAAGGGATTCTGCCTCACACAGGTATACCCTAACCTGAGTGTCAGATACACTGGAGGTCCAGAACCATTCTCCATGTACAATTATAGAACGGGCCTCTGTATGAAACTGAAGGTTAACTTTCACAGGGGACATGTCTCCCCCACATTCTGAAATTGCATTTTCTTTTGTCAACCCCAGTTTAATCATTGGAATGTGATACAAAACGAGGCACTGGTGTGCTTTAGGACCACGCGGACACCTCAGAGCGGTGGAGTAGGCTGTTTGGAGTGTTTATCCGACCGGATAAAAAATATATATTAAAAGCCCCCTCCTCCCCCTCCTGACCTCAAACCCATCGAACACCTTTTGGATGAATTGGAACGCAGACTGCATGCCAGGCCTAAATCGCCCAACATCAGTGCCAGACCTCACTAATACTTGTGGCTGAAAGAAAACAAGTCCCTGCATCTAGTGGAAAGCCTTCCCAGAAGAGTGGAGGCTCTTATAGCAGCAAAGGAGGGACCAACTCCATATTAATGCCCATGATTATGATTTTGGAATGAGATGTTCGACGAGCAGGTGTCCACAAACTCAGCAAAAAAAGAAACATCCCTTTTTCCAGGACCCTGGTCTTTCAAAGATAATTCATAAAAGAAAATCCAAATAACTTCACAGATCTTCATTGTAAAGGGTTTAAACACTGTTTCCCATGCATGTTCAATGAACCATAAACAATTAATGAACATGCACCTGTGGAACGGACGTTAAGACACTTAACAGCTTACAGACGGTAGGCAATTAAGGTCACAGTTATGAAAACTTAGGACACTAAAGAGGCCTTTCTACTGACTCTGAAAAACACCAAAAGAAAGATGCCCAGGGTCCCTGCTCATCTGCGTGAACGTGCCTCAGGCACACACATGGTACGGTATTGGAGCGACCAGTCTAGATACGGTATTGAAGCGACTAGTCTAGCTACGGTACGGTATTGAAGCGACCAGTCTAGATACGGCACGGTATTGAAGCGACTAGTCTAGCTATGGTACGGTATTGAAGCGACCAGTCTAGATACGGTATTGAAGCGACTAGTCTAGCTACGGTACGGTATTGAAGCGACTAGTTTAGCTACGGTATTGAAGCGACTAGTCTAGCTACGGTACGGTATTGAAGCGACCAGTCTAGATACGGTATTGAAGCGACTAGTCTAGCTACGGTACGGTATTGAAGCGACTAGTCTAGCTACGGTATTGAAGCGACCAGTCTAGCTACGGTATTGAAGTGACTAGTCTAGCTACGGTACGGTATTGAAGCGACCAGTCTAGCTACGGTATTGAAGCGACCAGTCTAGCTACGGTATTGAAGCGACCAGTCTAGCTACGGTATTGAAGCGACCAGTCTAGCTACGGTACGGTATTGAAGCGACCAGTCTAGCTACGGTACGGTATTGAAGCGACCAGTCTAGCTACGGTATTGAAGCGACCAGTCTAGATATGGTATTGAAGCGACCAGTCTAGCTACGGTATTGAAGCGACTAGTCTAGCTACGGTACGGTATTGAAGCGACCAGTCTAGCTACGGTATTGAAGCGACCAGTCTAGCTACGGTACGGTATTGAAGCGACCAGTCTAGCTACGGTATTGAAGCGACCAGTCTAGCTACGGTATTGAAGCGACCAGTCTAGCTACGGTATTGAAGCGACCAGTCTAGATACGGTATTGAAGCGACCAGTCTAGCTACGGTATTGAAGCGACCAGTCTAGCTACGGTATTGAAGCGACCAGTCTAGCTACGGTATTGAAGCGACCAGTCTAGCTACGGTATTGAAGCGACCAGTCTAGCTACGGTATTGAAGCGACTAGTCTAGATACGGTATTGAAGCGACCAGTCTAGCTACGGTATTGAAGCGACCAGTCTAGCTACGGTATTGAAGCGACCAGTCTAGCTACGGTATTGAAGCGACCAGTCTAGCTACGGTACGGTATTGAAGCGACCAGTCTAGCTACGGTACGGTATTGAAGTGACTAGTCTAGCTACGGTATTGAAGCGACCAGTCTAGCTACGGTACGGTATTGAAGTGACTAGTCTAGCTACGGTACGGTTTTGAAGCGACCAGTCTAGCTACGGTACGGTATTGAAGCGACTAGTCTAGCTACGGTACGGTATTGAAGCGACTAGTCTAGCTACGGTACGGTATTGAAGCGACTAGTCTAGCTACGGTATTGAAGCGACACACACAATGTATTTGCATTATGTTTTCCATCTGGTGTTGAGGAATTCACAGAGAAGGTTACATTTTTATCCTGGCTCACAGCTCCTTGGACATGGCCTATTTACCTTTTCAGTGAACCTGGGAAGAGAGGGAGCTGGTCAATTACCAATGATGTACAAAAACCCTGGATTGCCGATGCCATTTATTGGACACAGAGGATTTGAAACCACCGGTCGGCCATATTGGCACTCCCCATTAAGAGCGGTCCTCATAGGAATGAATGGAATTCTATAGGACAATTTCTTTTTTATTTAAGTATATTTTTTTTGCAGTGGGGACAGTAACAGTAATCAAAAAAAATAATACATATTTAAATGAAAATGTTTTTATACATCCTCATTTATTTAGCTCACATAATATAATTCAAGTGTTCATTAATGTGTCTGTAAAATAATAAACATGGCAAAAAACAAATGTAGACATTAATAAATGAATTTCTCTCACTTCCAAAATTTTATTTATAATGGTGGGGTAGTACCAAGATGGAGGCTCGGTGGCTTCAACACAGCGCCCCCTATCGGTCATTTAGGTATATATATATATATATATATATATATATATATATATATATATAAATCATTGTCAATTACGTGAGATGTATTCCATTTCCTAAAAACGTTGTGTTCTCAGATCGTTGTCATTTAGTCCTGCAACGGTTACAGAAAGCAGTTAGCTAGAATGTGACCGAGGGAAAATGTAAAGCTTGTAACTGATGATCAGAAGTCGTTGAAACCGTTCAGGAGACATCAGACAGGACATGGCTATTAGCTCTGGTCCAGGTCGTTCAGAAGACCTACGGCGCCTTCAGAAAGTACTCATACTCCTTGACTTATTCCATATTTTGTTGTGTTACTGCCTGAACACAAAATTGATTAAAACAAACCGCCCTCACCCAACAACGCCTCATAATGACAAAGTGAAAACATGTTTTTAGAACTTTACATTTATTGTAAATAAAATACAGTTATTTCATTTACATAAGTATTCTGTACAGCACTCTGTGACATCAGCTGATGTAAGGGGGGCTTTATAAATAAATTTGATATTCACACCCCTGAGTCAATACTTTGTAGAAGCAACTTTGGCAGCGATTACAGCTGTGAGTCTTTCTGGATTGTGCAACATTTGCCCATTATTCTTTTCAAAATTCTTCAAACTCTGTCCAATTGGTTGTTGATCATTGCTAGACAACCAACCATTTTCAAGCCTTTCCATAGTATACTTAAGTCAAAATTGTAACTCGGTCACATTCACTGTCTTCTTGGTAAGACAATGCCAGTGTAGATTTGGCCTTTTTTAGGTTATTCATCGCCAAGTGTCTGTTGGAAAGCAGACTGAACCAGGTTTTCCTCTAGGATAAAATGTTTATCCTGAAAAAAAATCCCTAGTCCTTAACAATTAGAAGCATACTCATAACATGACGCAGCCATATGGAGCGTGGTACTCAGTAATGCGTTTCATTTGCCCCAAACATAATACTTTGTATTTAGGACAAAAAAAGAAATTGCCACATTTTTGCAGAATTACTAGAGTGTTGCAAAACAGGATGCATGTTATGAAATATTTTTTCTGTGAAGGCTACTTTGTTATCATTAATATTTTATAAAAAAATACAATGTTGTTGATCCATCCTCAATTCTCGTAACACAGCCTTTAAACTCTGTAGCTGTTTTAAAGTCACCTTTGACCTCATGGTGAAATCCATGAGCAGTTTCCTTCCTCTCTGGCAACTCAGTTAGGAAGGACACCAGTAACTTTGAAGTGACTGAGTGTATTGACACACCATCCAAAGTGTAATGAATAACTTCACCATGCGCAAAAGGGATATTCAATGTCTGCTCATTTTTTCACCCATCTACCAATAGGTGCCTTTCTTAATGAAGAATTGTAAAACTTCCCTGGTCGAATTTTGTATTCGAAATTCACTGCTCAACATGTTTTATGCGTGGGGCACAGAGACGAGGCAGTCGTTCAACGATCATGTTAAACACTTAGTGAGTCCACGCAACTTCTGGCTTGTTAAGCACATTTGTACTCATGAACTTATAAGTAGGCGTGCCATAACAAAAGGGATTGAATACTTGACTGATGACATTTTCAGCTTTTATTTTTAATTCATTTGTATACATTTCTAAAAAACCTAATTCCACTTTGACATGATGCAGTAATTGTGTGTAGGCCAGTGTTAAAAAAAATATAATCTCAATTTAATACATTTTGAATTCAGGCTGTAACACAACCAAATATGGAAGTCAAGGGGTGTGAATACTTTCTGAAAAGCACTATCAGACAGGGGCATGGCTCCTAGCTCTGGTCCAGGTCGTTAGTACGCCTTTCTCCTCCATTAATGTTGTACAGAAAGGCCCTGGACCAGAGGCAGGGCATGGCCAGCCCTGTCCCAGTATCCATGCGTTAGAGATGTCGACGAGGAGTGGATGTCAGCGCTCTTTTACAAGGAGCACGTCTGCACCTAAGTTGCAAAATGTAGATGGACACAAAGAAATCTAGGAGCACAATGACAAATATTTGAGATATTGAAGCTAGAATCCTTCATTTTTTATTTCTTGTTGTACTGGTGCTCATAAATAAAAATTCCAGGACGCACAGCTAAATATTTAGGCACATATGAGAGTAAGAAATGGTCGCACTGCATGACAGGTCACATCTAACGGCCAGGAAACTCAGATTTAAACTCCAATCAGACAGCTCTACAAGCGTTATTATTAGAGCTGGGACGTTAAACCAAAAATTGCAGAGAAATCCTGGATGAAAAACGTGCTCCAGCGGGCTCAGGACCTCAGACTGGGGGGCGAAGGTTCACCTTCCAACAGGACAAAGACCCTAAGCATACAGCCAAGGTTAGGAATAGGTTAGGCTAGGCTAGGAATGCTGTGTTGCACGTATAGCGCAAAACTTAACGTGGCGTCATTAGGTCATGTACCTTCGTTATATTAGGTCATGCACGTCAGCTTTGACATCGGTTTTGCACATCGGGCGTTAAACTAAACATCGGGCCGATACCGATGTTGGCATTTTTTTAGCTAATATCGTCCGATTCCGATATGTTCGCCGATATATCGTGCATCCCTAGTGTTCACCATTGGTATGTAATTGTAATAAAGTTAAATATAATATTGAGCAAAAAAAATGTGTGTTTGGAGGAAATAAGATGCTGCAATGGATCTGAACTTGGTTTGAAAACCTATCCCATTTCAAATCTGTCACACGTCTCTAAGAAATAAAATGCAGAACTAAATGACTGTTTAAAATTACAGGTCACTTTCTGTAGCAGCGTTATATCACCTTATAAACCATATGCTGGATCACCTGGTAACCAAATAACTTTTTTATTTCTTTGATATGATGTAAAAAAAAGCAACCCGGAAAACTAAAAAGCCTTTCCAGCACCTTGCAAATCCCTCATTACTGCCAGCCACGCAAAGTTGGCAAGTCTACAACACACATTTTTACTGTAACTCAGTAAAATCTTTTGACATTTTTTGTATGTTGCGTTTATATTTTTGTTCAGTGTACTTTAATTTTGGATGGTACATCTGCAGTTTGGTAAGGTTTGGTAAGGCCCTGGACCAGAGGCAGGGCATGGCCAGCACTGTCCCAGTATCCATGCGTTAGACATGTCGACGAGGGGACAGAAAGTTGAAGTACGAGGGGAGAGAGAGGAAGCGATTAACTCCATGACTTACTATCAAATTATAATAGTATTGTTTGATTAATAGTAGAATATATATATATTTTTTTTTAACTCTTGATGTACTGGTCTCACGATGCATCACTTCTCTCTCCCCCTCTTCTTTCCATCTAGCTCCAGAGGGATGGACGACTGGGACATCAGGCTGCAGCCATCCCATTACATTTATATATTTTTTATTATTAAATAAAATAAGCCAAAAAACAAAAAACTGTTGGGGCTTTTCGATTTGTAATAATCCAGTTGAAAATAAGATCATTTTAGAGAAATAGGACTTGTTTTAACAGCATTTCAGAATAATGTTTTCTGAAAAAGGACAACCCTGATTATACAGCTAACCGTAGAGATCCTAGTATTCTAATTAACTAATTATTTGCAGCTAGCTAGAACAGCTAACGTTACAGGAGAGCCTGAGTGCGTTCAAACATAGCCAGTTTTTTTTTTCACCAACTTTGACGGATAAGTTATATTAGCTAACATTAACATGGCTAGTTATCTAGCTAGTTAAATGACTGACAGGCAGGCCAAATTTACTAACACTAGCTAGATGTCCTCTGTCCTGGTATGCTAGTTCTTGGTTAGAATAAATAGTTAATAATAGCTATTTCGATGCCGCCAGGACTCGTTTACATCTCGCTAACTTTAGCTAGTTGTCTATTACCCACGCTAACCAGCTAGTTGTCTGTTACCTACGCTAACCAGCTAGTTGTCTGTTACCTACGCTAACCAGCTAGTTGTCTGTTACCTACGCTAACCAGCTAGTTGTCTGTTACCTACGCTAACCAGCTAGTTGTCCGTTACCTACGCTAACCAGCTAGTTGTCCGTTACCTACGCTAACCAGCTAGTTGTCCGTTACCTACGCTAACCAGCTAGTTGTCCGTTACCCTCGCTAACCAGCTAGTTGTCCGTTACCTACGCTAACCAGCTAGTTGTCCGTTACCCACGCTAACCAGCTAGTTGTCCGTTACCCACGCTAACCAGCTAGTTGTCCGTTACCCACGCTAACCAGCTAGTTGTCCGTTACCCACGCTAACCAGCTAGTTGTCCATTACCCACGCTAACCAGCTAGTTGTCCATTACCCACGCTAACCAGCTAGTTGTCCATTACCCACGCTAACCAGCTAGTTGTCCATTACCCACGCTAACCAGCTAGTTGTCTATTACCCACGCTAACCAGCTAGTTGTCCATTACCCACGCTAACCAGCTAGTTGTCCATTACCCACGCTAACCAGCTAGTTGTCTATTACCCACGCTAACCAGCTAGTTGTCTATTACCCACGCTAACCAGCTAGTTGTCCATTACCCACGCTAACCAGCTAGTTGTCCATTACCCACGCTAACCAGCTAGTTGTCCATTACCCACGCTAACCAGCTAGTTGTCCATTACCCACGCTAACCAGCTAGTTGTCCATTACCCACGCTAACCAGCTAGTTGTCTATTACCCACGCTAACCAGCTAGTTGTCTATTACCCACGCTAACCAGCTAGTTGTCTATTACCCACGCTAACCAGCTAGTTGTCCATTACCCACGCTAACCAGCTAGTTGTCCATTACCCACGCTAACCAGCTAGTTGTCCATTACCCACGCTAACCAGCTAGTTGTCCATTACCCACGCTAACCAGCTAGTTGTCCATTACCCACGCTAACCAGCTAGTTGTCTATTACCCACGCTAACCAGCTAGTTGTCTATTACCCACGCTAGCCAGCTAGTTGTCTATTACCCACGCTAACCAGCTAGTTGTCCATTACCCACGCTAACCAGCTAGTTGTCCATTACCCACGCTAACCAGCTAGTTGTCCATTACCCACGCTAACCAGCTAGTTGTCTATTACCCACGCTAACCAGCTAGTTGTCTATTACCCACGCTAACCAGCTAGTTGTCCATTACCCACGCTAACCAGCTAGTTGTCTATTACCCACGCTAACCAGCTAGTTGTCCATTACCCACGCTAACCAGCTAGTTGTCTATTACCCACGCTAACCAGCTAGTTGTCCATTACCCACGCTAACCAGCTAGTTGTCTATTACCCACGCTAACCAGCTAGTTGTCCATTACCCACGCTAACCAGCTAGTTGTCTATTACCCACGCTAACCAGCTAGTTGTCTATTACCCACGCTAACCAGCTAGTTGTCTATTACCCACGCTAACCAGCTAGTTGTCCATTACCCACGCTAACCAGCTAGTTGTAGATCCACACCGGTTTGTCCACGTCACTACAGTACCGGCCCGTCATAAAAACACTCGCCATCTAACCTCAACCACACTGCTATATGCCTTACGCCTAATCCTAAACCTTTAAAAAGAAATATATATATATATATATATATATATATATATATATATATATATATATATATATATATATATATATATATAAGACCAAAGTGAAACAGTTTTCCATGAACTTTAACGATAACCTTGTTCTTTTCTTCTTTTTCTGTTGTTGTTGACTTTGTGGCTGTGGTAACTAATGACAACCCCCAACTCAAAATGGCGAGGTTTGGCCATCTAACATTAGAAACCGGCCCGACCAGGGAGGGGGGAAAAGCATTCACAAAACAAAAAATCATTACCTCGTCTAAACGATAGGAACAACAAAAAAAAAAAATGTTAATTAACGCGTATTAATAATAAAATAAAAATTAAAAAAAATTAAAAATCTAACTTACCTTTAAATCTGAGGTCAGCGGGTGGATCGAGAACAAGGATCTGCTCTAACTTCGACATATTTAGCTACGAGTTGTCAAGGGGAGTCACTGAACTTAAGTGTAAATAGTACTGACTCGCCTTCTGGGTTTTAAGAGCCTGAAACGAGCACACGCCGCGGGAGCGAATATTTCAACGCGCGTTTCTTAGTGCGCGTTCACGTGGTGTGGTGTGTGTGTGTGTGTGTCTATACATTAAAACTAATTTTGTTGTTGTAGCTGATTTCATAAGTTACTTAGCTATTTATTATTTGAGCTATTCCAGTTAACGTCACTTGAGTTATTGGTTATTTTTGTTGACAGAGCTATTTCAGCTGTTCAGCTATTTTCATACTGTATTCTAGTCATGGCTCCTCGTCCTATGTAACTACTGCTGTACACACCTTTTCTATTCCTATACGGCCCATATTGTCTGTCCACACCGTATATATCATATGTCTGTGAACTGGGTGGTGTACCTAATAAACTGACCACATATATACATATACACACACATATACATATATATATATACACACATATATATATATATATACACACACAATGAGGGAAATAAGTATTTAACCAAGCTTGGTTGTGGAAGGTTACCCGAAACGTTTGACCCAAGTTAAACAATTCAAAGGCATTGCTACCAAATACTAATTGAGTTTATGTAAACTTCTGACCCACTGGGAATGTGATGAAAGAAATAAAAGCTGAAATAAATCATTCTCTCTACTATTACTTTGACATTTCACATTCTTAAAATAAAGTGACTGACCTAAGACAGGGAATTTTTACTAGGATTAAATGTCAGGAATTGTGAAAAACTGAGTTTAAATGTATTTGGCTAAAGTGTATGTAAACTTCCGACTTGAACTGTATATATACTGAGATCATGTGACAGATCATGGTGACACTTAGATTGCACACAGGTGGACTTTATTTAACTAATGATGTGACTTCTGAAGGATAATTGGTTGCACCAGATCTTATTTAGGGGCATCATAGCAAAGTGGTGAGTACATACGCACGCGGCACTGTTCCCTTTTTATAATTTTTTATTTGACAAAAACAATTTTTTTTTTTTCATTTCACTTCACCAATTTGGACTATTTTGTGTTTATGTCCATTACATGAAATCCAAATAAAATCCATTTAAATTACAAGTTGTAATACAACAAAATAGGAAAAATGCCAAGGGGAATGAATACTTTACAAGGCACTTTATTTTTGCCATATATCACAAACCCCCAAGGTGCCTTATTGCTATTATAAACTGTTTACGGACGGAATTAGAGCAGTAAAAATACGTTTTTTTGCATACCCGTGCTGTACAGTCTGATATACCACTGCTGTCAGCCAATCAGCATTCAGGGCTCAAACCACCCAGTTTATAAATATATATATATGGTGCATCGAAAATGGAGCATCAAACAAAAAGCATCCAGGCAGCGGGCAGTCCTTTAGGCGAAAACAGTTTCGTGATGAGAGGGGTCGAAGGAGAATGGCAAGAATCGTGCAAGCTAACAGGCTGAGCCACAAACAGACCAATAACAGCGCAGTACAACAGTGGTGTGCAGAACGGCATCTCAGAACGGCACAACTCGTCGGTTCTTGTCACGGATTGGCTGTTGCAGCAGACGACCTCACCGGGTTCCCCTCCTATCAGCTAACAACAAGAAGAAGTGGCTCCAGTGGGCCATCACCATCACAAACTCTGGAAAATTGAGGAGTGGAAAAACATTGCTTGGTCTGACGAATCTCGGTTCCTGTTGCGTCATTCTGATGACAGAGTCAGGATTTGGCCAGTCCGTGGACCCATCCTTGCTCGTGTCAACAGGCTGGTGGAGGTGGTGTACTGGTGTGGGGAATGTTTTCATGGCACACATTAGGTCCCTTGATACCAATTGAGAAACAAATGTTTCCGACACCTTGTAGAATCCATGCCCCGAATAATTCAGGTTGTTCTGGAGGCAAAGGGGGTTCCGACCCGATAATAGATGTGTATCTAATAAACTGTCCGCTTGGTCTGACATTGCTCGTTCTGATATTTCTCATTCTGATATTTCTTAATTTCTTGTTTACTGGTTATTATATTCCTAGATATTACTGCACTTGAGTTATGGGGTAGTTTGTTAATAGAGGTACAGAAATTGTCTAGGGTTATGCCCATCTTCGTGACAGAGCGGCAGTGCAGACCCCCTGCCTGCAGCATGTGTAAACTGTTGAGAGAGGGTAATCCGGAGTAGAGTACGGCTGAAGCCTGCCGGAGAAATGCCCCACTCTCAGTCTCTTTCCATCTATTTACAGCATTCCCAATAGCCAAAGACCAATACCTTCACTAAATAGGACAACCTCTCTGACAAATCTGTGAAAGCAACATTTGGGCTCCCGAGTGGCGCAGTGGTCTAAGGCACTGCATCTCAGTGCTTGAGGCGTCACTATAGACCCTGGTTTGATCCCGGGCTATATCACAACCGGCTGTGATCGGGAGTCCCATAGGGCGCCGCACAATCAGCCCAGAGTCGTCCGGCTTAGGGGAGGGTTTGGCCGGGGGTAGGCCGTCACTGTAAAATACGTTTTTGTTCTTAACGGACTTGCCTAGTTAAATAAAAGGATAAATAAATCAAATGTAAGGAGAGGTCAAACATGGAGGATGATCACTGTGTGTAGTAGGTGTTTACTAAAGAATAATTACAGTATATAAAGGTCGAATATTTCACTGTTGTTAGGTCACAGAGTTCAGGGTCAATTGAACTGTCAAATCTGGATATACTGTAGCCTATATTCTAATCCAATTGGCCTGCATTATCCAATCAGAGCTGAGAGGACAACGTATTCACTACTGCCATCCAGGGTTCAGACAGAGTATAATTTTACAGTTACAGTACTTGAAGTGCTGATATATCACACATATTGGCACTTGTCAAAATAAACATCGCCACCGTTTCCCATAGGATGTTTGGGCACCCCACCTATATGATGGAAGTAGGAGGGGTAAGCTAGGGCTGTTACGGTGGCCTTATTACCGCCACACCTTGCGGTCACGAGTCATGATGGCAGTCAAATTCCACATGACCGTTTAGTCACAGTAATTAGGCTTCTCCAAGCTCTGATGTTGCTGCTGGTCATTAGTAGTCTACCAAACTTGCTAACTGCCTGGTTCTCAGCACTCTACTGAAAATCTAACACTTCATGAGAGCCCATGAGCTCACGTTGCGCAACATTTCTATAGGCTATGAAATTGTGTGAGAAAACAGAGTTTTGATGGCCTCTGTTAAAAAAGAGGAGGATCCAATCAGCTTTCTATAGGCTAGGCCTACTATATTTATTTCTCCACTTTCCTAATATTAAGCACATTTCTTATCTTTACAACAGGAGTATAGCCTACCTGGCTGGCATGAAAAGGAACCATGAGAAAAGCGTCCTCCATTCGACATTTAAGTGCATAGATGACATATTTTCTTTACATGGCCCTGTTCTGAGACAGGTGCATGATAATAGTCCATTCTAAATCAAAACAAATTTCACACATATATTATTTAGTATATGTAAAGACAACATTTAATTAAGAATAGTCTGATGGGTGACAATATTAGCCTATCACGTGTGAATCACAGCGCATTCGGAAAGTATTCAGACCCTTTTGACTTTTTCCACAGTTTGTTAAGTTACAGCCTTATTCTAAAATCAATCTACACACAGGGCCTCCCCAGTGGTATAAGGCACTGCGTCGCAGTGCTAGCTGTGCAACTAGAGATCTGAGTTAGAGTCCAGACTCTGTCGCACCTGGCCGCGACCGGGAGACCCATGGGGCGGCACACAATTGGCCCAGCGTCGTCTGGGTTAGGGGAGGGTTTGGACGGCAGGGATTTTCTTGTCCCATCGCACTAGCGAGTCCTGCAATGCACCCTGCCCTCCACAGTATATCCGTGTTTCCTTCGACACATGGGTGCGGCTGGCTTCCGGGTTAAGCGGTCAATGTGTCAAGAAGCAGTGCGGCTTGGCTGTGTTGTGTTTCGGACGACGTATGGCTCTCGACCTTCACTTCTCCCGAATCAGTACGGAAGTTGCAGCGATGGGACAAGACTGTAACTACCAATTGGGTAGAAAAAGGGCTAAGAAAAATAAACAAATAAATACAAATAAATCTACACACAATACTGACAATAATGAAAAAGCAAAATAATGACAAAGCAAAAATGCCCTATATATATATATGATCACTTGTGAATGATGCCCAGTTTGTGCAGTAAGGCAAGAAACAGCGCATGCCTTTCTTTGCAACTTTGAACACCTCATGTAGCCTAGCCCATAGGCCTATATGTTTTAATAAGGTTAGTATCACACCTCATGTAGCCTAGCCCATAGTCCTATATGTTTTAACTTGTTAGGGAGTGGCAGCTGAGGGGTCGGTTTTGGAGAGCCTGGCGTGCCCAAAGTAAAATGCCTCCCATTCAGGCCCAGAAAATGGGATATGCACATATTTAGTACCATTGGATAGGAAACACTCTGAATTTCCCAAAAGTGTTAACCATTTGTCGGTGAGTAAAACAGAGCGCATATGGCAGGCGAAACCCCGAGGAATTTCTGTCCTGGAAAAAGGGATTTTGACACATTGCTCATTTGGAACTCCTCCCTCATGAAAATGACCATATAAGGGCATATGAATGCAGTACCCATCGCTTCCTTTAGATGTCAACAGTCTCGAGACAGTGTAAATTTTCCATTTGGCTGAATTAGACCAGAGAAGAGCAAACCAGGAAGTGTACTTTTTTATGTCAACAGTACCCAGTGCGCATTCAAGGCGTGCTGTGTCTTTTTTACCGTCTTTATCGATCAGTTTATATTTCGGTTGATTTATAATAGTAAATATACGTAAAAGTGTTCCTAAGGATACATTTAAAACTATGTTTGATTGTTCTTGGACAAGTTTATAGGTATAAGATGAACGAGTTTGAGTCACGTTTCAATGGAGGAGTGGAGGCTGTCGTTTCTGACTATAACGCGCAAACCAAATGGAGATTTATGGATAAAATACATTACTTTTTCTAACAAAAGAACCATGGATTGTCTTCGTTGGACACTTAGGATGACCTCAGCAGAAGTTCTTCAACAGGTAATTGATTTGTTTTCGCTGTGAAATGTGTAATGTGTGTGGCTAATCGATTCATGGCTATGGGAAAAATATGTGAGGTGCTACCCTCAAACAATCAAATGTGCTGCTTTCGCCGTAAAGCCTTTTTGAAATCTGACAACGCTGTGATATTGCCAAGAAACAGAGCTTTTGATGAGTATGGAACACTTGTATATTGGTGGATGTTTAATAATTCAACTTTTGGATTTTGAATTTGGCGCCTTACATTTCACCTGGTAGTGTCGGGATTGGGGCGCTAGCGCCCCAGCAATCCCTGAGAGGTTATTAATAAGGTTAGTATCACAACTAACGTGGCCAAATAACTTCTTTAAATTAAGCACATTAATCAATTTTGCAACGGGTGTAGAGCTGCTAACTGTTATACATAGGCTGTGCATGAGTTTCAAGTTTGGGGAAGGATCATTTTCACCATCAAAAAAATCACCTTTACAATAAAGCATTAGATGCATAATCGAATATGCCGTCACTTTCGAGAACAGTGTTTTCCCGCGAATTGATTGCATTTTAGAACATTTACGCTTATAGCCTACTGTAATGTGTGCATTGCTGCACTTATAATGTTAAGAAATAGCCTATTAGTTGATAAAAATGTGAAGAAATAGCCTAATAGTTGATAAAAATGTGAAGAAATAGCCTAATAGTTGATAAAAATGTGAAGATAAACGTTCTGATCTGTTGCATCAGCCTCATTGCTTAAACATTTTTTGGGGGGGGAATGCGAATGGTTGTACTAATTTGGAATCTATCGCATCCCACAATTGTCCCAGAGTATGTTTGGAATATTTATTTATTGCACAGAAGGACACGTTGACCAATAGAATAGGTTAACTTTGGGGGATTATAATAGATTGACATAGGCTAGTGCTTTTACTGTTTGTTAGGTCTAGTCATCTTAATGGCTAACAAAAAGTAGGCTAAATGTGGACAGTTCTAACTTCTTCTATATGCGCTTCAGAATTCGATAAGAGGGACGTGCCTCGATGTGTCTGTCTTCACTTGTAGCCTACTTCTCAGTTGCAACACTTGTGAGAAGGACCCGATCACGTGACGGGCATTTGCTAATAAGAATTGAGATATATATATATATTTTTTTTAATTACCCCTTTTTCATGATATCCAACTGGTAGGCACAGTCTTGTTCCTTCGCAGCAGCTCCCGTACGGACTCGGGAGAGGCGAAGGTTGAGAGCCGAGCGTCCTCCTGAAACACGACCCTGTTTCAGCGCTGCTTCTTGACACAATGCCCACTTAACCCGGAAGCCAGCCGCACCAATGTGTCGGAGGAAACACTGTACACCTGGCGACCATGTCAGTGTGCATGCGCCCGGCCCGCCACAGGAGTCGCTAGAGCGCGATGGGACAAGGACATCCCGGCCAAACCCTCCCCTAACCCGGACGAAGCAATTGTGCGCTGTCTTAAGGGTCTCCCGGTTGCGGCTGGCTGCGACACTGCCCAGGATTGAACCCAGGTCTGTAGTGATGCCTTAGACCGCTGCGCCAATCTGGAGCCTCCTAAGAATTGAGATATCTGAGAGAACCATGTGAGTGAGAGGTGCTTTGGAGCACAGAAGCTGGATGAAGATAATTGTAATTATTATAATCAGCCCTACAATGGTAAAAAAATAGAAAATTATCAAGTGCTTGTCAGATTGTGAATGAGAGACTGATGAAGTGTGTGCAGCTTGAACAAGAAACAAATCAGAGCTCATGCCTTTCATGCAACTTTAAAAAAATCAAAAACATGATGGCAGTAAGAGGGGGTACACCACCTATATGATGGTAGTAAGAGGGGGTACACCACCTATATGATGGTAGTAAGAGGGGGTACCCCACCTATATGATGGCAGTAAGAGGGGGTACCCCACCTATATGATGGCAGTAAGAGGGGATACCCCACCTATATGATGGCAGTAAGAGGGGGTACCCCACCTATATGATGGCAGTAAGAGGGGATACCCCACCTATATGATGGCAGTAAGAGGGTACCCCACCTATATGATGGTAGTAAGAGGGTACCCCACCTATATGATGGCAGTAATTAGGGGTACCCCACCTATATGATGGCAGTAAGAGGGGATACCCCACCTATATGATGGCAGTAAGAGGGGGTACCCCACCTATATGATGGCAGTAAGAGGGGATACCCCACCTATATGATGGCAGTAAGAGGGGGTACCCCACCTATATGATGGCAGTAAGAGGGGGTACCGCACCTATATGATGGCAGTAATTAGGGGTACCCCACCTATATGATGGCAGTAAGAGGGGATACCCCACCTATATGATGGCAGTAAGAGGGGGTACCCCACCTATATGATGGTAGTAAGAGGGGGTACACCACCTATATGATGGCAGTAAGAGGGTACCCCACCTATATGATGGCAGTAAGAGGGGGTACACCACCTATATGATGGCAGTAAGAGGGGGTACCCCACCTATATGATGGTAGTAAGAGGGGGTACCCCACCTATATGATGGCAGTAAGAGGGGGTACCCCACCTATATGATGGTAGTAAGAGGGGGTACCGCACCTATATGATGGCAGTAAGAGGGGGTACCCCACCTATATGATGGCAGTAAGAGGGGGTACCCCACCTATATGATGGCAGTAAGAGGGGGTACCCCACCTATATGATGGTAGTAAGAGGGGGTACCCCACCTATATGATGGTAGTAAGAGGGGGTACCCCACCTATATGATGGAAACACTCCAGTTGTGGATCAGAGGGATTGTCATTGTCTTTCTATAAAGCAGGAAAAAGAGATGAAGAACAAGAGAAAATAGAAATTACCATTTTATTATTATACAGATGAATATATCAAACGTTAATTTGGTCTGCATAGGATATAGAAAAGGGTATAACTTCACTCAAGCACGTAAAATTTTTACAATTTAAACTATGAATAATTTTGTCCACAGCGGGAAAACTAAAACAAAAGCACTTGTTTACATTGCACAATGAACTGTGATGGCAGGCATTCAGGTCAATAAATGTGCAAGTCTAGTTTGATCAGATTGTTGATTGTTGCCACACCTGGACATTGGTCACGCTTGTACAGAAGAGTCCAGAACAGCAATGTGAGTCAACATCTCATGGTACATACCTGTACACTGACAAATTAAAAATATTGTATAAAATCCTGATAGTAAAAAAATTCTTATATCTACCCACAAAGTACAAAACATTTTTTTGCAATATGGCACTGCAAGTGTTGCTGTAAATTCCATACAGTTCTGTGTACATTTCAATCCACTGTAGCAATTCAGCTGTCAGCTGATTCAGCTGTCGATGGGCAATCGTAAGGGAATGTAGTCATCAAAAAACGAATACTGAATCAAAAATGTATCCATGAAAAAGTGTTCAAACTACAAATAAAATGACAGAAAAGCAGACAAATCCAAAAGCCTATGTGTTTTTCTACACAGACCCAGTAGTTTGCCAATCTATCTATGCATCTTGCCTATAGAGCTCGCCAGCTTGTTGTCCTAAAGGCAGAAATGGGTTAGTATTTTCTACCTCTGGTTGGTTGGGCATTCCTATGGGGGGAAATGAATGGGGTTCTGGGATATATACGCCGAAAATAAGGTCAAAGGTTAACACAGGCTGAAGAGATCTTCTACATTTTGTTCTATGAGATAATATCAGTCAGTTAAAATAACCTTTATGAATTATTTTACATTTTAGTCATTTAGCAGTAGACGCTGTCATCCAGAGAGGACTTGCAGGACCAATTAGGGTTAAGTGCCTTGCGTGAGGGCACATTGACAGATTTTTTTTACACCTAACCGGCTCGGCGATTCGAACCAGCGACCTTTCGGTTACTGGCCCAAAATCTCTTAACCGCTAGGCTACCTGCCACCCTACGATGCCTTTATGTGCTCATGCAACAATGTCCTTCATATACATTATGAACATCTTATACAGTACATTCTCAGAAATACATACTCTACATGTGTGCAATACAGGCATGTACATATAAACTCAGCAAAAAAAAAAGAAACGTCCTCTCACTGTCAACTGTGTTTATTTTCAGCAAACTTAACATGTGTAAATATTTGTATGAACATAACAAGATTCAACAACTGAGACATAAACTGAACAAGTTCCACAGACATGTGACTAACAGAAATGGAATAATGTGTCCCTGAACAAAGGGGGTCAAAATCAAAAGTAACAGTCAGTGTCTGTAGTGGCCACCAGCTGCATTAAGTACTGCAGTGCATCTCCTCCTCATGTACTCCACCAGATTTGCCAGTTCTTGCTTTGAGATGTTACCCCACTCTTACACCAAGGCACCTGCACGTTCCCGGACATTTCTGGGAGGAATGGCCCTAGCCTTCACCCTCTGATCCAACAGGTCCCAGACGTGCTCAATGGGATTGAGATCCGGGCTCTTTGCTGGCCATGGCAGAACACTGACATTCCTGTCTTGCAGGAAATCACGCACTGTATGAGCAGTATGGCTGGAGGGTCATGTCAGGATGAACCTGCAGGAAGGGTACCACATGAGGGAGGAGGATGTCTTCCCTGTAACACATTGCGTTGAGATTGCTCATTCCTTCGATGATAAACGCGAATCCGACCATTTACCCTGGTGAGACAAAACCGCCACTCGTCAGTGAAGAGCACTTTTTGCCAGTCCTGTCTGGTCCAGCGACGGTGGGTTTGTGTGAGGCCCTGCCTTACAACAGGCCTACAAGCCCTCAGTCCAGCCTCTCCCAGCCTATTGCGGACTGTCTGAGCACTGATGGATGGATTGTGCGTTCCTGGTGTAACTTGGGCAGTTGTTGTTGCCATCCTGTACCTGTCCCGCAGGTGTGATGTTTGGATGTACCGATCCTGTGCAGGTGTTTTTACACGTGGTCTGCCACTGCGAGGACAATCAGCTGTCCATCCTGCCATCCTGTAGCGCTGTCTTAGGCGTCTCACAGTACGGACATTGCAATTTATTGCTCTGGCCACATCTGCAGTCCTCATGCCTCCTTGCAGCATGCCTAAGGCACGTTCACGCAGATGAGCAGGGACCCTGGGCATCTTTCTTTTGGTGTTTTTCAGAGTCAGTAGAAAGGCCTCTTTAGTGTCCTAAGTTTTCATAACTGTGACCTTAATTGCCTACCGTCTGTAAGCTGTTAGTCTTAACGACCGTTCCACAGGTGCATGTTCATTAAGTGTTTACGGTTCATTGAACAAGCATGAGGAAACAGTGTTTAAACCCTTTACAATGAAGATCTGTGAAGTTATTTGGATTTTCTTTTATGAATTATCTTTGAAAGACCAGGGTCCTGGAAAAAGGGACGTTTCTCTTTTTTGTTGCTGAGTTTACAAGCGTTCAATGGGGAAAAAGACAACAACGGTCGGTGAGGCCAAATTCATGCAATAAGATGGATATTAACTCCTATCATGGTGATGCTGGAGCAACGGTGCAACAATACAATCAATGGATCTACACATCCTGTTGACTGCATTGTTCGGGAATGAGAATTCATAACCTCTGTACCGTATATAAGTATTCCCGAATGTAATCTCAAGTTATAAGTTATTTAATATTATGTTTGGATTTTCCAATTTGGCCGTCATTGTAAATAAGAATTTGTTCTTAACTGACTTGCCTAGTTAAATAAAAGGTTAAAAAAAATGTTTTTATATATATATATATATATATACATATATAAAATTTTAAAATTAGATTTTCTTCTTTTTTTCTCTCTATTTCCAAAAAGATGAAATGTTTTTGTTACTGTGCTGCTGCATATGAACTGAAAACATATCCCACTATGTACCATACTATTCCGTGTAACTTCAGGCTTCAATCTATTAACATGTTACATATATGTTAATATGTTATGTTATATTAACATCTCTAGCACACAAGAGTGCTAAAAAAACCCACTGCTTCCTCTCTACATCCTGAAATGACACCTACAGCACACCGTACCAAGGCACAGGAGTATATTTTGAAATTAACCGCTTTTTTTTTTTAACTAGCCAAGTCAGTTAAGAACAAATTCTTATTTACAATGACGGGCCTATCACCGGCCAAACCCAGGACGACGCTGGGCCAATTGTGCACCGCCCTATGGGACTCCCAATCACGTCCGGATGTGATGCAGCTCGGATATATCTGGTATCTAGAATAGGTACAATATGGCGAAATGTCCAACTAGCTTTATATGGGTTATAGGGGCTGGTTTCTGGACTTGGGACACTCTGTTCACTACGCTACAGGGGAGAGGTTCTGATCTATCACAAAGCCAACGTCTTGTTGTCTTCCTCTCTCCCTAAGACCAATGTAGTATATGCATTGTGGACTGTCGTAAAGGGGCAATCAGGAGCTGAGCTATGCAGCTGTTTTCTATTACCAACGCTACATTGTGACATCATGAGAGGATGTGTGGACTTGATCCACGGAACTGCGTACGGAAGGGAACCAAAAGAGAGTGATATTCTCACTGGCAATCGGATGCTGAATTCCAAACCAACCCCTTGCCCCCATACCCCTAGTGCCTAGCAACTTCATACCGATCTGAAAGTATAGGATAGGTGTAAGCAATGTGGTAACGCGATAATACGGCCACCTTTCCCTGAGATAAGACAGGTAGAGTTTCCAACATATTCGATCATACTACACCAGTCCAATTCCTTTTGAACAGAAATACCTAGGGCGTAGGGTGCTAGAGGGGTAGAGCCTAGGGGGTAGGGTGGTAGGGGTCTATTTGGGACTCAGAAGGGGTCTTACTAGCAGCAGCGTTTGTTAGACGGAGGGGGCTGCCGGATTATCTTGAAGGACTCGTTACTGTCTAAGTCTGGATTCTCCAGGGGCGGAATCTGTTTACCTGAAACACAACACAACACGGATCATTACGTAAGAGAGATGCAAACTACTACACTGTGATTGCTTCTCAAATGGCACCCTTTTCCCTATACGGTGCTGTCAAAAGTAGTGCACTACATAGGGAATAGGGTGCCATTTGAGAAGCATCCCGATTACTGTCTTAGAAGGTTTCATAGAATGTTGTGATGGTAACTTATGTCCAAAACAAACAAATATCAAAAGATATTCACAATGCTTTACAGTGAACAAAACAATGACTTTTAATAAAGCTCTTAGGGATGGATGACAATAAAGGGCTGTGATCAATTCAGGAAGCGATTTGATAAAAAAAAAAAAATTTAACTTAATTTTACTTCATGATTGAACTGACTTCAATTGAAATTGAACACAACCCCTGATAACAATGAATGGTAAACAAACCCTATATGTGTGTATATATATATATATATATATGTATATGATGTGGTTGAATGGAATGAAACACCTACTGATCTTCTGAAAGAGCTCCTCCACATTGACAGCGTTCCTGGCGCTGGTCTCCATGAAAATAGCCGCGATGGACTCAGCAAAGTCCTTAGCTTCCTTCATGGGAACTTCCCTGTTCCAAAAAAATGAGACACTACAATTAGGTACTGGGGCTTGACTCATCGACGGGGCTTTCCGTAACAAACAGCCTTTAAAACGTGGTGGCGGTGTGTGACGCTCCTGAGAACGTCAGCTGAAAAGTCTTCCAAGTTGTTAACTAAACAAAAAAAAAAGGTCAGTAAGCTCTATTTCCTGTGTTCTGGAATTCAGAATGACCACTTCCTAGTCAGAGAGGCAGTAACACATCACCCGGGTGGTATGTTATGTTAAAAAAGGAAAAAACATGTTAAAATATGTTGTAAAAAAAAATAGTACAGAGCTGTACAGCGTCAAAGTACAAATACGTACTTTGAATGAACTCAATAACTATCTCTCTGACTTTATATTGCACAGAAGAAAAAAAAAGATGTAAGGCTGAAAGTTAGTCAACTGCAGCTACTGTATAATGTAGAAGTTCTGGCACTACCTCGTCTACTGTTGTATTACTGGACACGTACTGGACATGCCTGTATATTGCAGAATGGCTCAGAGATGAACGACGCTCTAATTAATTAAATGACTCTTGCTTTTACATTATTTCATTACTCAGTGTCACGCCTGGTGACAGAAACTCAGTCAACGCAGAAGTGAAACACGATTCTTAACAGTACCTCCTTTAAGATCTGGAGAGATATTTGTAAACACCTTGGGAGAAAAGATTCCTCCTCAGCTCTGACTCAACTTATTAAATAACAGGGTCTTTCTACCTGGCGTTTCTGATAGCATTTTCCAACTCTGGTACCGGATAGGTATAAGGCCAATATCAGTTTTTTTTTACGTTTTTTTATGGGGACACATTGCTATCGTTTCAGAAAACCCCCTCCCCCCCGTACCACACAGACAATTCTTTGGGTATTTGCAAGTAAGACATTTTATTGAATCCAAGACGGTGTTCCCCCCACAGTACCCAATACGAACTCCAAGGGGACAATCTCCTGTTGAAAGCTGAAATACCTAAACACTTTATTTCTTCATTGTATATTGATATACACTCTAATATTGGAAGTGCCTCAAGTGCTCTGATTAGGGTATGGGAAACGGAGCTAGGAAGAGGCCCAGAAATTCTAAATTGGACAAAGGCTGTGCTCGAACGCAAGATGACTGATCACCTGCAACAAGATGCCATAGATGCAGTATACGATTCTGACAAGGGTTCATGGGACTCTCTGATAGCTGTTGGAAGTGGTTCATGGGACTCTCTGATAGCTGTTGGAAGTGGAGGGTCATGGGACTCTCTGATAGCTGTTGGAAGTGGTTCATGGGACTCTCTGATAGCTGTTGGAAGTGGAGGTTCATGGGACTCTCTGATAGCTGTTGGAAGTGGTTCATGGGACTCTCTGATAGCTGTTGGAAGTGGTTCATGGGACTCTCTGATAGCTGTTGGAAGTGGTTCATGGGACTCTCTGATAGCTGTTGGAAGTGGAGGGTCATGGGACTCTCTGATAGCTGTTGGAAGTGGTTCATGGGACTCTCTGATAGCTGTTGGAAGTGAAGGGTCATGGGACTCTCTGATAGCTGTTGGAAGTGGTTCATGGGACTCTCTGATAGCTGTTGGAAGTGGTTCATGGGACTCTCTGATAGCTGTTGGAAGTGGAGGTTCATGGGACTCTCTGATAGCTGTTGGAAGTGGTTCATGGGACTCTCTGATAGCTGTTGGAAGTGGTTCATGGGACTCTCTGATAGCTGTTGGAAGTGGAGGGTCATGGGACTCTCTGATAGCTGTTGGAAGTGGTTCATGGGACTCTCTGATAGCTGTTGGAAGTGGTTCATGGGACTCTCTGATAGCTGTTGGAAGTGGAGGGTCATGGGACTCTCTGATAGCTGTTGGAAGTGGTTCATGGGACTCTCTGATAGCTGTTGGAAGTGGTTCATGGGACTCTCTGATAGCTGTTGGAAGTGGTTCATGGGACTCTCTGATAGCTGTTGGAAGTGGAGGGTCATGGGACTCTCTGATAGCTGTTGGAAGTGGAGGGTCATGGGACTCTCTGATAGCTGTTGGAAGTGGAGGGTCATGGGACTCTCTGATAGCTGTTGGAAGTGGTTCATGGGACTCTCTGATAGCTGTTGGAAGTGGTTCATGGGACTCTCTGATAGCTGTTGGAAGTGGTTCATGGGACTCTCTGATAGCTGTTGGAAGTGGAGGGTCATGGGACTCTCTGATAGCTGTTGGAAGTGGTTCATGGGACTCTCTGATAGCTGTTGGAAGTGGGTCATGGGACTCTCTGATAGCTGTTGGAAGTGGTTCATGGGACTCTCTGATAGCTGTTGGAAGTGGAGGGTCATGGGACTCTCTGATAGCTGTTGGAAGTGGTTCATGGGACTCTCTGATAGCTGTTGAAAGTGGGTCATGGGACTCTCTGATAGCTGTTGGAAGTGGTTCATGGGACTCTCTGATAGCTGTTGGAAGTGGTTCATGGGACTCTCTGATAGCTGTTGGAAGTGGAGGTTCATGGGACTCTCTGATAGCTGTTGGAAGTGGTTCATGGGACTCTCTGATAGCTGTTGGAAGTGGTTCATGGGACTCTCTGATAGCTGTTGGAAGTGGTTCATGGGACTCTCTGATAGCTGTTGGAAGTGGTTCATGGGACTCTCTGATAGCTGTTGGAAGTGGAGGGTCATGGGACTCTCTGATAGCTGTTGGAAGTGGAGGGTCATGGGACTCTCTGATAGCTGTTGGAAGTGGTTCATGGGACTCTCTGATAGCTGTTGGAAGTGGTTCATGGGACTCTCTGATAGCTGTTGGAAGTGGTTCATGGGACTCTCTGATAGCTGTTGGAAGTGGAGGGTCATGGGACTCTCTGATAGCTGTTGGAAGTGGAAGAAGGACAAAGTCCCTCTTTTATGGACTGGCCATCTGTTCTGGACTTTCATTACAATCTTCTGGGGAAAATGTCAAATCGGAGCTGGAGGACATGCTCAGACATTGTATAAGAATGGACCCATGGCTATTTGTACCGGGTGTCGTTAGGAACAGGCCCTTACCCACCATAGCACAGCTCAATCTTCTTAAAAAAATGACTATTTGTTGGCCCGCAAATGCATTGTCCTTAACTGGATAAAAGACCAGCCACCAACCATAAATCAGTGGTACTGTGAGAAGGGTGTTACCACTGGAGAAAATGAGTGCTATATTTAGGGAAGGGGATTTCTATACCATATGAGACCCCTTTTTACAATCTCTTCTCCCTAATATTGCTTATACAGCCCCCCCTGAGAGGTGTCAATATAAAATAAAATACAATGAATCTATAAGGGGCCAACAGCACCCTGGTCACTTTGACTCTGCATTTTATATACTACAGTCAGATTAAGAAAGTAACGAAAAAAACAATCAGTAGGGGAAACATCAATAGCAGACAACTGAAAGTGGAACGTGTCATTCTTATTGTTGTTTAGTGTGTACTTGTTTACTGTCATTGTATTGTCTTGCTGTTTGTTGGATGTTTCCTGTTTCAAAATGTATGTACACAGGTGCAATCCACTCATGATGTTGTTGATACCTGATGTCCCCCAAGTCGTTTTTGTTCCCTGCGATGGCTACAACGATGTCCTCAGGACCATGTTCTTTCAGCTCCTTCACCCATTTCTTCAGTGTCTGGAAAGAGTCCTGGCAGACAGGCAGACAGACAGACAGACAGGCAGACAGGCAGACAGGCAGACAGGCAGACAGGCAGACAGACAATACAATGGCCAGGTTACACTTTACTCCAGGGCTGATGGGTCAAACCTGGCTTTTTATACAAAGCCTCATTTCTCTAGCCTGGGCCTAAAGCATTTCAGAGTAGTAGTGCTGATCTATGATCAGGTCTTCATTATCCACAGCTCTGTGCTGATCTAGGATCAGGTCTTCATTATCCACAGCTCTGGGCTGATCTAGGATCAGGTCTTCATTATCCACAGCTCTGGGCTGATCTAGGATCAGGTTTTCATTATCCACAGCTCTGTGCTGATCTATGATCAGGTCTTCATTATCCACAGCTCTGGGCTGATCTAGGATCAGGTCTTCATTATCCACAGCTCTGGGCTGATCTAGGATCAGGTCTTCCTTGCCCATCTAAACTGATTCATAATCATCTGAAAGGCAGATCAGCATTGATACTCTGAGAAGCTTTATGAATAGGAGCCCTGGCCTCAGATCTGTTCAGCATAACAATGAAGATAAGAGTTATAGCCTGATCTGGGACCAGGCTATAATGTCTGTAGTCTGGAATCTACACTGAATATATCCGTTCCTTACCAGTTTGGTGATGTCATAGACTATGACAGCAGCGGCGGAGCCTCTGTAGTACATGGGGGCCAGCGAGTGGAACTGGAACACAACGACACGTTAAGGTACAGCTGGTAGTAGACAACAGCATAAATTCCTATCTGCACAAGCGCAAATAATGGTAAGGTGCAGGTTGCAGTTCATTGGCCTATATTATTGTGTTATCTATCTATCTGTCTGTCTGTCTGTCTATCTATCTATCTATCCCACTACTGCCCAGTATCTATCTATCTACATAACCCACTCTTGCCCAGTCAGCATAATGGCCATTTTTATTTACACATGCGCACACACACACACACACACACACACACACACACACACACACACACACACACACACACACACACACACTTCCATTTACACCCCACCCTTGTGAGTCATCATGCCACAACAGTGCTATGGAACCTTGAACCCCTGCCCTCTCAGTGTGTCTCAGAATAACCAATCAAATCATCCCTTTCGAAGGGATACATCACGATACATCACGATACATAGTCAGCCTGTAAACGTGACCTGTGCAACACCTGACAAGTGCCTGGATACATAACTTTGGAAACCAAGAAGTAAACAGTGAAAATGGTTGCCATGCCAACTCTCTCCATTGACCCCTGGAACCCGGGACTTGTGAAGTGAAGCTACTGTAGGAGATTTGTTTTAATGAAACATAAACAATGCGGACAGATTTGTATTAATCTGCCCGAATGAGTTTGGCTCAAGCTGGCTCAAACAAATCAAATCAAATGTTATTGGTCACACACACACATGGTTAGCAGATGTAAATGCGAGTGTAGCGAAATGCTTGTGCTTCTAGTTTCCGACCGTGCAGTAGTATCTAACAAGTAATCTAACAATTCCCCAACAACTACCTAATACACACACATCTAAAGGGCTGAATGAGAATATGTACATATAAGTATATGGATGAGCAATGGCCGAGCGGCATAGGCAAGGTGCAGTAGATGGTATAAAATACAGTATATACATATGAGATGAGTAATGTAAGATATGTAAACATTATTAAAGTGCCATTATTTAAAGTGGCATTGTTTAAAGTGACTAGTGATCCATTTAATAAAGTGTCCAGTGATTGGGTCTCAATGTAGGCAGCAGCCTCTCTGAGTTAAACAGATGAAGGATGAGTAAAGACAGAAAGAACTTATGAACAGACAAGGGATGAGTAGTTGAAAACATATAGCGGAGGAGCCAAGATGAGGTACCTAACCTACCCTTTCCTGTCCCGCTGTGTCCCAGATGAGGAACTTGTGTAGTTCATGTCCACACGGCACCGTCTTGGTTAAAAACGACGCGCTGCAAGTAACACAGAACATTAGGCCCAGCAGTTAGTCTCACCATTATACAACTGTGGACGATAGAAGGGAATAGAAGAGCTTCATTTTTTTGCCTGTGAGGGATGTTGTATGTTTTACATCAGGAATGATAAGGGAGTGGGGGGCCACACAAAAAAAATGGAACTCATCATGAGGGGACACAGTGCCCCCCCCACCCCCTGTGACAGTGAAGAGAGAAAAAAATTACGTTTTAAAAATGTATTTCCTGCAATTCTGCACATTTTGGAAATTGGTCCTCAGGCCTTCAAATGGGGAGCCATGTGGCCCGCGGACCGCCAGGTATTCACCCCTGTTTTAGATTCATATTTAGCTAATCTCATTTTCCTCCTTGGACAAGGAAGACAGAGAACTTGGGTTTGAGTCTTATTTTTTTTTAAATGTTTTGATGCAATTAAATTGAGATTCCTGAAAGGTGTCCACAACAGGACAGGCTGAAAGCTGATTACACACTTGATTGCTACCTATTGCGTAGAATAAAGGTATTAGTGCTCTGACAACTTACCCTATAGTTGGACTGATGTTGTGGTCGAAATGGTCTTGCACAAAACGACATACAATACTAGACTTGCCCACTCCTGTATCCTGCAACAAAAAACAAGGAAAGAAGTGGGTGAAATGCAATGCAGGGGTTTGCTCTGTCTGTCTACAAAAGACAAAATAGATCAGAAAAAATGCTTGAGAAGATACAGTATGTTATTGCCAAACATAACACATACAATCCTAGTAGCCCTGTGTTGCTTGTTTTGCAAACCAAGGACACAATGTTTTGTTGGTGTAGTCATGTAGACCATTGTGAAGCAGGCAAGAATAACTAAGCACTTCCGGGGGGTCACGGATTTTGGGAATCCTTCAGAATAAGAGTCTGTCCTGTATACTTTGTCAATCATCAAAATCAAATCAAATTTATTTATAAAGCCCTTCTTTACATCAGCTGATGTCACAGAGTGCTGTACAGAAACCCAGCCTTAAAACCACAAACAGCAAGCAATGCAGGTGTAAAAGCACGGTGGCTAGGGGGAAAAACTCCCTAGAAAGGCCAAAACCTAGGAAGAAACCTAGAGAGGAACCAGGCTGTGAGGGGTGGCCAGTCCTCTTCTGGCTGTGCCGGGTGCAGATTATAACAGAACATGGACAAGATTTTAAAATGTTCAATTAGTCAATGGTTAATTAGGGCAAAAATGATGGGCAATGTACACAATTATCTATATATTTTATACTAGTTATCATCCAAATAATTATTAAAAGATATGTGATATATTAATTATATTTTTCGAGCCTAAATGGCCAACAATGTATTTTTGTGTACTCCTATAATTTATTGAACTGTCCATAATTGCAGTAAAAGGGGGGGGGTCCATTCTACTCAGGAGCACTTCTAGTTTCCAAATCCACAAAGTTTACACCCCCAGCAGCGTCGCTGCTCATTCCGCGGCCCTTAAAGAGTGGCCAAGCAGCTTAAAATGCAGTACCTTCTTTCATATTAGACGTTCGGTGCCTTCAGAAAGGATTCACACCCATTGACTTTTTCCACATTTTGTTGTTTTACAAAGTGTAATTAAAATTGAAGAAATTTTAGATTTTGTGTCACTGGCCTACACACAATAACATAGTAACGTCAAAGTGGAATAATGTTTTTAGAAACTTTTACAAATTAATAAAGAAGGAAAAGCTGAAATGTCTTGAGTCAACAAGTATTCAACCCCTTTGTTAAATAAGTTCAGGAATAACAATGGGCTTAACAAGTCACATAATAAATTGAATGGACTCTGTGTGCAATAATAGTGTTTAACATGATTTTTGAATGACTACCTCATCTCTGTACCCCACACCTACAATTATCTGTAAGGTCCCTCAGTTGATCTGGTACTGGTACTCCCTGTCTATAGCTCCACATTGATCTGGTACTCCCTGTATATAGCTCCACACTGATCTGTTACTGGTACTCCCTGTATATAGCCCCACAGTGATCTGGTACTGGTACTCCCTGTATATAGCTCCACATTGATCTGGTACTGGTACTCCCTGTATATAGCTCCACATTGATCTGGTAATCCCTGTATATAGCTCCACATTGATCTGGTACTGGTACTCCCTGTATATAGCTCCACATTGATCTGGTACTGGTACTCCCTGTATATAGCTCCACATTGATCTGGTACTCCCTGTATATAGCTCCACATTGATCTAGTACTGGTACTCCCTGTATATAGCTATACATTGATCTGGTACTGGTACTCCCTGTATATAGCTCCATATTGATCTGGTACTCCCTGTATATAGCTCCACATTGATCTGGTACTCCCTGTATATAGCTCCACATTGATCTGGTACTCCCTGTATATAGCTCCACATTGATCTGGTACTGGTACTCACTGTATATAGCTCCACATTGATCTGGTACTCCCTGTATATAGCTCCACATTGATCTGGTACTCCCTGTCTATAGCTCCACATTGATCTGGTACTGGTACTCCCTGTATATAGCTCCACATTGATCTGGTACTGGTACTCCCTGTATATAGCTACACATTGATCTGGTACTCCCTGTATATAGCTCCACATTGATCTGGTACTCCCTGTATATAGCTCCACATTGATCTGGTACTCCCTGTGTATAGCTCCATGCTAGTGTATTTTATTCCTCATTTTACTATTTTATTTTGTATTATAATTTATTTTACTCTGGATCGTTGAGAAAATGCTCGTAAGCGAGCATTTCACTGTAAAGTTTACACCCATTGTATTCACTGTATGTGTCTTAATGGGATGTGTCTTAATGGGATGTGTCTTAATGGAATGTGTCTTAATGGGATGTGTCTTAATGGGATGTGTCTTAATGGGATGTGTCTTAATGGAATGTGTCTTAATGGAATGTGTCTTAATGGAATGTCAGACCGTGGATCATTTAGAATTCTAGGACCTCTTTAGGTATCATTATTATTATTATTTTTTATTATTTGATAAAATATTAGGCCCTAATCCATGAATTTCACATGACTGTACAGGAGCCAGGAGCCAGGCCCAGCCAATCAGACAGAGTTTTTCCCCACAAGAGGGCTTTATTACAGACAGAAATACTCCTCAGCTTCACCAGCTGTCCGGGGGGCTGGTCTCAGATGATCCCGCAGGTATAGAACCCAGATGTGGAGGTACTGGGCTGGCGTGGTTACACGTGGTCTGCGGCTGTGAAGCCGATTGGAAGTACTTCCAAACTCTCAACAAAAATTGTTGGAAGGTGGCTTATGGTAGAGAAATCAACATTTGATTCTCTGGCAACAGCTCTGGCGTACATTCCTGTAGTCAGCATGCCAATATGCACGCTCCCTCAAAACATCTGTGGCATTGTGTTGTGTGGCAAAAGTGCACATTTTAGAGTGGCCTTTATTTGTCCCCAGCACAAGGTGCACCTGTGTAATGATCATGCAGTTTAATCAGCTTCTTGATACGCCACACCTGTCAGGTGGATGAATTATCTCTTAAAGGGCCACAAGAATAGCAATCAGGACCGTGCAAAGTAGAAGTGCTCCTGAGTAAAATGGCCCCACCTTTTACAGCGACAAAATCTACAGAAAATTGTGTACAGTCCAATATGAAAAATATACTGCATTCAAGCTGATTGGACACACATTTTTTTTTTTTTAATAAATCTACTGAACATCGTGCAATATGAATGGGCTAAGTAACAACGGGATTTAAATGTGTTTTCTAAAGTGTATAATTATAATTATAATAAGAATATAATTATTAATATTGTTATTACTATTATTATTAACAGTAGCATTATAAATAATGTTTTGTTATTTTTTTTATGACTGCTGTTGCCATGACAACTATCTAGTAATCATTACCTTTAATGTTGTTGACAGTATTGTCAACGCTATAGATATTATTTCTGCTATTAAGGCTATTAACCGTTTTCCTTTCTTGATATTGTTAAACAAAATTATATGTCTGCTAACATTTCCTAATCAAATTTGACACATTTCTATCATTTGCATGATTTGTTACCGTCTTCATTGCGGGACTATTATTTTGAAAGGAAATCGCCGAGGCCACGGCCTAAGTGTTGCTGTCTCCTCAGAGGTGTCATGAGGAATCTAACGGTTAGGATACTTGTAACAACTCAGGCCGGATGGTGACGTAATGGCTGCTATTTCATAGTCAGAAGAGCCTTTGCCATAAAAAAAATGCAAGGTAAGGGAAATCACTCAGTTGACAAGGACAACAAAACAAAGAGAGCAACAGTAAGAAAAACAACAACACATAGTTGACAGATTTACACACGGGCTTTGAACAGGCCTATAAACTGTCCGGGGAGAGTTTCTGATTAGGTTTATGTGGCGTCGCCTCCACATATTTTCCTAAAGAAATGTCTCTCAGCGTGCAACGATTCTTTGATAAGATAATAAGATGAGAACAGTTCCGTTTCTATGCGATGTCAATTTATACTAGACAGAAAGGATTTCAAACGGCCGTGTTCTCAGTCTAAAAATATTCAGACGGACCGCAAAGACAAAGAATTTTCCAAAGACAATCGCCAACCAATAACTTATTTCACTTACCCCAAGAAGACACACTTTCAGTTCCCGTATTGCCATTTTTAAAAGCTTATGGTAATATAGTCATACTTCTTCCGTTTCTTTTCAATGCATTTATCTCTCCATATTTGCTTACAACGGATTTGTTCTTGAGATAAAATACAGAAACCCAGCCCCGAAACAAGACTAATGCCGCGTTCAAAACAACTAGGAATTTGGAACTCGGAAATCTCAGACTTCCGACTTCAGTGCGTTCAAGACAACTGGGAACTCGGGGGAATAGCTCCGACTGGGAAAATCGTTTTGAACTGTCATCCAACTCGGAAAGTCGGGGATCTTTCTAGAGCTTCGACTTTTAGACTTGAAGATCACCGACTTGATAATTTGACCTCGTTTCCCCCCCCAGAGTTCCCAGTTGCCTTGAAAGCACCATGATGACCATCGTCCCAAACATAACGGAAAACAGTCGGAGCAACCCGAAACGCTCACTGTCACGTCACGGCCGTCACCTCTTCTGGTACTTTTATGTTCAGAGAGAGACAGAGACAGAGACAGAGACAGAAACTGACTAGAAAAATTGCAAGACCAGGATGGGGCAGAAAAAAAGTATAGTACAAGATAATAAAT
Organism: Brachymystax lenok tsinlingensis; assembly: GCA_030435695.1. Taxonomy (NCBI): domain Eukaryota; kingdom Metazoa; phylum Chordata; class Actinopteri; order Salmoniformes; family Salmonidae; genus Brachymystax; species Brachymystax lenok. The sequence goes on from CM059801.1 coordinate 38,706,577, forward strand.
AATTTATTAACTTTCAACTCACTAAAGGTATGAGGAGAGGACAAGCAGTGGAGAATATAAATGGCACCATTTCCAGGACGTTAAGTTACTTCCAGGTACGGTAATTATTATGTAGCCTGTGTGAAAACGGACTGAGTGGCATTATTGAGAGTATCACTTTTGTTACTGCACTATTTAAGAGTTTGTTTTATAGTTCCCAACAGAATAGACAGAGACCAGATTTAAACGAGCTATAGGAGAGGACAGTGGGCCCCCCCCTGTCTGCTTCCTCTTGAGGTTTCAGCTGGCACTGCGATGCAGTGTCTTAGACCACTGCGCCACTCGAGAGGCCCCCCCTTTTGCCTTATGTGATGCCAACTTGTTAATTGGGCTTCAAGGTCAGGCTCTGTATGACACAGACACACATTTTTTTTTTTTTTTATAAATACATTTTGATTTATAAATCAAAACCACTGCTTTTAACCAGGTAAAGGCTACCGGAAACATGACTGAATACAAACAGTGCAGCTACTCCCTCCGCAAGGCAATCAAACAAGCTAAGCGTCAATATAGAGACAAAGTAGAGTCACAATTCAATGGCTCAGACACAAGAGGAATGTGGCAGGGTCTACAGTCAATCACGGACTACAAAAAGAAAACCAGCCCCGTCGCGGACCATGACGTCCTGCTCCCAGACAAACTAAACAACTTCTTTGCTCGCTTTGAGGACAATACAGTGCCACCGACACGGCCCGCTACCAAAACCTGCGGGCTCACCTTCACCGCAGCCAATGTGAGAAAAACATTTAAATGTGTTAACCCTCGCAAGGCTGCCGGCCCAGATGGCATCCTGGCCGTGTCCTCAGAGCATGCGCAGACCAGCTGGCTGGTGTGTTTACGGACATATTCAATCAGTCCCTATCCCAGTCTGCTGTTCCCACATGCTTCAAGAGGGCCACCATTGTTCCTGTTCCCAAGAAAGCTAAGGTGACTGAGCTAAATGACTATCGCCCCGTAGCACTCACTTCCGTCATCATGAAGTGCTTTGAGAGATTAGTCAAGGATCATATCACCTCCATCCTGCCAGACACCCTGGACCCACTCCAATTTGCTTACCGTCCCAATAGGTCCACAGACGACGCAATCGCAATCACACTGCATACTGCCCTAACCCATCTGGACAAGAGGAATACTTATGTAAGAATGCTGTTCATCGACTACAGCTCAGCATTTAACACCATAGTTCCCTCCAAGCTCGTCATTAAGCTCGAGACCCTGGGTCTCGACCCAGCCCTGTGCAACTGGGTCCTGGACTTCCTGACGGGCCGGTCCCAGGTGGTGAGGGTAGGAAACATCTCCACCCCGCTGATCCTCAACACTGGGGCCCCACAAGGGTGCGTTCTCAGCCCTCTCCTGTACTCCCTGTTTACCCATGACTGCGTGGCCAAGCACGCATCCAACTCAATCATCAAGTTTGCTGACGACACTACAGTGGTAGGCTTGATTACCAACAACGACGAGACGGCCTACAGAGAGGAGGTGAGGGCCCTCGGAGTGTGGTGTCAGGAAAATAACCTCTCACTCAATGTCAACAAAACAAAGGAGATGATCGTGGACTTCAGGAAACAGGAGAGGGAGCACCCCCCTATCCACATCGAGGGGACAGTAGTGGAGAAGGTGGAAAGTTTTAAGTTCCTCAGCACACATCACGGACAAACTGAATTGGTCCACCCACACAGACAGCGTGGTAAAGAAGGCGCAACAGCGCCTCTTCAACCTCAGGAGGCTGAAGAAATTTGGCTTGTCACCAAAATCACTCACAAACTTTTACAGATGCACAATCGAGAGCATCCTGTCGGGCTGTATCACCGCCTGGTACGGCAACTGCTCCGCCCACAACCGTAAGGCTCTCCAGAGGGTAGTGAGGACTGCACAACGCATCACCGGGTTAAACTACCTGCCCTCCAGGACACCTACACCACCCGATGTCACAGAAAGGCCAAAAGATCATCAAGGACAACAACCACCCGAGCCACTGCCTGTTCACCCCGCTATCATCCAGAAGGCGAGGTCAGTACAGGTGCATCAAAGCTGGGACCGAGAGACTGAAAAACAGCTTCTACCTCAAGGCCATCAGACTGTTAAACAGCCATCACTAACATTGAGTGGCTGCTGCCAACATACTGACTTAAATCTCTAGCCACTTTATACATAGGAATTGGATGTAACAAATGTATCACTAGCCACTTTAAACAATTTTGTATATAATGTTTACGTATCCGACATACTCATATCAAATGTATACACTGTACTCTAAACCATCTACTGTATCTTGCCTATGCCGTTCGGTCATCGACCCAAATCTCTAGCCACTTTAATAATTAGAATTGGATGAAATAATGTATCACTAGCCACTTTAAACAATGCCATTTATATAATGTTTACATATCCTACATTACTCATCTCATATATATGTGTATATACTGTACTCCATACCATCTACTGCATCTTGCCTATGCCGGTCAGCCATCGCTCATCCATATATTTATATGTACATACTCGTATTCATTCCTTTACTCTTGTGTGTATAAGGTAGTTGTTGTGAATTTGTTAGATTACTTGTTAGATACTACTGCATGGTCGGAACTAGAAGCACAAGCATTTCGCTACACTCGCATTAACATCTGCTAACCATGTGTATGTGACAAATAAAATTTGATTTGATTTGATTTGATTGTTTGAGAAGATATAATATTGGGGGGGGGGAGGTTTCACTTGTATTTGTTAAGAGACGACCAATAAGGACCAATATTATTCAGTATTGACACGTTATTCTTCACAGCCATGGGAAGGCTACGAAAGCCTTTAACAATATAAAAATAATATTACGCTGAGGAGTAAACCAGATATACACCAGATCCATTTAAATAACGACAGATTCATTAATAAACAATAATATTTCGAAAATCACATTTTAAATCCTAACAGTTTTGGCTCACACCTATTATGTTTCAATGCTGTAGAATAGAACACTGTCACACTAGAAGATTCTTTCAGTTAATGAATGTACTTACAAAAAAACAGAAACGCCCCAAAAACATCATAAGAGCTGAAAATACAGTACTTTATTAAAATTGTACAATCATGTACACGCACATTCAGCTGTGCATTCCTTCTTCCGCTATCACCAATCACAGATTTGACCACGATAGAGATGGACGGCATGTTTTCATTGTGACAGGCCATAGACTAGGTATTCCTAAATTATACATTTTAGAATCTTGACTTGTGCTAACTCATAAGAGGGTTGTGATCATTAGAGCATGCAATGGAAAAAACGTTTTGCAATGGAAAGTGAAAAAATGAGTGTAGTCCAGGTACTCCATCCCTGTTTAATCTGGAGGCGGAGTAGAACACCTGTTTAGGAGAGGTGCTGGCTAGCAGAGTAGAACACCTGTTAGGAGAGGTGCTGGCTAGCGGAGTAGAACACCTGTTAGGAGAGGTGCTGGCTAGCAGAGTAGAACACCTGTTAGGAGAGGTGCTGGCTAGCGGAGTAGAACACCTGTTAGGAGAGGTGCTGGCTAGCGGAGTAGAACACCTGTTTAGGAGAGGTGCTGGCTAGCGGAGTAGAACACCTGTTTAGGCGAGGTGCTGGCTAGCGGAGTAGAACACCTGTTAGGAGAGGTGCTGGCTAGCGGAGTAGAACACCTGTTTAGGCGAGGTGCTGGCTAGCGGAGTAGAACACCTGTTTAGGCGAGGTGCTGGCTAGCGGAGTAGAACACCTGTTTAGGCGAGGTGCTGGCTAGCGGAGTAGAACACCTGTTTAGGAGAGGTGCTGGCTAGCGGAGTAGAACACCTGTTTAGGCGAGGTGCTGGCTAGCGGAGTAGAACACCTGTTTAGGAGAGGTGCTGGCTAGCGGAGTAGAACACCTGTTAGGAGAGGTGCTGGCTAGCGGAGTAGAACACCTGTTAGGAGAGGTGCTGGCTAGCAGAGTAGAACACCTGTTTAGGCGAGGTGCTGGCTAGCGGAGTAGAACACCTGTTTAGGAGAGGTGCTGGCTAGCGGAGTAGAACACCTGTTTAGGAGAGGTGCTGGCTAGCGGAGTAGAACACCTGTTAGGAGAGGTGCTGGCTAGCGGAGTAGAACACCTGTTTAGGAGAGGTCATCTCTATCCTGCAGGCCATCTCTAGCTGATACCTTTACTAACAGGTATTGATCCTGCAGGTCATCTCTAGCTGATGCCTTTACTAACAGGTATTGATCCTGCAGGTCATCTCTAGCTGATACCTTTACTAACAGGTATTGATCCTGCAGGTCATCTCTAGCTGACACCTTTACTAACAGGTATTGATCCTGCAGGTCATCTCTAGCTGACACCTTTACTAACAGGTATTGATCCTGCAGGTCATCTCTATCTGATACCTTTACTAACAGGTATTGATCCTGCAGGTCATCTCTATCTGATACCTTTACTAACAGGTATTGATCCTGCAGGTCATCTCTAGCTGACACCTTTACTAACAGGTATTGATCCTGCAGGTCATCTCTATCTGACACCGTTACTAACAGGTATTGATCCTGCAGGTCATCTCTATCTGATACCTTTACTAACAGGTATTGATCCTGCAGGTCATCTCTAGCTGACACCTTTACTAACAGGTATTGATCCTGCAGGTAATCTCTAGCTGACACCTTTACTAACAGGTATTGATCCTGCAGGTCATCTCTAGCTGACACCTTTACTAACAGGTATTGATCCTGCAGGTCATCTCTAGCTGACACCTTTACTAACAGGTATTGATCCTGCAGGTCATCTCTAGCTGTCACCTTTACTAACATGTATTGATCCTGCAGGTCATCTCTAGCTGACACCTTTACTAACAGGTATTGTGTACATTTAAAACTTGCACAAGACAGTTCACAGAATTGTCCATTTAAAGAAATGTAACCAATATATTCATTACTACATTTAGCTAACATTAGATAGTTAATCCAGAGATTCTTACCTTTGCCTCGATTCGTCAGTCTCATCCAGATCATCATGGTGGAAAGTTTTAAGTTCCTTGGCGTACACATCACGGACAAACTGAATTGGTCCACCCACACAGACAGCGTGGTGAAGAAGGCGCAACAGCACCTCTTCAACCTCAGGAGGCTGAAGAAATTCGGCTTGTCACCAAAATCCCTCACAAACTTTTACAGATGCACAATCGAGAGCATCCTGTCGGGCTGTATCACCGCCTGGTACGGCAACTGCTCCGCCCACAACCGTAAGGCTCTCCAGAGGGTAGTGAGGACTGCACAGCGCATCACCGAGGGTAAACTACCTGCCCTCCAGGACACCTACACCACCCGATGTCACAGAAAGGCCAAAAAGATCATCAAGGACAACAACCACCCGAGCCACTGCCTGTTCACCCCGCTATCATCCAGAAGGCGAAGTCAGTACAGGTGCATCAAAGCTGGGACCGAGAGACTGAAAAACAGCTTCTATCTCAAGGCCATCAGACTGTTAAACAGCCATCACTAACATTGAGTGGCTGCTGCCAACATACTGACTTAAATCTCTAGCCACTTTAAACATAGGAATTGGATGTAACAAATGTATCACTAGCCACTTTAAACAATTTTGTATATAATGTTTACGTATCCGACATACTCATATCAAATGTATACACTGTACTCTAAACCATCTACTGTATCTTGCCTATGCCGTTCGGCCATCGACCCAAATCTCTAGCCACTTTAATAATTATAATTGGATGAAATAATGTATCACTAGCCACTTTAAACAATGCCATTTATATAATGTTTACATATCCTACATTACTCATCTCATTTATATGTGTATATACTGTACTCCATACCATCTACTGCATCTTGCCTATGCCGGTCAGCCATCGCTCATCCATATATTTATATGTACATACTCGTATTCATTCCTTCACTCTTGTGTGTATAAGGTAGTTGTTGTGAATTTGTTAGATTACTTGTTAGATACTACTGCACGGTCGGAACTAGAAGCACAAGCATTTCACTACACTCGCATTAACATCTGCTAACCATGTGTATGTGACAAATAAAATTTGATTTGATTTGATGGCATTTGTAGTTCCTTATGATAGCCACATTAGCAGCTAATTAGCATTTTATTGTTGGAGGGTAAACACAGGTGAATATATTGATAAAAGTGTCACCTTGTCTTAGAGAGATTTACACGGTTATCAAAACGTCACGCCAGGGTGAGCCTACACAAAACACAGCCCTAATTTTAAGGGTTTCTAAAATTCCCTACGGGACAAATGAATGGTGGAAAAACGATTGGAACCATTTCCTTGTTTGACCGCTAGGTTTTATGGGTATTATGACTCACACTGTGGTACTAAGAACTTCATAACACATTCGTAACCCATACGTTACACATTCATAAGCCGTACGTAAGCATTTCATGAGTTGACGTAAGCATTTAATTTGCAATATCTTTGGGTCCTGAATGAGTTCTATAGATAATGCACAGGTGAGTATAACCAGGTACAGCAACATTTAACATGTTTCTTATTCTTTAGCTCAACACAACAAAAGCATCTACATAAATGGCATCGGCTAGTTACATTTAAAATGGGAAATGATATATTTCCCATTAACACTTTGGAAATTGTATTTTCCCATTATCTTCCAGAACATTATGGAAATGCTTATAATATATTGATAGACCAATCATACATTCTACATTGATTCAAATAGAATGTTGTCTTACTAGTGGTTATATAGACAGAGTCGCACGCACGCACGCACACACACACGCACACACATGGATAGAGACCAGGGAGAGAGGGATGGATAGAGACCAGGGAGAGAGGGATGGATAGAGACCAGGGGGAGAGGGATGGGTAGAGACCAGGGGGAGAGGGATGGGTAGAGACCAGGGGGAGAGGGATGGGTAGATAGATGGATAGAGCTGGAGAGGTCCTCACAGGTTGGTCTCTCTCCTATCTTTGCTAGAGGAATGTTTCGGAGGATCCTTGGTGGTGGATGCTTTCTCGTTCTTGGCATCGACCGTCACCACTGGCTCTGCTACCGCTGCGGTTACCACGGCAGTTACGGAACGTTTGGTCTGCTCTTCGCTCTGTACCTCGGGACTGGGCTGTGTGGGCGGAGCCTGTTCGGTTGGCTCCTGCAGCTTGTGGGTCTGGAGGAGGCGGAGCTGAACGCGCAGTTCCAAGATGGCCTCCTGCTCCTCATGGATGGCCTGGTTCAGGTGGGTGTTCTTGTTCTACAGGATGGGGGGGGGACGGTGGAGAGACAGGAAGAGGGACGGACAGACACAGCAGGTAAGGAGAGGCTTGCTAACACGTCTCTGGTTCAAAATAATTTTCAGGAAAGTGCAGGCCTATTTCGTAGATATTGCAGAGGCAAAACTAGATTTATTGTTGTTTACAAAAATATATATATTTTAGATTTTTATTAAACCTTTTATTTTGACAGGGAAGACATTGAGACCTAGGTCTATTTCCCAGATGTGTCCTGCATAATACAATATATATATACACACACACACACACACACACTACATGGCCGAAAATATGTGGGCTCGTCGAACACCTCATTCCAAAATCATGAGCATTAATATGGAGTTGGTCCCCCCTTTGCTGCTATAACAGCCTCCACTCTTCTGGGAAGGCTTTCCACTAGATGTTAGAACATTGCTGCGGGTCTTGCTTTCATTCAGCCACAAGAGCATTAGTGAGGTCGGGTACTAATGTTGGGCGATTAAGCCTGGCTCGCAGTCGGCGTTCCAATTCATGCCGAAAGTGCTTGATGGGGTTGAGGTCAGGCCTCTGCGCAGGCCAGTCAAGTTCTTCCACACCGATCGACAAACCATTTCTGTTTGGACCTCGCTTTGTGCAGTGGGGCATTGTCATGCTGAAACAGGAAAGGGCCTTCTCCAAACTGTTGCAACACAAATTTGAAAGCACAGAATTGTCTAGAATGTAATTGTATGCTGTAGCGTTAAGATTTCCCTTCACTGGAACTAAGGGGCCGAGCCCAAACCATGAAAAACAGCCCCAGACAGTTATTCCTCCTCCACCAAATTTTACAGTTGGCACTATGCATTCGGGCAGGTATCATTCTCCTGGCATCCGCCAAACCCAGATTCATCCGTCCGTGATTCATCACACCAGAGAATGCGTTACTTGCTTCAGCACTCAGCGGTCCTGTTCTGTGAGCTTGTGTGGCCTACCACTTCACGGCTGAGCCGTTGTTGCTCCTAGGCGTTTCCATTTCACAATATCAGCACTTACAGTTGACCGGGGCAGCTCTAGCAGGGCAGAACTTTGATGAACTGACTTGTTGGAAAGGTGGCATCCTGTGACAGTGCCACATTGAAAGTCACTGAGCTCTTCAGTAAGGCCATTCTACTGCCAATGTTTGTCGATGGAGATTGCATAGCTGTGTGCCCAATTGTATACACCTGTCAGCAATGAGTGGCTGAAATAGCCAAATCCACTAATTTGAACGGGTGTCCACATACTGTTGTTTGTGTGTGTGTGTGTGTGTGTGTGTGTGTGTGTGTGTATTATATATATATACACTCATCCCAGGGGTTTTCTTTATTTTTACTATTTTCTACATTGTAGAATAACAGTGAAGACATCAAAACTATGAAATAACACATGAGATGGCGTATCGCTGCAGAGGTAGCCATGCTGGTTAAGTGTGGCTTGAATTCTAAATAAATCACTGACAGTGTCACCAGCAAAGCACCATCACACCTCCTCCTCCATGCTTCACGGTGGGAACCACACATGTGGAGATCATCTGTTCACCTACTCTGCGTCTCACAAAGACACAACGGTTGGAACCGAAAATCTCAAATTTGGACTCATCAGACCAAAGGACAGATTACCACCGGTCTAATATCCATTGCTCGTGTTTCTTGGCCCAAGCAAGTTTCTTCTTCTTATTGGTGTCCTTAGGTAGTGGTTTCTTTGCTGCAATTCGAACACGAAGGCCTGATTCACACAGTCTCTAGTTAACTCTAATGAACTTATCCTCTGTAGCAGAGGTAACTCTGGGTTTTCCTTTCCTGTGGCGGTCCTCATGAGAGGCAGTCTCATCACAGTGCTTGATGGTTTTTGCGACTGCACTTTAAGAAACTTTCACAGTTCTTGAAATGTTCCGGATTTACTGACTTTCATGTCTTAAAGTAATGATGGACTGTCATTTCTCTTTGCTTATTTGAGCTGTTCTTGCCATAATATGGACTTGGTCTTTTACCAAATAGGGCTATCTTCTGTATACCACCCCTACCTTGTCACAACACAACTGATTGGCTCAAACGCATTAAGAAGGAAAGAAATTCCATAAATGTACTTTTAACAAGGCATACCTGTTAATTGAAATAAATGCATTCCAGGTGACTACCTCATGAAGCTGGTTGAGAGAATGTCAAGAGTGAGCAAAGCTGTCATCAAGGCAAAGGGTGGCTACTTTGAAGAATCTCAAATATAAAATATATTTTGATTTGTTTTAACACTTTTTTGGTTACTACATAATTCCATATGTTATTTCATAGTTTTGATTTCTTCACTGTTATTATACAATGTAGAAAATAGTAAAAAATAAAGAAAAACACTTGAATGAGTAGGTGTGTCCAAACTTGACTGGTACTGTGTATATACACACATTTTTGTTTGTTTTGTCAAGAACAGATAAAAAGGATGATGGAATAATCTGCTTCCTACTTCTTAGCGAAAGACACAATCTGTTTCTGTAGAAAACAACTTTAAATCTTAGCTTCTTAACCAGCTCATCTGTATGTTTTTTAAACTTAAAATCCATATCAATCCAAATGCCTAAGTATTTATATGCGGGAACACGTTCTATTGGAGAATCATCTAATGAGTGAACATGTAGTTCATTTGAAACATTCTAACGGGAGTTTAAAAACACCATGTATTTCGTTTTGCCTGTATTAACTTCTTAGGGCTAGGGGGCAGTATTAGTATAGTATTTTGAAGTTCGGATGAAAGACGTGCCCAAAGTAAACTGCCTGTTAATCAGGCCCAGAAGCGAGGATATGCATATAATGAGTAGCTTTGGATAGAAAACACTCTGAAGTTTCTAAAACTGTTAAAATAATGTCTGTGAGTATAACAGAACTGATATGGCAGGCAGAAACCCGAGCAAAATCCATCTGGGATGTCTGAATCAGTCATGTCACACTGTTTTCAATAGGCCAGCTACTCAAAGCCTCATAGTTTAACCCCCCAGATGGCAGTTCCTATGGCTTCCACTAGAAGTCAACAGTCTTTATAAAAAGGGCTGAAGCTTCAATCATGAAAATCAAGGGAGTAAGACCACTTGTTCCTGAGTTCACGTCAAGTGTCCTGTTTTGGATTTTGCGCGTAACAGGGAATGCGCGCTCAGTTCCCTTTCTCTTCTATTCAGCAGGTTATATTCCGTCTGAAATAGTATAGTTTATATTCATTTTAGGGTATCTGAGTATTGATTACAAATGTTGTTTGACTTTTTTTCGACGAACTTTACGGGTACTTTTGAGATATCGTTTGTCTGCATGGATGAAAGGCTTTGGGCAGGTGGATTACTGAACAAAACACGCCAACCAAACGGAGCTATATGGATATAAAGAGGAACTTTATCGAACAAAAGGACCTTTTATTGTGTAACCTGGACACTTTGATATGCCATCAGAGGAAGATCAAAGGTAAGCAATTTATTTTATCCTATTTTTGAGTTTTGTGACACCTCTGCTGGTTATGTTATTATGCTAATTGAGTTTTTGAGTGGGGTGCTGTCCTCAGACAATCAAATGTTCTGCTTTCGCCGTAAAGCCTTTTTGAAATCTGACAATGCTGTTAGATTAACAAGAGTCTAAGCTTTTGAAGGGTGTGCAGCATTTGTATTTTCATGAATGTTTGAAATGAGTATTTTTGTAATTTGAATTTGGCGCTCTGCATTTCACCGGATGTTGTCAAAATCGACCCCGTTCACGGGATTGGATCCGTAACAGGTTAAGCAGAAGTTTTCAATCAGCAAGGGATTCCTGCATGAAAATAGTGAAGAGAACATGTCTCAAAATCGACACCTGTGGTACACCTTTATTTACACCCAGGTGGCGACGCGCATCTCTGCATGCCTGGCAGATATCTCAGCTTGGATGCTCTACAACACGTATGATCCTACCTCACACAGGAAGTGGCGTCTGGACTCCCGTCTGAACTACTGCAACTCGCTGTTGGCTGGGCTCCCCGCTTGTGCCATCAAACCCCCTGCAACTTATCCAGAACGCTGCAGCGCGCATAGTTTTTAACCTTCCCAAGTTCTCCCATGTCACCCTGCTCCTCCACACACTCCACTGGCTTACAGTCGAAGTTGGCATCCACTACCAGACCATGGTGCTTATCTACGGAGCAGCAAGAGGAACTGGCCCTCCCTGCCTTCAGGCTCTGCTCAAACCCTACACCCCAGACCCGAGCACTCCGTTCTGCTACCTCAGGTCTCTTGGCCCATCCCTATGGGAGGGCAGCTCCCTCTCAGCCCAGTCCAAAGAAATTCTCTGTTAGTGCTTTTATTTCTGTATTTTATACATACTAACTAACAGGTACAACAGTGCTCAGCAATCCTACTCTCTCTCCTTCTCTCTCCTTCTCCATATGTCTCTCACCTCCAGTTCTTCGTTCTGTTTCTGCAGCTCTTCCAGGATCATCTGGAGTTCCTCCTCGTCTTCGCTCTCACTCTCGCTGTCTGAAGAGTACTCGTCTGTCTCACTGTGGCCCTGTTGACGACTATAGACAGAGACAGATACATAAACAATGTAGACACACCAAAACACACCATAACACTACTATAGACACACCATAACACTACTATAGACACACCATAACACTACTATAGACACACCATAACACTACTATAGACACACCATAACACACCATAACACTACTATAGACACACCATAACACTACTATAGACACCCCATAACACACCATAACACTACTATAGACACACCATAACACTACTATAGACACACCATAACACTACTATAGACACACCATAACACTACTATAGGCACACCATAACACTACTATAGACACACCATAACACTACTATAGACACACCATAACTCTACTATAGACACACCATAACACTACTATAGACACACCATAACACTACTATAGACACACCATAACACTACTATAGACACACCATAACACTACTATAGACACACCATAACACACCATAACACTACTATAGACACACCATAACACCACTATAGACACACCATAACACACCATAACACCACTATAGACACACCATAACACTACTATAGACACACCATAACACTACTATAGACACACCATAACACTACTATAGACACACCATAACACTACTATAGACACACCATAACACACCATAACACTACTATAGACACACCATAACACCACTATAGACACACCATAACACCACTATAGACACACCATAACACCACTATAGACACACCATAACACTACTATAGACACACCATAACACACCATAACACTACTATAGACACACCATAACACTACTATAGACACACCATAACACTACTGTAGACACACCATAACACACCATAACACACCATAACACCACTATAGACACACCATAACACTACTATAGACACACCATAACACTATTATAGACACACCATAACACTATTATAGACACACCATAACACTACTATAGACACACCATAACACACCATAACACTACTATAGACACACCATAACACTATTATAGACACACCATAACACTACTATAGACACACCATAACACACCATAACACTACTATAGACACACCATAACACCACTATAGACACACCATAACACCACTATAGACACACCATAACACCACTATAGACACACCATAACACTACTATAGACACACCATAACACACCATAACACTACTATAGACACACCATAACACTACTATAGACACACCATAACACTACTGTAGACACACCATAACACACCATAACACACCATAACACCACTATAGACACACCATAACACTATTATAGACACACCATAACACTATTATAGACACACCATAACACTATTATAGACACACCATAACACTACTATAGACACACCATAACACACCATAACACTACTATAGACACACCATAACACTATTATAGACACACCATAAAACTACTATAGACACACCATAACACTACTATAGACACACCATAACACTACTATAGACACACCATAACACCACTATAGACACACCATAACACCACTATAGACACACCATAACACTACTATAGACACACCATAACACTACTATAGACACACCATAACACACCATAACACTACTATAGACACACCATAATACTACTATAGACACACCATAACACCACTATAGACACACCATAACACCACTATAGACACACCATAACACACCATAACACCACTATAGACACACCATAACACTACTGTAGACACACCATAACACACCATAACACACCATAACACCACTATAGACACACCATAACACTACTATAGACACACCATAACACCACTATAGACACACCATAACACTACTATAGACACACCATAACACTATTATAGACACACCATAACACTACTATAGACACACCATAACACTACTATAGACACACCATAACACTACTATAGACACGCCATAACACTACTATAGACACACCATAACACTACTATAGACACACCATAACACCACTATAGACACACCATAACACTACTATAGACACACCATAACACTACTATAGACACACCATAATACTACTATAGACACACCATAACACTATTATAGACACACCATAACACTATTATAGACACACCATAACACTACTATAGACACACCATAACACACCATAACACTACTATAGACACACCATAACACTACTATAGACACACCATAATACTACTATAGACACACCATAATACTACTATAGACACACCATAACACCACTATAGACACACCATAACACTACTATAGACACACCATAACACTACTATAGACACACCATAACACTACTATAGACACACCATAACACACCATAACACTACTATAGACACACCATAACACTACTATAGACACACCATAACACCACTATAGACACACCATAACACTACTATAGACACACCATAACACTACTATAGACACACCATAACACACCATAACACTACTATAGACACACCATAACACTACTATAGACACACCATAACACCACTATAGACACACCATAACACCACTGTAGACACACCATAACACTACTATAGACACACCATAACACTACTATAGACACACCATAACACTATTATAGACACACCATAACACTACTATAGACACACCATAACACACCATAACACTACTATAGACACACCATAACACTACTATAGACACACCATAACACTACTATAGACACACCATAACACTACTATAGACACACCATAACTCTACTATAGACACACCATAACACTACTATAGACACACCATAACACACCATAACACTACTATAGACACACCATAACACACCATAACACTACTATAGACACACCATAACACACCATAACACTACTATAGACACACCATAACACCACTATAGACACACCATAACACTACTATAGACACACCATAACACTACTATAGACACACCATAACACTACTATAGACACACCATAACACTACTATAGACACACCATAACACACCATAACACCACTAGACACACCATAACACTACTATAGACACACCATAACACACCATAACACTACTATAGACACCCCATAACACACCATAACACTACTATAGACACACCATAACACTACTATAGACACACCATAACACACCATAACACCACTATAGACACACCATAACACCACTATAGACACACCATAACACTACTATAGACACACCATAACAATACTATAGACACACCATAACACTACTATAGACACACCATAACACTACTATAGACACACCATAACACTACTATAGACACACCATAACACCACTATAGACACACCATAACACCACTATAGACACACCATAACACACCATAACACCACTATAGACACACCATAACACTACTATAGGAAACACCATAACACTACTATAGACACACCATAACACACCATAACACTACTATAGACACACCATAACACTACTATAGACACACCATAACACTACTATAGACACACCATAACACTACTATAGACACACCATAACACTACTATAGACACACCATAACACACCATAACACCACTATAGACACACCATAACACCACTATAGACACACCATAACACTACTATAGACACACCATAACACTATTATAGACACACCATAAAACTACTATAGACACACCATAACACACCATAACACTACTATAGACACACCATAACACACCATAACACCACTATAGACACACCATAACACCACTATAGACACACCATAACACCACTATAGACACACCATAACACCACTATAGACACACCATAACACTACTATAGACACACCATAATACTACTATATACACCATAACACCACTATAGACACACCATAACACTACTATAGACACACCATAACACTACTATAGACACACCATAACACTACTATAGACACACCATAACACCACTATAGACACACCATAATACTACTATAGACACACCACAACCCTACTATAGACACACCATAACACCACTATAGACACACCATAACACCACTATAGACACACCATAACACTACTATAGACACACCATAACACCACTATAGACACACCATAACACTACTATAGACACACCATAACACTACTATAGACACCCCATAACACACCATAACACTACTATAGACACACCATAACACTACTATAGACACACCATAACACACCATAACACTACTATAGACACACCATAACACCACTATAGACACACCATAACACTACTATAGACACACCATAACACTACTATAGACACACCATAACACTACTATAGACACACCATAACACTACTATAGACACACCATAACACTACTATAGACACACCATAACACCACTATAGACACACCATAACACCACTATAGACACACCATAACACACCATAACACCACTATAGACACACCATAACACTACTATAGGAAACACCATAACACTACTATAGACACACCATAACACACCATAACACTACTATAGACACACCATAACACTACTATAGACACACCATAACACTACTATAGACACACCATAACTCTACTATAGACACACCATAACACTACTATAGACACACCATAATACTACTATAGACACACCATAACACTACTATAGACACACCATAACACTACTATAGACACACCATAACACACCATAACACTACTATAGACACACCATAACACTACTATAGACACACCATAACACTACTATAGACACACCATAACACTACTATAGACACACCATAACACACCATAACACACCATAACACCACTATAGACACACCATAACACCACTATAGACACACCATAACACACCATAACACCACTATAGACACACCATAACACTACTATAGACACACCATAACACTATTATAGACACACCATAAAACTACTATAGACACACCATAACACTACTATAGACACACCATAACACACCATAACACCACTATAGACACACCATAACACCACTATAGACACACCATAACACCACTATAGACACACCATAACACTACTATAGACACACCATAATACTACTATAGACACACCATAACACCACTATAGACACACCATAACACTACTAAAGACACACCATAACACTACTATAGACACACCATAACACTACTATAGACACACCATAACACCACTATAGACACACCATAATACTACTATAGACACACCATAACACTACTATAGACACACCATAACACTACTATAGACACACCATAATACTACTATAGACACACCACAACCCTACTATAGACACACCATAACACCACTATAGACACACCATAACACTACTATAGACACACCATAACACTACTATAGACACACCATAATACTACTATAGACACACCATAACACCACTATAGACACACCATAACACTACTATAGACACACCATAACACTACTATAGACACACCATAACACTACTATAGACACACCATAACACACCATAACACTACTATAGACACACCATAACACTACTATAGACACACCATAACACTACTATAGACACACCATAACACTACTATAGACACACCATAACACCACTATAGACACACCATAACACTACTATAGACACACCATAACACTACTATAGACACACCATAACACTACTATAGACACACCATAACACTACTATAGACACACCATAACACTACTATAGACACACCATAACACTACTATAGACACACCATAACACTACTATAGACACACCATAACGCTACTATAGACACACCATAACACTACTATAGACACACCATAACACTACTATAGACACACCATAACACCACTATAGACACACCATAACACCACTATAGACACACCATAACACACCATAACACTACTATAGACACACCATAACACACCATAACACTACTATAGACACACCATAACACTACTATAGACACACCATAACACTACTATAGACACACCATAACACACCATAACACTACTATAGACACACCATAACACACCATAACACCATAACACTACTATAGACACACCATAACACTACTATAGACACGCCATAACACTACTATAGACACACCATAACACTACTATAGACACACCATAACACTACTATAGACACACCATAACACACCATAACACTACTATAGACACACCATAACACTACTGTAGACACACCATGACACACCATAACACCACTATAGACACACCATAACACTACTATAGACACACCATAACACACCATAACACTATTATAGACACACCATAACACTACTATAGACACACCATAACACTACTATAGACACACCATCACACTACTATAGACACACCATAACACTACTATAGACACACCATAACACTACTATAGACACACCATAACACCACTATAGACACACCATAACACTACTATAGACACACCATAACACACCATAACACTACTATAGACACACCACAACACACCATAACACCACTGTAGACACACCATAACACACCATAACCCTACTATAGACACACCATAACACTACTATAGACACACCATAACACACCATAACACTACTATAGACACACCATAACACTACTATAGACACACCATAACACTACTATAGACACACCATAACACTACTATAGACACACCATAACACACCATAACACTACTATAGACACACCATAACACTACTATAGACACACCATAACACTACTATAGACACACCATAACACTACTATAGACACACCATAACACACCATAACACTACTATAGACACACCATAACACTACTATAGACACACCATAACACTACTATAGACACACCATAACACACCATAACACTACTATAGACACACCATAACACTACTATAGACACACCATAACACTACTATAGACACACCATAACACACCATAACACTACTATAGACACACCATAACACTACTATAGACACACCATAACACTACTATAGACACACCATAACACACCATAACACTACTATAGACACACCATAACACTACTATAGACACACCATAACACTACTATAGACACACCATAACACTATTATAGACACACCATAACACTACTGTAGACACACCATAACACTACTATAGACACACCATAACACACCATAACACTACTATAGACACACCATAACACTACTATAGACACACCATAACACTACTATAGACACACCATAACACTATTTTAGACACACCATAACACCACTATAGACACACCATAACACTACTATAGACACACCATAACACTACTAACTATAATCTAGACCGTTGTTTCCCAAACTCAGTCCTGGGCCCCCCAAGTGCACCTTGTACTATATACCTGATTCAGATAACCAACTAATTTTTTGGTTTTTATTTTCCCAAATTATGTTATGTTTTCTCAGTTAAATTGTTCCTGGTTTTCACTCTCCAAATTACAACTGTTCATAGATAAACAATGAGATTGGTCCATGGCAATTCGTATGTTGCGTTGAGTAGCTGGGACCAGGATGTAACTGATATTTGTGAGATTTGTTTGTACATTCGGGATTTGTTTGGCGAGCTGCTCATAGGTGGACTGGTAGCTACTGGTAACTTACAATTGACCTGTTGGACACCGCTGCTTTAGCATGAGCAGTGCCTTTAGCAGGCCATTAGAGCGCTGAGTACCAGGCCATTAGGACCTGATGGAGGGACAATAGAGCGCTGAGTACCAGACCATTATGACCTGATGGAGGAACAATATGGCCCTGAGTACCAGGCCATTAGCACCTGAAGTAGGGACAATAGAGCCCTGAGTACAAGGCCATTAGGACCTGATGGAGGGGAAATAGAGACCCTGAGTACCAGGCCATTAGAGCCCTGAGTACCAGCCCAATAGGTCCTGATAGAGGAACAATAGAGCCCTGAGTACCAGGCCATTAGGACCTGATGGAGGGAGAATAGAGCCCTGAGTACCAGGCCATTAGAGCCCTGAGTACCAGGCCATTAGGACCTGATAGAGGAACAATATAGCCCTGAGTACCAGGCCATTAGGACCTGATGGAGGGAGAATAGAGCCCTGAGTACCAGGCCATTAGCACCTGATGGAGGGAAAATAGAGCCCTGAGTACCAGGCCATTAGAGCCCTGAGTACCAGGCCAATAGGACCTGATAGAGGAACAATAGAGCCCTGAGTACCAGGCCATTAGGACCTGATGGAGGGAAAATAGAGCCCTAAGTACCAGGCCATTAGAACCTGATGGAGGGAGAATAGAGCCCTGAGTACTAGGCCATTAGGACCTGAAGGAGGGACAATAGAGCCCTGAGTACCAGGCCATTAGGACCTGATGGAGGGAGAATAGAGCCCTGAGTACCAGGCCATTAGGACCTGGTGGAGGGGGAATAGAGCCCTGAGTACCAGGCCATTAGCACCTGATGGAGGGACAATAGAGCGCTGAGTACCAGGCCATTAGGACCTGATGGAGGGACAATAGAGCGCTGAGTACCATGCCATTAGGACCTGATGGAGGGACAATAGAGCCCTGAGTACCAGGCCATTAGAGCCCTGAGTACCAGGCCAATAGGACCTGATAGAGGAACAATAGAGCCCTGAGTACCAGGCCATTAGGACCTGATGGAGGGAAAATAGAGCCTTAAGTACCAGGCCATTAGAACCTGATGGAGGGAGAATAGCGCCCTGAGTACTAGGCCATTAGGACCTGATGGAGGGACAATAGAGCCCTGAGTACCAGGCCATTAGCACCTGATGTAGGGACAATAGAGCCCTGAGTACAAGGCGATTAGGACCTGATGGAGGGGAAATAGAGCCCTGAGTACCAGGCCATTAGAGCCCTGAGTACCAGGCCAATAGGTCCTGATAGAGGAACAATAGAGCCCTGAGTACCAGGCCATTAGGACCTGATGGAGGGAAAATAGAACCCTGAGTAGCAGGCCATTAGGACCTGATGGAGGGAGAATAGAGCCCTGAGTACCATGCCATTAGGACCTGATGGAGGGATAATAGAGCCCTGAGTACAAGGCCATTAGGACCTGATGGAGGGGAAATAGAGCCCTGAGTACCAGGCCATTAGAGCCCTGAGTACCAGGCCATTAGGACCTGATGGAGGGAGAATAGAGCCCTGAGTACCAGGCCATAAGGACCTGATGGATGTGGAATAGAGCCCTGAGTACCAGGCCATTAGCACCTGATGGAGGAAAAATAGAGCCCTGAGTACCAGGCCATTAGAGCCCTGAGTACCAGGCCAATAGGACCTGATAGAGGAACAATAGAGCCCTGAGTACCAGGCCATTAGAACCTGATGGAGGGAGAATAGAGCCCTGAGTACTAGGCCATTAGGACCTGATGGAGGGAGAATAGAGCCCTGAGTACCAGGCCATTAGGACCTGATGGAGGGAAAATAGAGCCCTGAGTACCAGGCCATTAGGACCTGGTGGAGGGGGAATAGAGCCCTGAGTACCAGGCCATTAGGACCTGATGGAGGGACAATAGAGCCCTGAGTACCAGGCCATTAGGACCTGATGGAGGGAAAATAGAGCCCTAAGTACCAGGCCATTAGAACCTGATGGAGGGAGAATAGCTCCCTGAGTACTAGGCCATTAGGACCTGCTGGAGGAACAATAGAGCCCTGAGTACCAGGCCATTAGGACCTGCTGGAGGAACAATAGAGCCCTGAGTACCAGGCCATTAGGACCTGATGGAGGGACAATAGAGCCCTGAGTACTAGGCCATTAGGACCTGATGGAGGGAGAATAGAGCCCTGAGTTCCAGGCCATTAGGACCTGATGGAGGGACAATAGAGCCCTGAGTACCAGGCCATTAGGACCTGATGGAGGGACAATTGAGCCCTGAGTACCAGGCCATTAGGACCTGATGGAGGAACAATAGAATGCTGAGTACCAGGCCAGTGAGTTGGGTACTACCAACACAGCAGCACCATTCACACAGGCCTACAGACAGCAGAATAGGAGGACATTACAGTGGCTCAACGGTCATGTGGAATTTGACTGTGGAAATGACTCATGACTGCCGGGGTTGCGGTAACTCCGTTCTGACCTCTATATGTCAGTGTTCCGTTCTGACCTCTGTATGTCAGCGATCTCGGCCCTCAGTCTCTCAATCTCCTCCTTCTCTGTAGCTATCTGTCTCCTCAACACCTGTTCCAGAGATATCAGCTCCTCCTGCTCTGTTAGGATCTCATTCTCCTGGAGAGGAAGGGAGGAGTGAGAGCGAGAGCAGGTAGATCAGAGAGGTAGACAGAGAGGTAGATTAGAGGTAGATCAGAGAGGTAGACAGAGAGGTAGATTAGAGGTAGACAGAGAGGTAGATTAGAGGTAGATCAGAGAGGTAGACAGAGAGGTAGACCAGAGAGGTAGACCAGAGAGGTAGACCAGAGAGGTAGATTAGAGGTAGATCAGAGAGGTAGACAGAGAGGTAGACCAGAGAGGTAGATCAGTACTGTTCAGCATACATCAGCAGATAATATAAACTATAGATCAGTTGCGTGCGTGTGTGCGTGTGCGTAATACCTGTGCCAGAAGGATATTAACCACTTCTTCTTCGTTCTCAGTCATTTCTTCTTTAGAAATGTCTTCTTTAGACAGACTGGCTATCTCCTGGGCGATCTTACTCTCACATTCCTGGAGGGAGGCAGGCAGGCAGGCACGCACGCACGCACGCACACACACACACACAGGTTAGTTTAGAGAGACTGTCTATCTCCTGGGCGATCTTACTCTCACATTCCTGGAGGGAGGGAGGGAGGGAGGGACACACAGGTTAGTTTAGAGAGACTGGCTATCTCCTGGGCGATCTTACTCTCACATTCCTGGAGGGAGGGAGGGAGGGAGGGAGGGAGGGACACACAGGTTAGTTTAGAGAGACTGGCTATCTCCTGGGCGATCTTACTCTCACATTCCTGGAGGGAGGGAGGGAGGGAGGGAGGGAGGGAGGGACACACAGGTTAGTTTAGAGAGACTGGCTATCTCCTGGGCGATCTTACTCTCACATTCCTGGAGGGAGGGAGGGAGGGACACACAGGTTAGTTTAGAGAGACTGGCTATCTCCTGGGCGATCTTACTCTCACATTCCTAGAGGGAGGGAGGGAGGGAGGGACACACAGGTTAGTTTAGAGAGACTGGCTATCTCCTGGGCGATCTTACTCTCACATTCCTGGAGGGAGGGAGGGAGGGAGGGAGGGACACACAGGTTAGTTTAGAGAGACTGGCTATCTCCTGGGCGATCTTACTCTCACATTCCTGGAGGGAGGGAGGGAGGGACACAGGTTAGTTTAGAGAGACTGGCTATCTCCTGGGCGATCTTACTCTCACATTCCTAGAGGAGGGAGGGAGGGAGGGAGGGAGGGAGGGAGGCACACACACACACACACACACACACACACACACACACACACACACACACACACACACACACACAGGTTAGTTTAGAGAGACTGTCTGTCTCCTGGGCGATCTTACTCTCACATTCCTAGAGGGAGGGAGGGAGGGAGGGAGGGAGGCAGGCACACACGCACACACACACACAGGTTAGTTTAGAGAGACTGTCTGTCTCCTGGGCGATCTTACTCTCACATTCCTAGAGGGAGGGAGGGAGGGAGGCAGGCACACACACACACACACACAGGTTAGTTTAGAGAGACTGTCTGTCTCTGGGCGATCTTACTCTCACATTCCTAGAGGGAGGGAGGGAGGGAGGGAGGCAGAGCACATTGCCTTGCACACACACACACAGGTTAGTTTAGAGAGACTGTCTGTCTCCTGGGCGATCTTACGCTCACATTCCTAGAGGCACACACACAGGTTAGTTTAGAGAGACTGTCTGTCTCCTGGGCGATCTTACTCTCACAATTCTAAAGGTACACACACACACAGGTTAGTTTAGAGAGACTGTCTATCTCCTGGGGGATCTTAGTCTCTCTCACACGCAGGATGGGAAGTAGTGATTGGTGTTTGCACCGAGCCACATAGTGGCTCGGTGCATAAATTAGTCACACTCTTTGACTTATTCCACATTTTGTTGTGTTACAGACTGAATTCAAAAGGGATTAAATATGCTATGTTTGTTCTCACCCATCTACACACAATACCCCATAATGACGAAGTGAAAAATATGTTTTTAGGAAGTTTAGCAAAGTTCTTGAAATTGAATTTCATATATATATCTTAATTTACATCAGTATTCACTCCTCTGAGTCAGCACCTTGTAGAAGCACCTTTGGCAGTGATTACAGAGGAGTCTGTCTCAGCGATGGCAGTGATTACAGACGAGTCTGTCTCAGCGATGGCAGTGATTACAGAGGAGTCTGTCTCAGCGATGGCAGTGATTACAGAGGAGTCTGTCTCAGCGATGGCAGTGATTACAGAGGAGTCTGTCTCAGCGATGGCAGTGATTACAGAGGAGTCTGTCTCAGCGATGGCAGTGATTACAGAGGAGTCTGTCTCAGCGATGGCAGTGATTACAGAGAGTCTGTCTCAGCGATGGCAGTGATTACAGAGGAGTCTGTCTCAGCGATGGCAGTGATTACAGAGGAGTCTGTCTCAGCGATGGCAGTGATTACAGAGGAGTCTGTCTCAGCGATGGCAGTGATTACAGACGAGTCTGTCTCAGCGATGGCAGTGATTACAGAGGAGTCTGTCTCAGCGATGGCAGTGATTACAGAGGAGTCTGTCTCAGCGATGGCAGTGATTACAGAGGAGTCTGTCTCAGCGATGGCAGTGATTACAGAGGAGTCTGTCTCAGCGATGGCAGTGATTACAGAGAGTCTGTCTCAGCGATGGCAGTGATTACAGAGGAGTCTGTCTCAGCGATGGCAGTGATTACAGATGAGTCTGTCTCAGCGATGGCAGTGATTACAGAGGAGTCTGTCTCAGCGATGGCAGTGATTACAGATGAGTCTGTCTCAGCGATGGCAGTGATTACAGATGAGTCTGTCTCAGCGATGGCAGTGATTACAGAGGAGTCTGTCTCAGCGATGGCAGTGATTACAGAGAGTCTGTCTCAGCGATGGCAGTGATTACAGAGAGTCTGTCTCAGCGATGGCAGTGATTACAGACGTTCTGTCTCAGCGATGGCAGTGATTACAGAGGAGTCTGTCTCAGCGATGGCAGTGATTACAGACGAGTCTGTCTCAGCGATGGCAGTGATTACAGAGGAGTCTGTCTCAGCGATGGCAGTGATTACAGAGAGTCTGTCTCAGCGATGGCAGTGATTACAGAGAGTCTGTCTCAGCGATGGCAGTGATTACAGGCGAGTCTGTCTCAGCGATGGCAGTGATTACAGAGGAGTCTGTCGCGATGGCAGTGATTACAGAGGAGTCTGTCTCAGCGATGGCAGTGATTACAGAGGAGTCTGTCTCAGCGATGGCAGTGATTACAGAGGAGTCTGTCTCAGCGATGGCAGTGATTACAGAGGAGTCTGTCTCAGCGATGGCAGTGATTACAGAGGAGTCTGTCTCAGCGATGGCAGTGATTACAGAGGAGTCTGTCTCAGCGATGGCGAGTGATTACAGAGGAGTCTGTCTCAGCGATGGCAGTGATTACAGAGGAGTCTGTCTCAGCGATGGCAGTGATTACAGAGGAGTCTGTCTCAGCGATGGCAGTGATTACAGAGGAGTCTGTCTCAGCGATGGCAGTGATTACAGAGGAGTCTGTCTCAGCGATGGCAGTGATTACAGAGGAGTCTGTCTCAGCGATGGCAGTGATTACAGAGGAGTCTGTCTCAGCGATGGCAGTGATTACAGAGGAGTCTGTCTCAGCGATGGCAGTGATTACAGAGGAGTCTGTCTCAGCGATGGCAGTGATTACAGAGGAGTCTGTCTCAGCGATGGCAGTGATTACAGAGGAGTCTGTCTCAGCGATGGCAGTGATTACAGAGGAGTCTGTCTCAGCGATGGCAGTGATTACAGAGGAGTCTGTCTCAGCGATGGCAGTGATTACAGAGGAGTCTGTCTCAGCGATGGCAGTGATTACAGAGGAGTCTGTCTCAGCGATGGCAGTGATTACAGACGAGTCTGTCTCAGCGATGGCAGTGATTACAGACGAGTCTGTCTCAGCGATGGCAGTGATTACAGACGAGTCTGTCTCAGCGATGGCAGTGATTACAGACGAGTCTGTCTCAGCGATGGCAGTGATTACAGAGGAGTCTGTCTCAGCGATGGCAGTGATTACAGAGGAGTCTGTCTCAGCGATGGCAGTGATTACAGAGGAGTCTGTCTCAGCGATGGCAGTGATTACAGAGGAGTCTGTCTCAGCGATGGCAGTGATTACAGAGGAGTCTGTCTCAGCGATGGCAGTGATTACAGAGGAGTCTGTCTCAGCGATGGCAGTGATTACAGACGAGTCTGTCTCAGCGATGGCAGTGATTACAGAGGAGTCTGTCTCAGCGATGGCAGTGATTACAGAGGAGTCTGTCTCAGCGATGGCAGTGATTACAGAGGAGTCTGTCGCAGTGATTACAGAGGAGTCTGTCTCAGCGATGGCAGTGATTACAGAGGAGTCTGTCTCAGCGATGGCAGTGATTACAGAGGAGTCTGTCTCAGCGATGGCAGTGATTACAGAGGAGTCTGTCTCAGCGATGGCAGTGATTACAGAGGAGTCTGTCTCAGCGATGGCAGTGATTACAGAGGAGTCTGTCTCAGCGATGGCAGTGATTACAGAGGAGTCTGTCTCAGCGATGGCAGTGATTACAGAGGAGTCTGTCTCGCGATGGCAGTGATTACAGAGGAGTCTGTCTCAGCGATGGCAGTGATTACAGAGGAGTCTGTCTCAGCGATGGCAGTGATTACAGAGGAGTCTGTCTCAGCGATGGCAGTGATTACAGAGGAGTCTGTCTCAGCGATGGCAGTGATTACAGAGGAGTCTGTCTCAGCGATGGCAGTGATTACAGAGGAGTCTGTCTCAGGGGATGGCAGTGATTACAGATGAGTCTGTCTCAGCGATGGCAGTGATTACAGAGGAGTCTGTCTCAGCGATGGCAGTGATTACAGAGGAGTCTGTCTCAGCGATGGCAGTGATTACAGAGGAGTCTGTCTCAGCGATGGCAGTGATTACAGAGGAGTCTGTCGCAGTGATTACAGAGGAGTCTGTCTTAGCGATGGCAGTGATTACAGAGGAGTGTCTCAGCGATGGCAGTGATTACAGAGGAGTCTGTCTCAGGGGATGGCAGTGATTACAGACGAGTCTGTCTCAGCGATGGCAGTGATTACAGACGAGTCTGTCTCAGCGATGGCAGTGATTACAGACGAGTCTGTCTCAGCGATGGCAGTGATTACAGAGGAGTCTGTCTCGGGGGTGGCAGTGATTACAGATGAGTCTGTCTCAGCGATGGCAGTGATTACAGAGGAGTCTGTCTCAGCGATGGCAGTGATTACAGAGGAGTCTGTCTCAGCGATGGCAGTGATTACAGAGGAGTCTGTCTCAGCGATGGCAGTGATTACAGAGGAGTCTGTCGCAGTGATTACAGAGGAGTCTGTCTTAGCGATGGCAGTGATTACAGAGGAGTGTCTCAGCGATGGCAGTGATTACAGAGGAGTCTGTCTCAGGGGATGGCAGTGATTACAGACGAGTCTGTCTCAGCGATGGCAGTGATTACAGACGAGTCTGTCTCAGCGATGGCAGTGATTACAGACGAGTCTGTCTCAGCGATGGCAGTGATTACAGAGGAGTCTGTCTCAGCGATGGCAGTGATTACAGATGAGTCTGTCTCAGCGATGGCAGTGATTACAGAGGAGTCTGTCTCAGCGATGGCAGTGATTACAGAGGAGTCTGTCTCAGCGATGGCAGTGATTACAGAGGAGTCTGTCTCAG
The DNA here is from genome assembly GCA_030435695.1 of Brachymystax lenok tsinlingensis. NCBI lineage: Eukaryota > Metazoa > Chordata > Actinopteri > Salmoniformes > Salmonidae > Brachymystax > Brachymystax lenok. The sequence goes on from CM059801.1 coordinate 38,734,086, forward strand.
CGATGGCAGTGATTACAGAGGAGTCTGTCTCAGCGATGGCAGTGATTACAGAGGAGTCTGTCTCAGCGATGGCAGTGATTACAGAGGAGTCTGTCTCAGCGATGGCAGTGATTACAGAGGAGTCTGTCTCAGCGATGGCAGTGATTACAGAGAGTCTGTCGCGGTGATTACAGAGGAGTCTGTCTCAGCGATGGCAGTGATTACAGGCGAGTCTGTCTCAGCGATGGCAGTGATTACAGACGGAGTCTGTCTCAGCGATGGCAGTGATTACAGAGGAGTCTGTCTCAGCGATGGCAGTGATTACAGACGAGTCTGTCTCAGCGATGGCAGTGATTACAGACGAGTCTGTCTCAGCGATGGCAGTGATTACAGACGAGTCTGTCTCAGCGATGGCAGTGATTACAGACGAGTCTGTCTCAGCGATGGCAGTGATTACAGACGAGTCTGTCTCAGCGATGGCAGTGATTACAGACGAGTCTGTCTCAGCGATGGCAGTGATTACAGAGTAGTCTGTCTCAGCGATGGCAGTGATTACAGAGGAGTCTGTCTCAGCGATGGCAGTGATTACAGAGGAGTCTGTCTCAGCGATGGCAGTGATTACAGAGGAGTCTGTCGCAGTGATTACAGAGGAGTCTGTCTCAGCGATGGCAGTGATTACAGACGAGTCTGTCTCAGCGATGGCAGTGATTACAGAGGAGTCTGTCTCAGCGATGGCAGTGATTACAGAGGAATCTGTCTCAGCGATGGCAGTGATTACAGAGGAGTCTGTCTCAGCGATGGCAGTGATTACAGAGGAGTCTGTCTCAGCGATGGCAGTGATTACAGAGGAGTCTGTCTCAGCGATGGCAGTGATTACAGAGGAGTCTGTCTCAGCGATGGCAGTGATTACAGAGGAGTCTGTCTCAGCGATGGCAGTGATTACAGAGGAGTCTGTCTCAGCGATGGCAGTGATTACAGAGGAGTCTGTCTCAGCGATGGCAGTGATTACAGAGGAGTCTGTCTCAGCGATGGCAGTGATTACAGAGGAGTCTGTCTCAGCGATGGCAGTGATTACAGAGGAGTCTGTTTCAGCGATGGCAGTGATTACAGAGGAGTCTGTCTCAGCGATGGCAGTGATTACAGAGGAGTCTGTCTCAGTGATGGCAGTGATTACAGAGGAGTCTGTCTCAGTGATGGCAGTGATTACAGAGGAGTCTGTCTCAGTGATGGCAGTGATTACAGAGGAGTCTGTCTCAGTGATGGCAGTGATTACAGAGGAGTCTGTCTCAGCGATGGCAGTGATGGCAGTGAGTCTGTCTCAGGGGATGGCAGTGATTCTGTCTCAGTGAGTCTCTAAGAACTTTCCACACCTGGATTGTATAATATTTCCCCATTTATTTTTTTAATTCTTCAAGCTCTGTCATGTTGGATGTTGATCATTGCTAGACAACCGTCTTCACATATTTTCAAGTACATTTAAGTCAAAACTAACTCGGCCACTCAGGAACATTCACTGTCTTCTGGGTATTTACATTTATTGATTCAACCTTTATTTAACTAGGCAAGTCAGTTAAGAACAAATTCTTATTTACAATGACGGCTTAGTGGGGAACAGTGGGTTAAACTGCCTTGTTCAGGGGGGCAAAACAACAGATTTTGACCTTGTCAGCTCGGGGGATTCGATCTTGCAACCTTTCGGTTACAAGTCCAACGCTCTAACCACTAGGCTACCCTGCCGCAGTATGTAACTCCAGTGTAGATTTGGCCTTGTGTTTTAGGTTATTGTCCTGCTGAAAGGTGAATTAATCTCCCCAGGGTTTTCCTCTAGGATTTCGCCTGTGCTTAGCTCCATTCCATTTCTTTTTATACTGAAAAACTCCCCAGTCCTTAACGATTACAATCATACACATGACATGATGCAGCCACCACTATGCTTCAAAATATGGATAGAGCTACTTAGTAATGTGTTGTATTGGATTTGTCCAACACTTTGTATTCAGGACAAAAAGTGAATTGCTTTGCCAAATGTTTTCACTGTTACTTTAGTGTCTTGTTTCAAACAGGATGCATGTTTTTTTTTAATTTTTATTCTGTACAGGCTTTGTTATTTTCACTCTGTCATGTAGGTTAGTATTGTGGAGTAACTATAATGTTGTTGATCCATCCTCAGTGTTCTCCTATCACAGCCGTTATACTCTGTAACTGTTTTAAAGTCACCATTAGCCTCATGGTGAAAACCCTGAGCAGTTTCCTTCCTCTCCGGCTACTGAGTTAGGAAGGACGCCTGTATCTTTGTAGTGACTGGGTGTATTGATACACCATCGAAAGTGTAATTAACTTCACCATGCTCAAAAGGATATTCAATGTTTGCTTTATTTATTTTTACCCAACTACCAATAGGTGCCCTTCTTTGCGAGGCATTGGAAAACCTCCCTGGTCTTTGTGGTTGAATCTGTGTTTTGAAATTCGCTGCTGGACTGAGGGATCTTACAGACACTTGTATGTGTGGGGTACAGAGATGAGATAGTCATTGCACATTTGCACGCACACACTGTATATAGACTGTATATAGACTATTCTATTGTGTTATTGTGTAATAACTGTGTCTATTGTATTATTGACTGTGTGTTTGTTTATCCCATGTGTAACTCTGTGTTGTTGTGTCGAACTGCTTTGCTTCATCTTGGCACCAGGTCGCAGTTGTAAATGAGAACTTGTTCTCAACTGGCCACCCTGTATTATGACATCATATAGAACTACCTGGTTAAATAAAGGTGTATTATGACATCATATAGAACTACCTGGTTAAATAAAAGTGTATTATGACATCATATAGAACTACCTGGTTAAATAAAGGTGAAATAAAAAACACAATTGTTTTTTCTAAAATCATCTTAAACACTATTATTGCACACAGAGTGAGTCCATGCAACTTATTATGTGACTTGTTAAGCACATTGTTACTCCTGAACTTATTTAGGCCACAACAAAGGGGTTGAATACTTATTGACTCAATACATTTCAGCTTTTCATTTTTTATTAAATTTGTAAACATTTCTAAAAACATAATTCCACTTTGACATTATGGGGTATTGTGTGTAGGCCAGTGACAAAAAAACTATATTTAATCTATTTCAAATTCAGGCTTTAACAACTAAAAAATATATATTCTGAAGGCAAGTACATACTGCAGACTACATACGTATGTACATAGCTATCTATATACGGCTGTGATTTAAACAGAAAGCAGTGTGGATGGCTGTCAACAGACTAGAGAAGCTTCAGCACCGTCTCCGTCATCTCAACACACACTACATTTCCCTCTGGCTCTCCTCCAGCCAATAAATATACAACATATAAATCCACGGTTTGGTGTGTCCTTACCTGTCTCCTAAATGATATAGATGAGATGGATCCATATATAACTATGCTGTGTGTCCTTACCTGTCTCCTAAATGATATAGATGAGATGGAGCCATATATAACTATGCTGTGTGTCCTTACCTGTCTCCTAATTGATATAGATGAGATGGAGCCATATATAACTATGCTGTGTGTCCTTACCTGTCTCCTAAATGATATAGATGAGATGGAGCCATATATAACTATGCTGTGTGTCCTTACCCGTCTCCTAATTGATATAGATGAGATGGAGCCATATATAACTATGCTGTGTGTCCTTACCCGTCTCCTAATTGATATAGATGAGATGGAGCCATATATAACTATGCTGTGTTTCCTTACCCGTCTCCTAATTGACATAGATGAGATGGAGCCATATATAACTATGCTGTGTGTCCTTACCTGTCTCCTAATTGATATAGATGAGATGGAGCCATATATAACTATGCTGTGTGTCCTTGCCCGTCTCCTAATTGATATAGATGAGATGGAGCCATATATAACTATGCTGTGTGTCCTTACCCGTCTCCTAATTGATATAGATGAGATGGAGCTATATATAACTATGTTGTGTGTCCTTACCTGTCTCCTAATTGATATAGATGAGATGGAGCCATATATAACTATGCTGTGTGTCCTTGCCCGTCTCCTAATTGATATAGATGAGATGGAGCCATATATAACTATGCTGTGTGTCCTTGCCTGTCTCCTAATTGATATAGATGAGATGGAGCCATATATAACTATGCTGTGTGTCCTTACCCGTCTCCTAATTGATATAGATGAGATGGAGCCATATATAACTATGCTGTGTGTCCTTACCTGTCTCCTAATTGATATAGATGAGATGGAGCCATATATAACTATGCTGTGTGTCCTTGCCCGTCTCCTAATTGATATAGATGAGATGGAGCCATATATAACTATGCTGTGTGTCCTTGCCCGTCTCCTAATTGATATAGATGAGATGGAGCCATATATAACTATGCTGTGTGTCCTTACCCGTCTCCTAATTGATATAGATGAGATGGAGCCATATATAACTATGCTGTGTGTCCTTACCCGTCTCCTAATTGATATAGATGAGATGGAGCTATATATAACTATGTTGTGTGTCCTTACCTGTCTCCTAATTGATATAGATGAGATGGAGCCATATATAACTATGCTGTGTGTCCTTGCCCGTCTCCTAATTGATATAGATGAGATGGAGCCATATATAACTATGCTGTGTGTCCTTGCCTGTCTCCTAATTGATATAGATGAGATGGAGCCATATATAACTATGCTGTGTGTCCTTACCCGTCTCCTAATTGATATAGATGAGATGGAGCCATATATAACTATGCTGTGTGTCCTTACCTGTCTCCTAATTGATATAGATGAGATGGAGCCATATATAACTATGCTGTGTGTCCTTACCCGTCTCCTAATTGATATAGATGAGATGGAGCCATATATAACTATGCTGTGTGTCCTTACCCGTCTCCTAATTGATATAGATGAGATGGAGCCATATATAACTATGCTGTGTGTCCTTGCCTGTCTCCTAAATGATATAGATGAGATGGAGCCATATATAACTATGCAGTGTGTCCTTACCCGTCTCCTAATTGATATAGATGAGATGGAGCCATATATAACTATGCTGTGTGTCCTTGCCTGTCTCCTAATTGATATAGATGAGATGGAGCCATATATAACTATGCTGTGTGTCCTTGCCTGTCTCTTGGCCTCTCGTAGTTTGCGTTTGAGAGCGGTGAGGATGCGTTGGACCTCCCAGAGCCTCTCCTCTTTAGCCAGATCTTTAACCCCAGCCTGGAGGTCCCTGTGGAGGCAGTTCAACAGGAACTCCTGGGGGCGGGGGGGAGACAGACACACGTCTAACACTGCATGAACAGAGGTCAAGTCGGAAACAAACTGCTTTCCATATAAATAAAATGTATTTTTGAGCTATTCATTTCTCGCTAAATCTATGTGTTAATTCAATGGGAACTGGGGGGGATTCAGCAGGAAAAACTGAACCATAGTGTCACAAAGGTTGAATAAATAGTTCATTCTGTTGGTTCTGGAATGTTCTAAAACCCGACCTGCCGTCGTATCTCCTCTCTGATGCTGTCCTGTACTTCAGGCAGGGCCGGCATGGTGGCAGCGGTGGACCATCGGAGTGGCCGGGACACGGGTCTCAGGAACACCTCCCCAAACAGCTGCCGGACGTGGGTGAAGAACATGTACAGGACCCTGTTGCCAATCTGGAGGAGAGAGGACAGGGAGGACAAATAGACAAGAGGACATACAGACAGACAGGTCGCAGGCATATTGAATACATTGCCCTGACACAGTGTTAGCCCTCTGAGCTGAAGTCTAGTAGTCCTCCTCTCCTCCCTGTACAGAGCTGTCTCCTCTCCTACTCCTCTCCTCCCTGTACAGAGCTGTCTCCACCTCTCCTCCCTGTACAGAGCTGTCTCCTCCTCTCCTCCTCTCCTCCCTGTACAGAGCTGTCTCCTCCTCTCCTCCTCTCCTCCCTGTACAGAGCTGTCTCCTCCTCTCCTCCTCTCCTCCCTGTACAGAGCTGTCTCCTCCTCTCCTCCCTGTACAGAGCTGTCTCCTCCTCTCCTCCCTGTACAGAGCTGTCTCCTCCTCTCCTCCCTGTACAGAGCTGTCTCCTCCTCTCCTCCCTGTACAGAGCTGTCTCCTCCTCTCCTCCTCTCCTCCCTGTACAGAGCTGTCTCCTCCTCTCCTCCTCTCCTCCCTGTACAGAGCTGTCTCCTCCTCTCCTCCCTGTACAGAGCTGTCTCCTCCTCTCCTCCCTGTACAGAGCTGTCTCCTCCTCTCCTCCCTGTACAGAGCTGTCTCCTCCTCTCCTCCCTGTACAGAGCTGTCTCCTCCTCTCCTCCCTGTACAGAGCTGTCTCCTCCTCTCCTCCTCTCCTCCCTGTACAGAGCTGTCTCCTCCTCTCCTCCTCTCCTCCCTGTACAGAGCTGTCTCCTCCTCTCCTCCCTGTACAGAGCTGTCTCCTCCTCTCCTCCCTGTACAGAGCTGTCTCCTCCTCTCCTCCTCTCCTCCCTGTACAGAGCTGTGTTGTGATTCCTGTATGTAATGAAAAACAATGATAAAATGTATCATTATTATTACCTGTACAGTGGGGTTGAGTACGATGGATATATTCTGGATATTCATCTTGGTGTCGGTCTCTCTCGTGATAACATGCTCCATGTGAGTGACCAGCCAGGACAGGAGCAGACGGCTGCCGGGGGGCACCTCCGTTAAGAGACGCTGAAACTCTGTCACCTGACAAATAAAACACAGTTCTAGAACTCTGTCACCTGACAAATAAAACACCGTTCTAGAACTCTGTCACCTGACAAATAAAACACCGTTCTAGAACTCTGTCACCTGACAAATAAAACACCGTTCTAGAACTCTGTCACCTGACAAATAAAACACCGTTCTAGAACTCTGTCACCTGACAAATAAAACACCGTTCTAGAACTCTGTCACCTTTACATCCTTCTTGATCGTTCAAAACATTCAAAAATGACTTTATCCGCCATTTCAAATTGTTTGCACTTATTGGAGCTACTCGAATGGTTCCATTTGACCAGGAAAACTAAATCACGTGCAGCTTTATGTTTCTAAAGTATTTTACATTCTCAATTTAACCCATGTCTAGGGCTTGGAATTGCCAGGCACCTCACGATACGTGCCGATACAATATGTATTGCGATTCTCATGATTCTATATGTATTGTGAATCTCATGATTCTATAAGTATTGTGATTCTCATGATTCTATAAGTATTGCGATTCTCATGATTCTATATGTATTGTGATTCTCATGATTCTATATGTATTGTGATTCTCATGATTCTATATGTATTGTGATTCTCATGATTCTATATGTATTGCGATTCTCATGATTCTGTATGTATTGCGATTCTCATGATTCTATATGTATTGTGATTCTCATGATTCTGTATGTATTGTGATTCTCATGATTCTGTATGTATTGTGATTCTCATGATTCTGTATGTATTGCGATTCTCATGATTCTATAAGTATTGAGATTCTCATGATTCTTTATGTATTGTGATTCTCATGATTCTATAAGTATTGTGATTCTCATGATTCTATATGTATTGTGATTCTCATGATTCTATATGTATTGCGATTCTCATGATTCTATATGTATTGCGATTCTCATGATTCTGTATGTATTGCGATTCTCATGATTCTATATGTATTGCGATTCTCATGATTCTATATGTATTGTGATTCTCATGATTCTATAAGTATTGTGATTCTCATGATTCTATAAGTATTGTGATTCTCATGATTTTATAAGTATTGTGATTCTCATGATTCTATAAGTACTGTGATTCTCATGATTCTATATGTATTGTGATTCTCATGATTCTATAAGTATTGTGATTCTCATGATTCTATAAGTATTGTGATTCTCATGATTCTATAAGTATTGCGATTCTCATGATTCTATATGTATTGTGATTCTCATGATTCTATATGTATTGTGATTCTATATGTATTGTGACTGGTTCCCTATTTAAAAAGAAGATGGAGAACAAACTATAAAGGAGAAATTCGTTTTGGTGCAGGTACAGCCAACTAGCGCAAAACATAATAATGCGATAATGTCAAAAATGATAACCCGATAATGTAACTGTATCGATTTCCCCATCACTATCCAGGTGTAGTCGTTCTCACCTTGTCAGCCTCAGCTGATCTACTGCAGGCGTCCTCAAAACGTTGAGCCAGGTCTCGTCCCAGAAGGTTCTCAGGCAGCTCTCTGAGGTACTGTTTCAACAGGCTGGCTACGGTGTGAGGGTCATACTCCTCCAAGCACGGACACTCCTCACGGTCATACGATGCCTTCAGCTCATCCACTTTAGATTTCATACCTGGGAGAGAGGGAGGCCGGGAGGAGAGAGAGAGGGAGGCCGGGAGGAGAGAGAGGGAGGCCGGGAGGAGGAGAGAGGGGGAAGGAGGTAGGTAGGAAGGAAGTGTAAATGGGTTAGCATGCACAGTAGACAGGGGGCTAGGATCAATATGTAGGGCCTAGGATCAATATGTAGGGCCTAGGATCAATATGTAGGGTATGTAGGGCCTAGGATCAATATGTAGGGCCTAGGATCAATATGTAGGGCCTAGGATCAATATGTAGGGCCTAGGATCAATATGTAGGGCCTAGGATCAATATGTAGGGCTTAGGATCAATATGTAGGGCTAGGATCAATATGTAGGGCCTAGGATCAATATGTAGGGCCTAGGATCAATATGTACACTTTTGCTACTACACTGTAAGCCTTCAAAACTATTACACATGATCCTATAAACTGACTTTACAAAACATTAGGAACATGACAGACTGACCAGGTGAAAGCTATGATCCCACTCTGACATACCTGAGACGCGGTAGATTCCTTCACACTTCATTCCGTAGCTCTCGATGTAGTCGATACACTCTCTGAAGACGGCAGGGAGCTGGATCCCGTCGTACAGGGCTGTTCTCTTCACCGCCTCAGCCAGGGGAGCTCCAAAGATGGGTCTGAGGAACAACAACACCTTACTGTCAGGGAATGGATCTTTGTTCGCTTGCCGAGACAGACACACACACAACTCCCAGAGACAGACACTACAACAGACACCACAACTCCCAGAGACAGACACACACAACTCCCAGAGACAGACACACACAACTCCCAGAGACAGACACACACAACTCCCAGAGACAGACAGACACCACAACTCCCAGAGACAGACAGACACCACAACTCCCAGAGACAGACAGACACCACAACTCCCAGAGACAGACAGACACCACAACTCCCAGAGACAGACAGACACCACAACTCCCAGAGACAGACAGACACCACAACTCCCAGAGACAGACAGACACCTCCCAGAGACAGACAGACACCTCCCAGAGACAGACAGACACCACAACTCCCAGAGACAGACAGACACCTCCCAGAGACAGACACACACCTCCCAGAGACAGACACACACCTCCCAGAGACAGACACACACCTCCCAGAGACAGACAGACACCCAACGGGGACAGAAGAACAGAATCTGACCAATCACAGCCCTCTGGTTGCTCTTCCACCTCTCTAACCGCTATAGGCTAGTTTACCTGAACGTAGGTATCTCCACGGGGACGGGCTCCGGTTCCGCCGCAGGCTTCTTCTTCGTCTTCTTCTTCTTCTCCTTCCACTGTTTCACCACGTCAGCTGCTGTCAGGTCTTTTGCCTTCTTGTCCTCCTTGGGAGCCTTCTCCTTCACCTGGGAGACAGGAAAACACACGAAGTGGTCACTCAAACAGGGTGCTGGTTTAATCCATAGAAAATAATAAAATACAATTAACAGCAGGTCCCAAGGACAAGATTCAGTAGATATTTCTTGTAACCGATGCGTGAAATGAATGGTTATATTGAACCTGTATTTAAGCAGGGAGTCATGCTGAGGCCATGGCCTCTTTCACAGAGCCCTGCATTGAACACATCAATAGATTCCACTATACATATCTATGTACACATCAATTACACTATACATATCTATGTACACATCAATTACACTATACATACAGTGGGGCAAAAAAGTATTTAGTCAGCCACCAATTGTGCAAGTTCTCCAACTTAAAAAGATGAGAGAGGCCTGTAATTTTCATCATAGGTACACTTCAACTATGACAGACGAAATTAGAAAAAGAAATCCAGAAAATCACATTGTAGCATTTTTAATTTATTTATTTGCAAATTATGGTGGAAAATAAGTATTTGGTCAATAACAAAAGTTTATCTCAATACTTTGTTATATACCCTTTGTTGGCAATGACAGAGGTCAAACGTTTTCTGTAAGTCTTCACAAGGTTTTCACACACTGTTGCTGGTATTTTGGCCCATTCCTCCATGCAGATCTCCTCTAGAGCAGTGATGTTTTGGGGCTGTCGGCTGGGCAACACGGACTTTCAACTCCCTCCAAAGATTTTCTATGGGGTTGAGATCTGGAGACTGGCTAGGCCACTCCAGGACCTTTGAAATGCTTCTTACGGCCACTCCTTCGTTGCCCGGGCGGTGTGTTTGGGATCATTGTCATGCTGAAAGACCCAGCCACGTTTCATCTTCAATGCCCTTGCTGATGGAAGGAGGTTTTCACTCAAAATCTCCACGATACATGGCCTCATTCATTCTTTCCTTTACACGGATCAGTCGTCCTGGTCCCTTTGCAGAAAAACAGCCCCAAAGCATGATGTTTCCACCCCCATGCTTCACAGTAGGTATGGTGTTCTTTGGATGCAACTCAGCATTCTTTGTCCTCCAAACACAACGAGTTGAGTTTTTACCAAAAAGTTCTATTTTGGTTTCATCTGACCATATGACATTCTCCCAATCCTCATCTGGATCATCCAAATGCTCTCTAGCAAACTTCAGACGGGCCTGAACATGTACTGGCTTAAGCAGGGGACACGTCTGGCACTGCAGGATTTGAGTCCCTGGCGGCGTAGTGTGTTACTGATGGTAGGCTTTGTTACTTTGGTCCCAGCTCTCTGCAGGTCATTCACTAGGTCCCCGTGTGGTTCTGGGATTTTTGCTCACCGTTCTTGTGATCATTTTGACCCCACGGGTGAGATCTTGCGTGGAGCCCCAGATCGAGGAAGATTATCAGTGGTCTTGTATGTCTTCCATTTCCTAATAATTGCTCCCACAGTTGATTTCTTCAAACCAAGCTGCTTACCTATTGCAGATTCAGTCTTCCCAACCTGGTGCAGGTCTACAATTTTGTTTCTGGTGTCCTTTGACAGCTCTTTGGTCTTGGCCATAGTGGAGTTTGGAGTGTGACTGTTTGAGGTTGTGGACAGGTGTCTTTATACTGATAACAAGTTCAAACAGGTGCCATTAATACAGGTAACGAGTGGAGGACAGAGGAGCCTCTTAAAGAAGAAGTTACAGGTCTGTGAGAGCCAGAAATCTTGCTTGTTTGTATGTGACCAAATACTTATTTTCCACCATAATTTGCAAATAAATTCATAAAAAATCCTACAATGTGATTTTCTGGATTTTTTTTCCTCATTTTGTCTGTCATAGTTGAAGTGTACCTATGATGAAAATGACAGGCCTCTCTCATGTTTTTAAGTGAGAGAACTTGCACAATTGGTGGCTGACTAAATACTTTTTTGCCCCACTGTATCTATGTACACATCAATTACACTATACATATCTATGTACACATCAATTACACACTACATGATAAGCAAAATGCAAATCATATGAAACAAAGACATTGTTCAGTAAAAAGGCCCTCTAAAATCTGCCTGAATTGCCATAGAAGCACCAACTAAACCAACTCCACCAACTAAACCAACTCCACCAACTAAACCAACTAAACCAACTAAACCAACTCCACCAACTAAACCAACTCCACCAACTAAACCAACTCCATCAACTAAACCAACTCCATCAACTAAACCAACTCCATCAACTAAACCAACTCCATCAACTAAACCAACTCCACCAACTCCACCAACTAAACCAACTCCACCAACTAAACCAACTCCACCAACTAAACCAACTCCACCAACTAAACCAACTCCACAAACTCCACCAACTAAACCAACTCCACCAACTAAACCAACTCCATCAACTAAACCAACTCCATCAACTAAACCAACTCCACCAACTAAACCAACTCCACCAACTCCACCAACTAAACCAACTCCACCAACTTTAAGAACTTTTGGAGATCATTCCAAAACTAAATAACTAAAGGCATATTTACTAACTGCGGTGTAGATTGAAGGGATCTCCAGGGTTAGCCTGGTAACTTACCTGTCTGAAGGTTAACAATGAGGTAAGTTATGGCGGAAGTTGATGCAAGACAGCTTTATAGACAAAAACGAGGCGCAATGCAATCGGATATGTACACATCAATTACACACTACATGATAAGCAAAATGCAAATCATATGAAACAAAGACATTGTTCAGTAAAAAGGCCCTCTAACATCTGCCTGAATTGCCATAGAAGCACCAACTCCACCAACTAAACCAACTAAACCAACTAAACCAACTCCACCAACTAAACCAACTCCACCAACTCCACCAACTAAACCAACTCCACCAACTCCACCAACTAAACCAACTCCACCAACTAAACCAACTCCACCAACTAAACCAACTACACCAACTCCACCAACTAAACCAACTAAACCAACTCCATCAACTCCACCAACTCCACCAACTAAACCAACTCCACCAACTTTAAGAACTTTTGGAGATCATTCCAAAACTAAATAACTAAAGGCATATTTACTAACTGCGGTGTAGATTGAAGGGATCTCCAGGGTTAGCCTGGTAACTTACCTGTCTGAAGGTTAACAATGAGGTAAGTTATGGCGGAAGTTTATGCAAGACAGCTTTATAGACAAAAACGAGGCGCAATGCAATCGGATATACGAGAAGTCAAGGAGGCCCAGCCTTCTTCCTGATACCACATGCAATAATAGTGTACTGAACCTATCATCAGTAATAAAGCGCAATGTAATATGGTCAACTGTGTCCAATGGCTTCAATAAAGTGACAACTGCATTCATATAGACCCCTCAAACGCAACTCTGGACCTCGAAGCCAGTTCCACTGCTCCCCTAAATAGTGACAAGAACCGGACCAAGAATCATTCCCTGTGGTATACCATTTGTTATGTCCAGAAAGCCTGATTTAATACCATCAGTAAATACATACTGTGTTCTGTCCTTTAAATAATGTTTCAACCAGCTACAGCAGCCTGCTACAGACCAATTGATGAAATCCTCTGAATAAGTCATGAGTGATCCGCAGTGTCGAAGGCTTTAGACAGGTAAATAAAAAAAAAAAAGATTTGCACAGTGTTTCTTCTTATTCCAATCATTTAAATCAAAATAAATAACAGATGGTGCTATGACCTGGTCTGAAGCCTAACTGGTGTACATTTAGAATACATGTCATAGTTAAAAGGGATCTAAGTTGAGTATTTACCAAGAATTCTATACTTTTTGCTAGGCGAGAGAGTTTAGAAATGGGGCGATAGTTATTTCAGTCACATGGGTCACCACCTTCGTGAAGGGGGAGTATATGGGCCTCCTTCCAGACACTGTGGACGGTACCAGAAATAATTGTAAGGTTAAAAATGTGTTACAAAAGTTTCAGCAAGCAGAGGAGCAGAAAGCTGCAGCAAGAAAGGATCAACAATAATTGGAAGCAGGGAATCTAGCCAATCACAAGTAGAAAGATATAAAGACATTGAAATAAAAAAAACAAAGCTTCACTAGAAGTTGGAGCTTCCATCGATCCAACTAGAGCCTGGGAAAGGCAGTCAACTGGCTGACCAGCGGAAATTAAACCACCATTTCTTTCAAACAAAAAGCCTGCTGAGATAAAATGCTAATTAAAAGCATCACTTATCAAATTTATTTCTCAGTAAAGATCCCAGAGTCTGACAATTTGCTAAAGGCAGGAATTTCCACGCTTCAGTGCATGAACTGTTTTCCAAAAATGTTGACGGATTGTTGTCAGTCTGAGATAGAGTCTCACAAAGCAGCTAGATTTAGCTTATTTGAATGAGGAAGTGAATCTATTTCTCAATTGCCTGAAAAGCTGGCCAATCAGCTACAGAGGCAGTTTTTCTAGCCTTGACCCTGGCCTGATTTCTCATCATAACAACATTTGAAAGTTCTGTAGAGAACCAAGGATGTTCTATTTTTTTGTTCTACGGGTTTAAAGGGAGCGTGTTTGACTGTCAGAAAAAAATTCTAGAGCCAATTTACAGCCAGGCTTGCAGCTGAGGAAAAGTCATTAATACAAAAGTATGTGGACACTCCTTCAAATTAGTTGATTCGACTATATCAGCCACACCTGTTGCTGACAGGTGTATAAAATTGAGCACACAGCCATGCAATCTCCATAGACAAACATTGGCAGTAGAATGGCCCGTACTGAAGAACTCAGTGACTTTCAACGTGGCACTGTCACAGGATGCCACCTTTCCAACAAGTCAGTTCGTCACATTTTTGCCCTGCTAGAGCTGCCCCGGTCAACTGTAAGTGTTGTTATTGTGAAGTGGAAACGTCTAGGAGCAAGAACGGCTCAGCTGTGAAGTGGTAGGCCACACAAGCTCACAGAACAGGACCGCTTGGGCTTGGTGTGTGTAAATTGTAAGGTGCAGAGTCACAGCAGAAGGAGCAAAGGAGATGAGACCAAAAAGACAACATGAGAACAAGCGGACAAATGCACATAAAAAAAAACCAAAAATAAACAAAACCATGATTCTTGCGAAACAGGCATTTGGAATATAGCGCCAAAACATTAATTTGAATTAATTTGATATATCGCCCAGCCCTAGGATCAGTGCTAATCTGTTTGGTATCTCTAATACATACAGTAGGACAGTGATAACTGAGATCATTAGCGATGATCTCAGTGTTCCGGACGACTGTGTGATCACGCTCTCCCTAGCCGATGTGAGTAAGACCAGGTCAACATTCACAAGGCCGCAGGGCCAGACGGATTATTAGGACGTGTACTGGCTGACCAACTGGCAGGTGTCTTCAATGATATTTTCAACCTGTCCCTGACCGAGTCTGTAATACCAACATGTTTCAAGCAGACCACCATAGTCCCTGTGCCCAAGAACACTAAGGTAACCTGCCTAAATGACTACCGGCCCGTAGCACTCATGTCTGTAGCCATGAAGTGCTTTGAAAGGCTGCCACGCTGATCCTCAACACGGGGGACTCTCAAGGGTGCGTGCTCAGTCCCCTCCGGTACTCCCTGTTCACTCATGACTGCATGGCAAGGCATGACTCCAACACCATCATTAAGTTTGCTGATGACACAACAGTGGTAGGCCTGATCTCCGACAAAGACGAGACAGCCAATAAGGAGGAGGTCAGAGACCTGGCCATGTGGTGCCAGGACAACAACCTCTCCCTCAACGTGATCAAGACAAAGGAGATGATTGTGGACTACAGGAAAAGGAGGACCGAGCACGCCCCCATTCTCATTGACAGGGCTGTAGTGGAGTCGGTTGAGAGCTTCAAGTTCCTTGGTGTCCACATCACCAACAAACTAACATGGTCCAAGCATACTAAGACAGTCTTGAAGAGGGCACGACAAAGCCTATTCCCCCTCAGGAGACTGAAAAGATTTGACATGGGCCCTCAGATCCTCAAAAGGTTCTACAGCTGCACCATCAAGAGCATCTTGACTGGTTGCATCACTGCCTGCTATGGCAATTGCTCAGCCTCCCACCGCAAGGCACTACAGAGGGTAGTGCGTACGGCCCAGTACATCACTGGGGCCAAGCTTCCTGCCATCCAGGACCTCTATACCAGGCGGTGTCAGAGGAAGGCCCTAAAAATTGTCAGACTCCATCCACCCTAGTCATAGACTGTTCTCTCTGCTACTACACAGCAAGCGGTACCGGAGCGCCAAGTCTAGGTCCAAGAGGCTTCTAAACAGCTTCTACCCCCAAGCCAAAAGACTCCAGATCAGGTAATCAAAGGGCTACCCAGAAGCCTCTTTTACACTGCTGCTACTCTCTGTTTATTATCTATGCATAGCCACTTTAACTCTACCTACATGTACATATTACCTCAATTACCTCAACTAACCGGCGCCCCCGCACATTGACTCTGTACCGGTAGTGAGGAAAGGTAAGTAATGTTGTCAGTTCACCTTGAACTCCTTCTCTTTCTTCTTGGAAAAGCTGGGTTTCTTGAACACGTGGATTCCCTTGGATCGTTTCATTTTGGAGGGGCTCTCTGCCTCGTCCGCCGAGCTGTCTTCTTGGAAGGCTGCATACCCCTCCGCTGAGAGATGGATGGGTGGAGAGAAGAGACGGAGAAACAACGTTAGAGAATACACCCCTCTCTGGATGAACCACAAACCGTTGTACAGCGATGTAGTGAACGACAGAGAGAAAGAGAACAGGAGAGAGAGAGAGAGAGAGTTTAGCACAATTCCCACAGCACCTGGCTAGCTTTTCCTGAACAAACCTCAGAGTTGTGATACTTCCTCAGAACCAAACACAACCAACTGTTGTCAAAGAGAGTTAGGTGACCCTCACTTCACCTGTTGCTCAGTACCACTATAGTTTGATTTTCCATCTTGTGCATCAGACTGCTGTATGTGACACACCTTCACTGGGTCCCTCAAACTGTCCATCCCTTCCCCTCTCTAGTCACTATGCCCTGGGAGGGAAAGCTACATTTAGTAACATTAATCTTTAATGCATATATGATGGCAAGTCAGTTAAGAACAAATTCTTATTTTCAATGACGGCCTAGGAACAGTGGGTTAACTGCCTTGTTCAGGGGGAAGAACGACAGATTTTTACCTCGTCAGCTCGGGGGATTCGATCTTGCAACCTTTCGGTTACTAGTCCAACGCTCTAACGACTAGGCTACCTGCCGCCCCGGCATAAGGGGTTAAAGGCCTACCTTACTATAACAGAGGACTTAGAGACACCTCAGATTATGTCAAGTAGGGTCTAAACTACAAAAAAACGGAGTTTACGTGTTTTTAGATAGAAAAATATATACAAATAGTTTCACAGCCCTGTTTAGAAGGTTGTACAGCGCCTTCAGAAAGTATTCACACCCCTTGACACAGAATTCAAAAGGGATTAAATATGATATGTTTGTTCTCACCCATCTACAATGTACCCCATAATGTACCCCATAATGTACCCCAATGTACCCCATAATGTAGTGCCTTGCGGTGGGAGGCAGAGCAATTGCCGTACCAGCAGGCAGTGATGCAACCAGTCAGGATGCTCTCGGTGGTGCAGCTGTAGAACCTTTTGAGGATCTCAGGACCCATGCCAAAACCTTTTTAGTTTCCTGAGGGGGAATATGCTTTGTCGTGCCCTCTTCACGGCTGTCTTTGTGGCATAGCAAAAAGGTGTGAATTCTTATGTAAATTTGATATTTCTTCATTTCATTTGCAAATATTTAGAACAATTGTGTGTAGATGGGTGAGGGAAAAGAAAAACACATTTAATCCATTTTGAATTCAGGCTGTAACACAACAAAATGTGGAATAAGTCAATGGGTTATGAAGGCACTGTAAATTACATCAACCTCAACCGTTTAACTTCCCCAGTGACGAAGACATGAATGTATCATGGTAGGGTAGGATACGCAAAATGGGTCAACTTTGAGTACCTCTATTTCCTAAATGTTTTGTCATTCAGGTCCAAAAACGAACTTTCTGACCTCTTCTACCATATGTATGGAAAGTTTTGTTCAAATCAAATGGAATCGACCCACAAGCTTTAAGACGCTAACAAGCTAAAGGATGAAAAATACCAGAGTTTTGGCGCAGGTATAACCAACTAGCGCCAGCCAACTAGCTCCAGCTAACACTTACCTAGAAGAAAAAAATATCAGTCAACCTTTCTGTAAATGTACATGTTTCCAAATCAATATTTGGAGTCAAAGTATCAGTAAAATATCATCCCATAATAATATTGCAATATGTAACTGTATGGCTCCCCCCACATCACTACTATGACTGTGACATGTGGTTGTCTCACCTAGTAGCTATGTTAAGATGGATGAACTAGGTGTAAGTCACTTAAAGATGGATGAACTAGGTGTAAGTCACTTAAAGATGGATGAACTAGGTGTAAGTCACTTAAAGATGGATGAACTAGGTGTAAGTCACTTAAAGATGGATGAACTAAGTGTAAGTCACTTAAGGATGGATGAACTAGGTGTAAGACACTTAAAGATGGATGAACTAGGTGTAAGTCACTTAAAGATGGATGAACTAAGTGTAAGTCACTTAAGGATGGATGAATTAAGTGTAAGTCACTTAACTTCTTAGGGAGCGGCAGGTGAGGTGACTGTTTTGGAGAGTCTGGCGTGCCCAAAGCAAAATGCCTGTCACTCAGGCTCAGAAAATAGGATATGCACATTAGTACTATTGGATAGGAAACACTGAGGTTTCTAAAAGTGTTAACATAATGTCTGTGTGTATAACAGAACTCATTTAGCAGGCAAAAACCCGAGATAAAACCATCCGGAAATCAGTTTCTGGTGACCTTTTGCTCTGTTTGACACACTCCCTATTGAATCCATTTGTTACCAGGACTGAGACTGCAGTACCTATGGCTTCCACTAGATGTCAACAGTCTATAAATAAAGCCTCAGAGAGATTGGAGTAAGCAGGGCGAATAGGTACAGGAAATTGCATTGGGACCTCAAATGTCAACAAGTTTTCTCGGGGCGCGAGTCTGGCTGGCGCGCCCCACTTTATTTTACTTATGTAAGGTATAGGTGACCATCCGAGTGAAATATTATCGCTAATATTCATAAAAGGATAGCTAAGGATGCAGTTTAACTGGTATTTGATTGGTTTAGGAAAAGTTTATAGGTATATTTGAACGCGTTCTCTTCACGTTTCAATGGGCGATTCGACGTTGGATTTTCTGAACATAACGCGCGCCAACCAAACAGAGATTTATGGATATAATAAATGACTTTTTCTAACAAAAGAACCATGGATTGTCTTCGTTGGACACTTGGGAAGCCCTCAGCAGAAGTTCTTCAAAAGGTAAGGGATTCTTTTTCGCTGTGAAATGTGTTTTGTGTGAACCGCGATGGTTTATGAATTCATGCTAATGGATAAATATTGGAGGTGCTACCCTCAAACAATCAAATGTTGTGCTTTCGCCGTAAAGCCTTTTTGAAATCTGACAACGCTGTGATATTGCCAAGAAGCAGAGCTTTTGATGACTATGCAACACTTTTGATGACTATGCAACTTTTGGATTTTGAATTTGGCGCCCCACCACTCCCTAAGTAGTTTTAACTTCTTAGGGAGCGGCTCCCGAGGTGACGGTTTTGGAGAGCCTGGCGTGCCCAAAGTAAAATGCCTCCCACTCAGGCCCAGAAAATAGGATATGCACATAATTAGTACTATTGGATAGGAAACACTCTGAAGTTTCTAAGAGTGTTAACATATTGTCCGTGAGTATAACAGAACGGATATAGCAGGCGAAAACCCGAGGAATTTCTGTCCTGGAAAAAGTGTATTTGACACATTGCCTCATTTTGAACCCCTCCCTATTGAAAATGACCATATAAGGGAGTAAGATTTCAGTCCCTTTTGCTTCCACTGGATGTCAACAGTCTCTAGACAGTGTTTTGATTATGTTTAGTTGCTCTGGATGGTAATAGAAGAAGAATTGAGAAGTGGTCACCAGAAGTAAACAGAAGAGGAAGCGCTAGCGCCCCACCACTCCCTAATTAAGGATGGATGAACTAGGTGTAAGTCACTTAAAGATGGATGAACTAAGTGTAAGTCACTTAAAGATGGATGAACTAGGTGTAAGTCACTTAAAGATGGATGAACTAGGTGTAAGTCACTCTGGATAAGAGCATCTGCCAAATGATTCAAATCTATAACTCTTACTCCTCTTCTCCTTCTTCTTGAACTTGTTCTTCTTCTTTCCGTGTTCTTTGTCATCATCCGACACGGCGTCGATGACCTCATGGTGGTGGTGTCCGTCGTGGGGGGTCGAGGGCTCGCCCGTCCTGTACAGCCCGGGGAACTTGGTGGGGCTGATCTCCTCCGAGCTGGGGGTACGAGCTAACCCTCCAGGGTGCTCCGCCCGACGAACCTCCGCTGGGCTGCTACTGGGGGGCAGGAAGCACTCTGTCATGGCTGGGCTAGGTCTGTCTGCACTGGGCACTGTTCTGGACACAGAGTCCTGGGTCTCTTCTCTCCTCTTGTCAGGGACACGTCACCTCCCCATTAGACCTGCAGGGGGCAGTACACACACACACTTAGTCATGCAGTACAGAGAGTAATACAGGTAGATTACCAAAGCCAGGACAGGGGGGAACGACTGCCCCCCTCCCACCGCAGTACTGCAGGCATTATTTGCAGAAAGCAGGACACCCCCAAATTATAATGAATGGAAAAAATTGGCAATCTTTGTAGTCAACCTAAATAAAAACATGTTTTGAGAACAATCATGGTACCAATAATAGCTTGTAATTAGGGGTGTGAAGTGTGTGAATGTTAACGTTAAGGATGACACATTTTTTCTTTTAAAGAAAAATTCTTAACATAGATGCAGAAAGTAACCAACATAGTGGGTCTAGGAGCGTTGAAACACGAGGCCCTGCTGTTTTGGAGCCTTGGTTACCACGCTGTCAACAGCGTGAAGCGAACCCGTGTACAATTATATTTTAACTTAGTTTACCGGTTGTCCGTGTAGTTTGGTCCTTTTGCCGGTGGGAATGTGACACAATATAGCCACAGGAAAGTATAATAACTTTAACTTTTCAAAGCGCTGGTAGTGCCTGAAACATGCTCAGAGCCAGGTAAACACGTGCACCAGCTTGGTAAGTAGTCTCATGCAAGTATTTGTATCTTGTGAGCATGTTTCTGGTATTAGAAATCTGAACACACTACCGGCTCTTTGAAAAGTTCACGTTATTATATATTACGTTATATATTATATTATATATCACGTTATATATTATATTGTGTCACATTCCCACCTCCAAAAGGACCAACTACACGGACAACAGGTAATGTACGTAAAAAAATATAACTTCATTCAACATTCTGACTTGTAGAGGTCGTAAGAGGAAACTTTCCTGATTCAAACTCTCATTTCTGTCCGACATAAAATTCTATGAAATTCAACGTCGGGTTTCCAGGCAAGCTACAGCTATGCTTCAGAAGGGTGGAAGGGCAGGTAGACTGCATACACACAGGTGAACAGATTATTTTCAAATTCCACACAAAAGAAGTTAAGGATAATTGAGTTGCTAAAGACAGCCTGCAGTATCCCGGTCGACCTTCAACTTGAGTTACTCAATTAGACAGGGCAATTAGACGGGGCAATTAGACGGGGCAATTAGACGGGGCAACGCTGAGCTAGCCTGCAATGTCATTTCCTGGAGCAGCTCTAAGCTGTGTCTGTTATGTCTCCATGTTAACGGCTTAAATTGGCTTCGATGCGCTATTGAATCTTCACATAGGAATGAATGGTTTCACGTGATCAATGGATTTGTCTATACAGTCATTGGATCAGGGACACGCTGACACGTCACCTCTCCATCACACCTGCAGGTGGCAGCACACACACACACACACACACACACACACACACGCTTCAGTCAAACAGTACAGTGGAACAACAGCTGCAGCATTGGTAAGGGAAAGGGGGGGTATCTAGTCAGTTGTACAACCGAATGCCTTCAACTGAAATGTGTCTTCCGCATTTAACCCCAACCCCTCTGAATCAGAGAGGTGCGGGGGGGGCTGCCTTAATCGACATCCACGTCTTCGGCGCCCGGGGAACAGTGGGTTAACTGCCTTGTTGAGGGGCAGAACGACAGATTTTTACCTTGTCAGCTCAGGGAATCGATCCAGCAACCTTTTGGTTACTAGCCACTGGGCTACCTTTTGTGTATCAAAGATTCTCATATAAATCCACCAGATGAGGAGGTCCCAAAAAATATTAGAGCCTCAACAACACAACAACACATACCGCCTGCACTGCATAAGTGACCAAATGAATCTCAAAACAGCGAACTGTTTAAATAGAATGACCTACCACTGCCGATGACAGTCAATCAATCAATGAAATGTATTTAGAAAGCCCTTTTTACATCAGCCGATGACAGGTATTCAGTATTCAAACCCCTTCCCTTATTCCACAATTTTTACGTTACAGCCTTGTTCTAAAATGGATTGAATAATTTTTTTGCCTCAGCAATCTACACACAATACCTCAAATTGACAAAGCGAAAACAGCTTTGGACATTTTTGCAAATTTATTAAAAATAAAAACAGAAATACATTATTTATGTAAGTATTCAGACCCTTTGCTATGAGACTCAACATTGAGCTCAGGTGCATCCTGTTTCCATTGATCATCATTGAGATGTTTCTACAACTTGGATTTGGAATGGCACACACCTGTCTATATAAGGTCCCACAGTTGACACTGCATGACAGATCAAAAACCAAGTCATGAGGTCAAAGGATTTGTCCGTAGAGCTCTGAGACAGGATTGTGTCGAGGCACAGATCTGGGGAAGGGTACCAAAACATTTCTGCAGCATTGAAGGTCCCCAAGAACACAGTGGCCTCCATCATTCTTAAATGGAAGAAGTTTGGATCCACCGAGACTCTTCCTAGAACTGGCTGCTCAGCCAAACTGAGCATTCGGGGGAGAAGGGCCTTGGTCAGGGAGGTGACTAAGAACCTGATGCTCACTGACAGAGCTCCAGAGTTCCTCTGTGGAGATGGGAGAACCTTCCAGAAGGACAACCATCTCTGCAGCACTCCACCAATCAGGCCTTTATAGTAGAGCGGCCAGACAGAAGCCACTCCACAGTAAAAGGCACGACAGCCCGCTTGGAGTTTGCCAAAAGGCACCTAAAGACTCTCAGACCATGGGAAACAAGATTCTCTGGTCTGATGAAACCAAGATTGAACTCTTTGGCCTGAATGCCAAGCGTCACGCCTGAAGGAAACCTGGCACCATCCCTACGGTGAAGCATGGTGGTGGCAGCATCATGCTGTGGGGATGGTTTTCAGAGGCAGGGACTGGGAGACTAGACAGGATCGAGGGAAAGATGAACAGAGCAAAGTACAGAGAGAAACTTAATGAAAACCGGCTCCTAAGCGCTCAGGACCTCAGACTGGGGGGGGAAGGTTCACCTTCCAACAGGACAACAACCCTAAGCACAAAGCCAAGACAGCGCAGGAGTGGCTTCGGGACAAATCTCTGAATGTCCTTGAGTGTCCCTGCTAGAGCCCGGACTTGAACCCGATCGAACATCTCTAGAGAGACCTGAAAATAGCTGTGCAGCAACGCTCCCCAACCAACCTGACAGAGCTTGAGAGGATATGCAGAGAAGAATGGGAGAAACTCCCCAAATACAGGTGTGCCAAGCTTGTAGCGTCATACCCAAGAAGACTTGAGGCTGTAATCACTGCCTGAAATCAGTACTGTAATCAGTACTGAGTAAAGTCTGAAATCTTATGTAAATTAAATATTTTCATTATTAATTTTTTTATCTAAATTTGAAAGAAATTCAAACCTGTTTTTTCCTTTTTCATTATGGGGTATTGTGATGTCATTATGGGGTATTGTGATGTCATTATGGGGCATTGTGATGTCATTATGGGGCATTGTGTGTAGATTGATAAGTGAACAAAACTATTTAATCTATTTTAGAATAAGGCTGTAACGTAACAAAATGTGGAAAAAGTCAAGGGGTCTGAAAAAGTCAAGGGGTCTGGACCTAATAGTAACACTTTACTAACTAGCTACTTCCTATCCATGACAAGCAGACATGGGACTGTGAAATGATCTCTGGAGCTCCGGTCCCTTCCATTGACCCCCTCCCACCCCACCACCACCACCACACAGACACATGTTCATGTTTTAATGCTTTATCTAATCCAATGCATAGTTGAAAAACAACTCACGTTCACCCATAGAGCTTTTAATATGAAACAGCAAAACACAGGCCCTAGCTGGCTAGACCATATTTAGTCCCTGTTGCTGAGTCTCCTGTTGGAGCGAATCCGTGTGGATGATAAAGCATTAGAACTCCCGTTCAAAACAAACAACAACCACAACAACAACAACCACCACCACCACCACCACCACCACAAGCTACAGTAGCTAGACATACTGACGTTATCCGACCTTGACTCAAACAGGATGTGCAAGCCGCCAAGACTAGCTACTCATGAGTAAATACCAAAGTTAAAGCTAGGCCACTGGGCTTAAAATGTAGACTTAAGATGTTACCTTAGCTAGATACTGTTGCCTAGCTGCTGCTACTGTACAGGTGATGGGTTAACTAGCTGCTAGTCAGCGATCAGCCACCCGTGGCTAGTTGAGCCTACTGTGGCTCACAAGACTCATAAGAGTAGATCGAAATGAGGTAGATTTAAAAAAAAAAGTACTACGACTTATCTAATACAATTAGTATTAAAAAAAAAAAAAAATCGCTTTTGAAAAAAGCGAAAAGATGTGTTACTTTTCCAACTAACCTCAATTCATTAGCGAGGCTTCCTGCTAAGCTAGATGGCTTCTTTGGTATTTGGTTTTTGTCGGATCGCATCTAACCTCTGGAAGCGAGCACCGCCACCTATTGTACTGGGGTGTGAGGTGGCGCCCCTCTAAATTCTCTTCATTCGTCTTGTTCCTCTAAAAAAAAATATATATATATATATAGCCCTATAGACACCCAACATCTACACTCATTAAAAAACCCACTACCCAATTCCACTACTTTGACTCTGGCTGGGTGCGTTTGTAAAATTCACTCTGGCTATCTACTCCGATTTCAGAGCTCTCTCGCCCAAGTGTGCCAGACCGCAGAATAACCAGTGATGTCAAGTGCTTAAGCAGTACTTTAAAGTATTTTTTATTTAAGTTGTTTTTTTTGGGCGGGGTATCTGTACTTTATTATTTATATTTTTGGACAACTTTTACTTCACTACATTCCTTAAGAATTTTTTTGATTTTTTACTCCGTACATTTTCCCTGACACCCAGAAGTACTTGTTACATTTTGAATGCTTAACAGGACAAGAAAATAGTACCTTTCAACCGAACATCCCTGGTCATCCCTACTGCCTCTGATCTGGCAGACTCACTAAACAGAGAACATCCCTGGTCATCCCTACTGCCTCTGATCTGGAGGACTCACTAAACAGAGAACATCCCTGGTCATCCCTACTGCCTCTGATCTGGCAGACTCACTAAACCGACATGATTTGTTTGTAAATGATGTCTGAGCGTTGGGAGTGTGGCCCCTGGCTTTCCGTAAATTAAAAAAATAAACAAGAAAATGGTGCCATCTGGTTTGCTTAATATAAGGAATTTGATAATGATGTATTCTCCTACTTTTGATACTTAAGTATATTTTAAACCAAATACTTTTACTCAAGTAGTATTTCACTGGGTGACTTTTACTTGAGTCATTTTCTATTAAAGGTATCTTTACTTTTACTCAAGCATGTTGGGTACTTTTTCAACCACTGAGAACAACTGATGAATTTATGAACGCTCGACACCCGTTGAATATGGTCGGTGTCGGTAAACGTCGGCAAAAAAAGCGTAATTAAATTGTTGCCAGCAGCACAGTTACGGTCACCAACGCTCTGGATAACATGACAACAGCCTAACCAGCTCTGGATAACATGACAACAGCCTAACCAGCTCTGGATAACATGACAACAGCCTAACCAGCTCTGGATAACATGAAAACAGCCTAACCAGCTCTGGATAACATGTAAACAGCCTAACCAGCTCTGGATAACATGTAAACAGCCTAACCAGCTCTGGATAACATGAAAACAGCCTAACCAGCTCTGGATAACATGTAAACAGCCTAACCAGCTCTGGATAACATGAAAACAGCCTAACCAGCTCTGGATAACATGTAAACAGCCTAACCAGCTCTGGATAACATGTAAACAGCCTAACCAGCTCTGGATAACATGTAAACAGCCTAACCAGCTCTGCTAAGGAGAGTAAAATGGTCAGAGTGAGGTGTTCTCTCATTTGTTTCTGGAAGGTAAAACATTAGTACGGAGACAAAGTGGAGTCGTAATTCAACTGCTCAGACACGAGACGTATGTGGCAGGGTCTACAGACAATCACGGATTACAAAGAGAAAACCAGCCATGTCGCGGACACCGACGTCTTGCTCCCGGACAAGCTAAACACCTTCTTCGCCCGTTTGGAGGATAAAACAGTGCCACCAACGCGGCCCGCACCCAAGGACTGTGGGCTCTCGTTCTCTGTGGCCGACGTGAGTAAGACATTTAAGCTTGTTAACCATCGCAAGGCTGCCGGACTCCTCACAAGTCCTCAACTGGCAACTTCATTAAATAGTACCCGCAAAACACCAGTCTCAACGTCAACAGTGAAGAGGCGACTCCGGGATGCTGGCCTTCTAGGCAGTTGCAAAGAAAAAGCCATATCTCAGACTGGCCAATTAAAAGAAAAGATTAAGATGGGCAAAAGAACAGACATTGGACAGAGGAACTCTGCCTAGAAGGCCAGCATCCCGGAGTCGCCTCTTCACTGTTGACGTTGAGACTGGTGGTTTGTGGGTACTATTTAATGAAGCTGCCACTCTAATGACATTCTGATGTACCTGTCCTCTTGCTCAGTTGTGCACCGGGGCCTCCCACTCTTCTTTCTATTCTGGTTAGAGACAGTTTGCACTGTTCTGTGAAGGGAGTAGTACACAGCGTTGTACGAGATCTTCAGTTTCTTGACAATTTCTCACATGGAATAGCCTTCATTTCTGAGAACAAGAATAGACTGACGAGTTTCAGAAGAAAGGTCTTTGTTTCTGGCCATTTTGAGCCTGTAATCAAACCCACAAATGCTGATGCTCCAGATACTCAACTAGTCTAAAGGCCAGTTTTATTGCTTCTTTAATCAGAACAACAGTTTTAAGCTGTGCTAACATAATTGCAAAAGGGTTTTCTAATGATCAATTAGCCTTTTAAAATTATAAACTTGGATTAGCTAACACAACGTGCCATTGGAACGCAGGAGTGATGGTTGCTGATAATGGGCCTCTGTACACCTATGTAGATATTCCATTATATTCCATCTTCAGTTTACATGTCACGTTCAGGCCTGATATTATTAGGCTGGAGTGTTTAGTTTCGTTTTGGTGTAGTTTTTTTTTGTTCTAGGTGTTGCATTTCTATGTTGAGGTAATGGTTCCCAATTAGAGGCAGCTGTGTGTCGTTGTCTCTAATTGGGAACCATATATATGTTTTTACTTTGCACTAGGGGTTTGTGGGTTATTGTTTTGTTCATAGCGTCATTGTGTTTCATGTTATGTTCATTGTTGCGATCTTCGTTCGTTTTGTTGTTTTTGTCCCAGTTACGTGCTAAATAAAAGATGTATACTGGATGCCTCGCTGCGCCTTGGTCTGTCCTTTTTGAAGATTGTGACATTACAGCTACAAAAGTCATTTACAACAATAACAATGTCTACACTGTTTGTCTGATCAATTTGATGTTATTTTAATGGACAAAAAAAAAATTGCTTTTCTTTCAAAAACAAGGACATTTCTTATTGACCCCAAATTTTTGAACAGTAGTACAGTTGACGTCAGAAGTTTACATACACTTAGGTTGGAGTCATTAAAACTTGTTTTTCAACCACTCCACAAATTTCTTGTTGACAAACTATAGTATTGGCAAGTCGGTTAGGACATCTACTTTGTGCATGACACAAGTAATTTTTCCAACAATTGTTTACAGACAGATTATTTCACTTATAATTCACTGTATCACAATTCCAGTGGGTCAGAAGTTTACATACACTAAGTTGACTGTGCCTTTAAACAGCTTGGAAAATTCCAGAAAATGATGTCATGGCTTTAGAAGCTTCTGATAAGCTAATTGACATAATTTGAGTCAATTGAAAGTGTACCTGTGGATGTATTTCAAGGCCTACCTTTCAACTCAGTGCCTCTTTGCTTGACATCATGGGAAAATCAAAAGAAATCCAAGCCAAGACCTCAGAAAAAAACATTGTAGACCTCCACAAGTCTGGTTCATCCTTGGGAGCAATTTCCAAAGGCCTGAAGGTACCACGTTCATCAGTACAAACAATAGTACGCAAGTATAAACACTGTGAGACCACGCAGCCGTCAGACCTCTCAGGAAGGAGACGCGTTCTGTCTCCTAGAGATGAACGTACTTTGGTGCAAAAAGTGCAAATCAATCCCAGAACAACAGCAAAGGACCCTGTGAAGATGCTGGAGGAAACAGGTACAAAAGTATCTATGTCCACAGTAAAACAAGTCCTATATCGACATAACCTGAAAGGCCGCTCAGCAATGAAGAAGCCATTGCTCCAATACCGCCATAAAAAAAGCCAGACTACGGTTTGCAACTGCACATGGGGACAAAGATCGTATTTTTTTGGAGAAATGTCCTCTGGTCTGATGAAACAAAAATAAAACTGTTTGGCCATAATGACCATCGTTATGTTTGGAGGAAAATGGGGGAGGATTGCAAGCCGAAGAACACCATCCCAACCGTGAAGCACGGGGGTGGCAGCATCATGTTGTGGGGGTGCTTTGCTGCAGGAGGGACTGGTGCACTTCACAAAATAGATGGCATCATGACGAGGGAAAATTATGTGTATATATTGAAGCAACATCTCAAGACATCAGTCAGGAAGTTAAAGCTTGGTCGCAAATGGGTCTTCCAAATGGACAATGACCCCAAGCATACTTTAAAAGTTGTGGCAAAATGGCTTAAAGACAACAAAGTCAAGGTATTGGAGTGGCCATCACACAGCCCTGACCTCAATCCTATAGAAAATGTGTGGGCAGAACTGAAAAAGTGTGTGTGAGCAAGGAGGCCTACAAACCTGACTCAGTTACACCAGCTCTGTCAGGAGGAATGGGCCAAAATTCACCCAACGTATTGTGGAAGGCTACCCGAAGCGTTTGACCCAAGTTAAATAATTTAAAGGCAATGCTACCATATACTAATTGAGTGTATGTAAACTTCTGACCCACTGGGAATGTGATGAAAGAAATAGAAGCTGAAATAAAACATTCTCTCTACTATTATTCTGACATTTCACATTCTTAAAATAAAGTGGTGATCCTCACTGACATAAGATAGGGACTTTTTACTACGATTAAATGTCATGAATTGTGAAAAACTGAGTTTAAATGTATTTGGCTAAGGTGTATGTAAACGTCCGACTTCAACTGTAAGTGTATTCAACCATATTAATAGCTAGAACATCTATATTTGATCAGATACATTATGAAATGGCTGTCAGCTTTTACTCAAAGGTGGTCTTCATTGTGTCTTCTGTTGTCTATTTGGCACTACTTCTCCAGATCCAGCTGTGAGGTGTTCATGTGATTCAATGTCAACGAAGACAGACAAAGCTTCATTGTATGGTTGGACACATCCACAGACTAGGGATTGTTCCACGCTAGTTAGGTACAGCATCAGTGGCAGGCAGACTGGCAGACACCCAAACCATCTGCAAATTAAAAATAGAAGAGGGATAGAGGGAGAGAGTGCGTGCGTGTACGTGCGCGACTCTATGTGTGCAGTAAAAACACTACCACAGTCAGTACACACTGGTTCCCTTGCTGAACACGTGCGGACCAGAATGGTGTAATAACAACTGTGTTTCCTTAGGAAATGATGTGCTTCCTGTCACAATACCACTAGGATTAAGAGTGGGAGACTGGATGTCCAGGACACACTGTAGTTTTATAACTATAGCCAGTAACTTAGTCCCCAGCATTTTACTTTTTAAAAGATTGGTTAGCTAGCTAGCTAACATTTAGCCAGCTAGCTAACATGAGCCTGATTGTTTATTGAGAAAAGAAGTGCCACTTAAAATGTTTCAACTATACTGTGTACAAAATGTTGGTCTGAAGTAGATGGCAATCAATTCCCAAAAAACAACAACACCATTTTTGGTTAGAACTGTATTATAAAAGTCTCACGTGTTGGGTGAAATAGCATGAGGTTTATATTGTTATATTACGCCAGAGTAGAAAAGGTTAAACTTACTACAAACCATACCAAGTCACCAAACACATTTTATTTGGGCACGAGATGTGAATTTAGTGGATCATTATAGAAGAATAAAAAAAAGATCTAAAATATACAACATACACAGAATAAAATAATAATAAAACAAATAAATCGGTGAGGAGAAAATAATTGGCGTCATTCACTCTCATGAAAGAAACACACATCAGTGATTGTCAGATACATTTCAGTCAACAAGCTCTGATGGTTCAAATGAATATCGGACCTAGTCAGTCAGTCTTCTCATGTTTGGTCAGCGGTGACACCAGAAACCTTTTCATTGGGGTAGCCTAGGGGTAGCTCAGGGTGCTTGTAATATACGATGTTCTAATACAATATTCTTTGGGGGTGCTAGGCTATTTTTGAGGAGGCTTCAGCATCGTCTAGCCCCTCTCTGGAGCCGCCCGTTGGTTTGGTCCATGTATTTGGTGCCAGTCTCCACCACCATGGAGCCGTCAGTCATCAGAACAGACAGTTCATGCACTTAACAGCCTTGCTGCCGTAGTCCAGACACTCCGGGCCGATGCACTGACAACAGGCGTTGTGGAACCAGCGGTACTTCGACCCTCCCATCGACTCACAGTATAGTTTACACTGGCGGATGGATACGCAGTCGTCAAAGTAGACCACCGTACACATGTTATCTGGCGGACAAGGGAGGAAGGTGGAGGGATACGGAGAGAAAATAGGGCACAGGTCAGTTCTCTCAGTAACCACATCTTTAAAACATAACTAGTAATCCCATGAAAACATATTTAAATCCGTAGTTAGTAGTTACCTGCTAAAAGCGGTCATCATTAACCTTCCAATGTTTTTCTTAGGGTTTATGACTGATGACTGAGGACAATTGGTGTGCGCTGCTGACACTAAATGTGACCATGTGTTCTAGGCTTCGTCCCAATTGGCACCCTATTCCCTATGCAATGCACTACTTTTCTTTGGGCCCTGGTCAAAAGTGGTTCACTACATAAGGGAATAGGATGCCAATTGGGACGCACATCTGGTGTTTTTAATGAGTTAACAGCTGGGCACTGTGGTGGGAACCAACCAACGCTCTCATATTTAACCAATGTGGTGTCTTTGGAAACTCATGAGTGCAGTGTCTTTATTTTCCTATAAGAGCTGGATCATAGGTTCAGGGCCAAACCAGAGAGAGGAGAGGAGGAGAGAAGAGAAGGAAACTAGAGGGAGGAGGAGAGAGGAGAGGAGGATGAGGAACGGGAGGAGGTGGAGGAGAGAGAGAAGAGGAGGAGGAGAGAGAGAGAAGAGGAGGAGGAGAGAGAGAGAAGAGGAGGAGGATGATGAGGAGAGGGGAGGAAGAGAGAAGGAGGAAATATACTCTTTCAACCCAGACCAGGCGGTTCACATCACCAACGCCATCACTCCCGTAGTGAACACAACATCCGACTTGGTGTTTCTCCTCTAGTGGGATGACATGCAGTGTAAACTAACCACTCAGTGTTTTACACCATCATCTAAACGGGGTCAACACAGTTTTCACTGCAAGGAATCACAACTGTCTCTGTAATGACCACAGTGTTCCATTCATAGAAATGGAATCAATCATACTATCCTATTTGCATGGTTCCACAATTTATTCATTCTATTTATATGCTTCCACAGTCTAATCATTCTATCAATATGCTTCCACAGTCTAATCATTCTATCAATATGGTTCCACAGTCTAATCATTCTATTAATATGGTTCCACAGTCTATTCATTCTATTAATATGGTTCCACAGTCCATTCATTCTAGTTATGTGGTTCCAGTCTATTCATTCTATTAATATGGTTCCACAGTCTAATCATTCTATCAATATGGTTCCACAGTCTAATCATTCTATTAATATGGTTCCACAATTTATTCATTCTATTTATATGGTTCCACAGTCTAATCATTCTATCAATATGGTTCCACAGTCTATTCATTCTATTAATATGGTTCCACAGTCCATTCATTCTATTAATATGGTTCCACAGTCCATTCATTCTAGTTATGTGGTTCCAGTCTATTCATTCTATTAATATGGTTCCACAGTCTAATCATTCTATCAATATGGTTCCACAGTCTATTCATTCTATTAATATGGTTCCACAGTCCATTCATTCTAGTTATGTGGTTCCAGTCTATTCATTCTATTAATATGGTTCCACAGTCTATTAATTCTATTAATATGGTTCCACCGTCTAATCATTATATTTCTATGGTTCCACATTCCAGTCATTCTATTAATATGGTACCACATTCTAATCATTCTCTTAACATGGTTCCACATTCTAATCATTCTCTTAAGATGGTTCCACAGTCTAATCATTCTCTTAACATGGTTCCAAAGTCTAAATCATTCTATTAATATGGTCCCACAGTCTAATCATTATATTAATATGGTTCCACGATCTAATCATTCTATTAATATGGTTCAACAGTCTAATCATTCTAGTAATATGATTCCACAGTCGATTCATTCTAGTTATGTGGTTCCAGTCTATTCATTCTATTAATATGGTTCCAAAGTCTAAATCATTCTATTAATATGGTTCCACAGTCCATTCGTTCTAGTTATGTGGTTCCAGTCTAATCATTCTATCAATATGCTTCCACAGTCTATTCATTCTATTAACATGGTTCCACAGTCTAATCATTCTATTAATATGGTTCCACAGTCTAATCATTCTATTAATATGGTTCCACAGTCTAATCATTCTATTAATATGCTTCCACAGTCTATTCAGTCTAGTTATGTGGTTCCAGTCTATTCATTCTATTAATATGGTTCCACAGTCTATTCATTCTATTAATATGGTTCCACAGTCCATTCATTCTAGTTATGTGGTTCCAGTCTATTCATTCTATTAATATGGTTCCACAGTCTATTCATTCTATTAACATGGTTCCACCATCTAATCATTCTATTTCTATGGTTCCACATTCCAGTCATTCTATTAATATGGTACCACATTCTAATCATTCTCTTAACATGGTTCCACAGTCTAATCATTCTCTTAAGATGGTTCCACAGTCTAATCATTCTATTAATATGGTCCCACAGTCTAATCATTCTATTAATATGGTTCCACGATCTAATCATTCTATTAATATGGTTCAACAGTCTAATCATTCTAGTAATATGGTTCCACAGTCTATTCATTCTAGTTATGTGGTTCCACAGTCTATTCATTCTATTAATATGGTTCCAAAGTCTAAATCATTCTAGTTATGTGGTTCCAGTCTAATCATTCTCTTAAGATGGTTCCACAGTCTAATCATTCTATTAATATGGTCCCACAGTCTAATCATTCTATTAATATGGTTCCACGATCTAATCATTCTATTAATATGGTTCAACAGTCTAATCATTCTAGTAATATGGTTCCACAGTCTA